>VWZF01004022.1:386495-462234 GCA_013396755.1 Sclerurus mexicanus
TGAGTGTGGGGGGGGGGGGGTGTTGCATAGTTTAATTCTTTTCGCATGCTGCTTTCATACCTGTTCTCTGAAGTCACCCTTGTCTCTCTCACAAGGAAGTTAGTCACTATACAGATCTCCTCATGCTCCTCTAAACTTCTGAAACCTTTGTTTCTTTAGATCTCAGTTGGCTCAGATGCCAAGATGTTGAATAATATTTCACAGCCTGTCAATAAATGGTGCCCTGCCAATTATTCTTAGCACCAATGACCTGAGAGCTACTTTTGTCCCTGCCTGCTTTGGATGGTCCTCTTGCATGCAAGGAAGAAAAGAGAGAGAGATGAGTGTTATTTCATAGATAATTTAGATGTTGAAATGGCCAGTACCCTATAAAAAACCCCCCCTCAAAACAAAAACAAAAACAACCAAACAAAAACCCAAGCAAAACAAACAAACAAACAAAAAACAAAACCACAAAACCAAACAAAAACCTCCCAAAAAACCCAAGAGTAAAAAGCAATAGAAATACTCAGTGAATTAGTTGCTTACTTAGTGAGGGCAAATACAGCAATTGGGTAAATTCAACTAAATCCAGGTGATAGGGGATGTAAAAATACGGACACCTAAAGAATGTGAACACCAGGTGATAAGAAAGGTAGATATTGTATATCGTACTATATACCCATGGTCACAGGACTGTAGCTGGTTATAATAGTAAGGTTATATCGATACCAGGAAAAATTAAACTTAAATGGCCAGCGCTGAGTTTTCCTGGGCTGGGAGTCAGGATGTGTTGGAGTTTTGCCTGGGCTCACCACTGCTGAATCTCGACTGCTTTTTGTGCTCCGTGGCCCTTGAGCAGACAGTCAGTCACTCCTCCCAGTAAGAGAACTTGCTTTTCAGCTGTAAAAAAAATAAAATGTGTAGGAAACTGTAAAAACCAGGAGGTACTGCACACTGAGGTTTAGTTCTGCATTTTTTGCTACTAATCAAGGTAATGGAGAATCAAATTTCAGTCTCTCCTTGCTTGCAATAGATAAATCCCTGTACACTGAGAGTTCTCCCCATCAGGTATCCTTTGTTTTTTTAATGTCTGCTGAGCAGGTTGAGATGGCTTGAAAATGGAAAGCCTTCAGTCTTCAGGTAAATGACAGGTCAGATCTGTGCAGATCGCCACCCTTCACAGTGGATCACAGGTTAAACCAAGTTATTCCCCATTTAAATGACAGAAAAATTCTTGGACTGCATGTTAGCTTTTTGCAGTAGTAGCTGAATAAAAGGAAAACATAAAAAGCTAATAAGTAATTAAAGTGGTAATATGTTTGACCATTATTTTTTTAGTGTGACTTTTTTCTACTATTATTGTAACAGAAATGATCCTTTCAAAGACAACTAAAGTGCTAATGATAGCTAAGAAGGTCATTTCTAGGAGGTTAAACTGGTTTAATTGGAATTTATGAGAAGGTTACTAGAAGAGTGCGGAAAGATGTTAAGGGGTTAACCTATAAGAGATTACATTGTAGTCAGTGTTCTGTTAAAGTTTGAATTAATTTTTCCCATGGGTTTTTCACATTCTAATTTTCAACTAAATGAGACATCTGTTTCAGAAAAGGAAAATTTGCTATGGTTGTCATAGCAACTATCATTCTGTAAGAAAATTATTCCAATGGTTACTTTAGAACAGAAAGATAGAAATTCAGTACATAAAGCAACATCCGATTGCTCCCACAAACTCTGATAATTCAGCCCTTTTCGTATGGTAGATTATTTGACCTGCAGAACTTGCTCATATGTTTTTAACATAAGGTTAATTGTGTTGTAAACAAATTCACTTCTGATATATTCCCCCCTAGAGCCTTATATGTAGACAATCATTATTCTTATAAAAATAATAGTACTATTGAATTTCCGTAGTGTGTGGAGACACTCAGACTGCTTTAGGAAGGTAAGACCTAAATCAAAGCATATTTCTACAAGAGTGCTTCACTTCGGAGGTGAAATACATTAATGATGTGTGTCTTTAATTGCCAAATAAATTTTTCTTGGTTCTTTTTTTTTTTTTAGAATAGTGGATTTTTCTCTTCGAGAGCAGACGTGGCAATATTTTCTTTGTTAACTGCAAAATGTTATTGTAAAATAAGTTGTGAAAAAATTTACACTTTTCCTGAGTAAGCACTAAGTGGGAATACAGAAATTCAGTGCCTGACACGAAGAATTTTAACTTCCAGGTTCCATCAGGAGTGGAAATTGTAGCCAAAGTTGTCTTTGCGTGATATCCAGGTCACAGACTCCTCAGTGGGTATTAGAGCAGATTTTTGCCTTTCCCCGACTCAGAAACTTCGATGGCTGTTTCGCAATAAATTTTCAGAAGAAGGGACTTGGGGATTTATAAAATCCCTGCGTGCTTATAAAGATGGTTTTGCTTTGGGGGCACTGAAGTGTGTGATTTGCCTTTCTTCTCTCCGATGTGAAGCATGCCAGCATCCTCCGCTGAATCCTTTCTTGGACTTTGGGTGTATTTTTTTGCCAGAAATATTCCAGACATTTCTTTCCATCTCGTGGTTGTCACAAAAGACAGCATAATGGCAAATCACACAAGTTGTAACATCTCCCCCTCACAAAAGAACAGCTCCAGCATGAATAACTTACCAGCCCCGCGCTCGGCTGCAGTCACCACAAAGGGAGCGAGGGAGGGAGGCACGGGGGGAAAGTGCTTCTTGTCTTAATAAGCACATCATGCCTATTCATAAGGGGAAATGGGCTTTTGAGAAAGTGGGGTGTAGCCTGGCCCTTCGAGGGGAGGCAGAGGCAGCTGTGGCATTTGGGTTTGGGCGGCGTTGCGCTGCCTTCTGCTGAGACCCGTGTGACAGTCGTGGGCATTTCTCTTTATAAATGCTTCGTTTGATTCTTAAAGAATTATTGGGGGGGGGGTTGACCTTTTCTTCTTGGGGAAAAAAATTGATCTTTCCCCTTGGTTTGTTTCTTGGGGCTGGCTCTGCTGGGGGATGATCCTGTCACGGAATATTCGGAGTTGGAAGGGACCCGCAAGGATCATCAAGTCCAGCTTTTGAGTGAATGGCCCACACAGGGATTGAAGCCACAAGTTTGGCATTATTAGCACCTGCTTTACCCAGCTGAGCTGATCTCAAGTCTACCCATGCCCAGCAGCACCAGGGCGTGTGATGGGTGGGAGCAGGGATATTTATTCACTGTCGGTGGCTTTAAAAACATGATTTACTGTGCTGGAACTCCTTTTGCCTCCTCTTTGCCCTTACAAATGTTTTCTGTCAGTGAGATTTTGCTCCTGGAAAACGTGCTCTGGGCCTGCAGACAGTTTGCCAAACAGCTGAGTATTTTCATCCGAGTAAAGAAAGATCCTTGGCATGTAAGGTGTGGAACACAATCCCAAGGCAGGAAAGGGTGGAGAGTTCAGAAAAAGCCTAACCACTGTGTATTTCTATGAAGCCTCCCACTTCTGTAATACCCCAGCACCCCCCAAACTTCAGTTTATTTCTTTTCAGGGCGTTCTGTGTGATAAAAATACTGCCATTCTGTCAGCGGTGAGCCGAATGTGAAGAGGGGCTGATCAAACTCCACAGGCTGGGGTTTGATGCTGTGTGACTGCAGAACGAGCCACTTACTAAGAATCCCGGGATTCTTTAGGTTGGAAAAGACCTCTAAGATCATCGAGTCCAGCCATAAACCTAATACTGCTAAACCATGTCCTCAAGTGCCACAGCTGCACACCTTTTAACTAATTCCAGGGATAACTCAGCCAAGCCCTGCCTGTTCCGGGGCTTGACCTGTCAGTGAAGAATTTTTCCCTGCTATCCCATCTAAACCTCCCTTGGCACAGCTTGAGGCCATTCCTCTTGTCCTGTCGATGTTACCTGGGAGAAGGGAGCCACCCCTACCTGGCTACAACATCCTGGGAAATTTTTAGAGGGATAAGGTCTCCCCTGAGCCTCCTACCCAGCCCATGAGTTACCACCCAGCAGCAGGAAGGTGAGAAATCATGTACCTGCGAGCCAGGCGCTGTGCCTCCTCTGAGGAAAGGCTGACAGGAGTTGGACAGCTAACCAGGAAGGTGTGATTTTTGTAGCCCTGGTATAGGGATACGTGGGTTTTTTTAGCCAGCTGCCATGGCCTGAGCAACGTGACTCAGAACAGGATTCCTGCTCTGCTGCTAGTGCTGTTAGCATCTCCTCTTCACACACCTTCTCCACCTCCCTCCTCACAGCTTCTGCAGCCTGGGATGTATTTCTGGTCCCAGTGGCAGATGTACAAGGTTTCACCTCTTTGGTTTTTTTCCCTTGGACACCTATTTCTCCAGACCCTGGTTGTCCAGGACATGTGATGAAGAGCTAGGAGATGAGCTCTCAGCTGTGGACTTTCAGTCATCAATAGCTGAGGCTCTTTTTGTTTATGTAAGAGAAGCAGCCTATTCATTGTTCTCCAAATCTGGGTATGGCCAGAAGTCCTCAGTCAAAAAAATTATAAAATCTCCAACCTAAAACTAACCCCTCAATTTTTTTTACCTAGAATTGAAGCCCAGTCAGCAAGACATAATTTAGCATTGTGATATAATTGCTGTGAAATACAGGATTTTTAATCAATGGGATAGCAAGAGATGGATAAATTGTGTTCTGACTGGCAGTGTTACAGTCCTGCTGCTCCATAAATATGTTTTAGAAAATGTAAATACCTGTCTGATGAGAAACTCTGAATATGGAAAGTCTTGCTTGAAAGCAAGTCAGCACACCAGAGGACAGAAGAAATTTATGTGTGAGAGGAGCAGCAGCATTCTTGTTCTGATGGGATGCATCCAATTAGGGAAACAAAGCAGCACAGAGGATGTCTCCGACTTTGGAGTGGGGTCTGTCACTGTGCCAGGGTCTGTCCTTGCCCAGCTGGTCACAGGAGAAGGGCCAAATGCTGTGGGAGCCAGTGTGAAACACAAGCCACGTGTAGGTGTCTGGGACAGGTGTTCTAAACATTGTGAGATGAAGATCTTGGGATCCAGGTCTTGTAAGTAGTTAGAGAAATGCTGTGAATATTTTGCTGTGTGCTGAAAGTGGTAAGAACTGCACTGATTTGCCATCCAAGTTAAATAACACTGGTTGTGTGGAAAGAGGGGGTTGCTGTGCACACACAGAAGAAAATGAATGCTATTTGTGCCTTCAAATTCCACGCTTAGTAGAGAGTCAATCTCAGGATTTTAATTAGATAACCAGTACATGGAAGTAGCACTGAAGACATTCTCCTCCTCTCTTGGCAGGCAACCTTGGTTTTATGGCTGGGGCTTTAATCTTCCACGAGGCCAAGCACTATTAGAGAAATGGAACCTTATTCCAGATGGAATAGATATTCTTATAACACATGGACCACCTCTCGGTAAGAAAATCCTAGTGCTCCTAGCTGTATGTTTTAGATGATTGTACAGGAACTCATGGCTCTCCTTAGGAACAGAGTGCAGTCCTGACTGGAAAAATCAAAAGTAACATGCTTATTGATTTCAGCAACACCAGGACTTCACCTTGTGATCACCTGTGATACCTATGCTCAATGATAGGGAATTAAATACTGGCTTAAAAAATAAAACCTTAGCACATAAAGCCTTAATGAGCTTTATAAGTGAGCAGGGCTTGTTTTCCTGTGTATCTGTCTAGTCTGCTGCTGGTGAAATTACTGGATTGAAAGCATGGAGCCTGCTAAGAGAAATACAGGATTAGGATCTTATTTCTGATCACTTTCTCCCCGACTTGTAGTAGCTTTCCCCCACCAGTAAGTACCCAGAATTTCTATTTTTCCTCGTTTTGGTGCACCTTCTGCCTCACAAACCCAAATGCTGCCACTGTGTGCCTGTTCTTTGGACAGCACGGGTGAATTGCTTATCTGTAGTACAATTTGGCAACATGAACAGATCAAAACCATACAGTTTTTGCATGTATGTTTTCCAAATATCAATATAGGTGATATAAAAGCCATAAAAGATTTCTTATATTCCTAGAAAACTGTGAAATTACCTTTGTTACAGAAATAATACAATCACATAAACTCGTCCAGATTCAGTAAAGGCTTAAAGGCTGTTTTTGCATGTATTTAACATACAGCAGTCTATATTTAATGTGACTGTGTGTTTAACTCTCACTAATTTAATAAACAGACAGGAACATGGAGCGTGTACTGAAGTGTTCTGCTGAGCCCTACTGTGCTTTGTGTGAAATGAAGGCAATTGGTTTCTTTAAACCTTTAGATCCCCCAATTTCCTGAAGCTAAACCCCTCTTGTCTTGCACCCTTTCTTCTCTTTCAGAGCTCAGAGGAGAAAGTATCTTAAGGGTTTGTGTTTTGTTTTCTTTAGAAAGACATGTTTGCATTCCCTTGCTCACTAATCCTGGGGGAAAGCACTTCTTTGTGAGTGGAGTTTCTCACAGCAGGGGCGTGTGTTTTGATACTTCACCTAAGTGGAGTCTCATGCCATGCCAAGGATGGATTTTAACGTGAACCCCTATGGTGGATGTCAGAAATTAACTGCTTGGACCCTGAGGTGCCAGCTCCAAAGTTTTTCAGGAGCTTTCTCAGCACTTACAAACCCGTTTTTCAAACCAGTTGTAAAAAAAAATAAATTCCAACCTTCAGCTGAGCCAAAGATTCACTTGAAATCCAGTGCTGGGAACTGGGGGAGAGGGTTTGCACCACCCAGATTCAACCACCTTGATAATTTAGGCACCAGGCCCCTCCAGCAGCCTCTGGGATCAGCAGAGGGAGGGAGGAGACTCTCTAAAGAGCACTGCAGAGCTGGCATACTTTGATAATAAATTTAATAATTGAAAAGCAATTTAGTAATTGTAGCAATTCTGAGGAAGAGCCGCCCATCTTCACTGATTGCAATGGAATAATGTGAATTCCCATCATCTCCGTGTCTCAGTATTTGTTCTTTTTTTTTTGTTTGTTTTAATTTTTAATCATCAACCATCCTCCAATAATTCCCTTTTTTTAAAAGTTCCTGTTTCTTTGTCTCTCTCTTATTGATGCATTAATAGATGGGCACAGAACCCTCTGCCTGAGGGCATCAGCTGCTGCTCTCCCTGACCCCCAGGGCAACAAATATGTGACACTTCAAAAGAAATTAGAACTCTGCCTAACTTAGAGAACCTCCTTATTGCGTAGCCCTGTCCGCAGCCATCTGGGGAGACAGGATCCTCTCTGACCCTCCCTGCCAATTATTTTAAGCAGAAAGCTGATCGCTGTTGTTGTGACCTTGCACGGCATCACTAGAGCTGTCCCTAACGATCAGAAATAGCAATCAGTCCTCTTGCAAATTCTGGTTTTGCTCTCCAGCAGGGCTGCATGAATTCTGCCCATCGTCCACATCCTGTGCTGCTTTCTCACTCCCTCACTTCGAGAGCGTGCATCCTCCTAAACTAATTCATACGTTATGCCATAGGTTTGAAATGGCGTGGTTGAGATGCAGAAGCGCCATTAGGAGTTAATGGACTTTGTTTCTCATGCCATGTAAGAAAAATCAGAGGGATTTTCCTCTTCTGTTTTAGAGTAGGGCTTTGGGATGAAACCAGGGCAGGGATACACAGGAGGTTCACACAGGATGGGAAAACAAAGCTTAAAACAGCTATTATAGACCATTTTATTAGTGGCCTGTTAATTATTAATACAGATACGCCATATATTTCATAGCTTATGAAATACAGTATTTATGATTATGGGCTCAGTGCTAATGATCATTTCTGTATGTATAGCATAACTTCCAAAGTATTTTCCCTGATTCCTAAAGATCTGCATTTATGATTCTTTTATTTCTCTTCCAAAAGTTCACTTTTCTTTTCTTTGTTTATAATTTAATTTCACCTTTAAGTCTTCATCTGCAGCTGTCTGCTTGATTGTCTGTGACAAAGATTTATACTTTCCTGACAGCTGCAGAAACCTGTTTCAAGTAACCAAACATTAAAAAAACCCTAAGATGAACTCTAATTGTTAGCTAGGTGTAATCAATTATTCTTAGTTTGTGTAGTCAGGTGTACATAATAAGCTGCAAACATATGGGAAGGCTTCAGAAGAGTGATAATGCATGTAAACAAAAACATGTTCAACATAAATAATGCTTAATTTAATGGAGAAGTTAATTTTATGGATTTTTGTTTGTGAAGTTTTTGAAGTGGAAACACTTTTGGCTTTACGTTCACCACAGACATTTTGACAATTAACTGTTTCAAATCACTGCATTAACAAAACCTATGGTTATGTTTATTCTGGGGAAAAAAAGGCAAAAAAAAAAAAGTGTGACTGGATTCCAGAGGAGTTGCTGGCTGCACTTTAACATCTTAAATACCTCTTGTTTCCTGCAGTGAATTTTGACCTGCTTTTGATGCTGTGAGTGACTGGTAGACTCAGCTCTGTGTAATTCAGAGGGGTTTTCTTTTGTGCACCCCCCTCACAGGTGCCGAGCAGGGGGATGGACATGTCTGAAGGAATTAGGAGTCTTTGACCACGATCAGAACTTCCTCTTTTTGGCACTTCGGATGCTGCATTCCCAGCTCATTTCTGAAAATTGGACTTAGCTCTCCAACTATGACACAAGGGCAGACTTTGGCCATTTTCATAAAACCCCACAGTGTACTTGAGCCCAGTTTTCAGGCACTGGCAGCTAAAGAAATATTTCTCAATGTGTGAACCTACCCTGAAGCTCTAACGACTCTCAGAGCTTTTCCAGGAGCTTGAATACCACAGCTCTGGTCTTTTATGGCACTTGGTTGTGCTTAGCCATGCTTGAGTGGACATCAAAAGTAAACCTGTGGAAACCAGGTCCTCTGCTAAAGGCACAGTATATCCACAGTACTGCAGCAGTCCAAGAGACACAAAGCCATGACAGGCACACAGGGCAAATACCAGAACAACAGAATAAACCCAGGAAGACTTGATCTGTCAGGTTTCCAAATTTGAGCCTGATAACAGAACAATAGAAAGAAATCACACTGGTTATTGCAAACCCTCTAATGCAACAACATCCTTCTTGTAGTACTCCTTTGAAGGAAACACGAGGCTTCAGTTGGCAGTAAACATCCCCCTGCAGTATTTTTAGACAAAGAGGCAAGTTGGTATAACATTTCTGTCTGTGTTCATAAGAAATACACATTTTCACACAATCTTTGTGCAAGTAAATATAGCACTTAAATACATCTACTGCAGAAGGCCTGAGTTTCTTTTCCTATCCATAAATTTAGGCAAGTGGGGCTTGCTGTGTCACGAAGTGGCTAAACCAGTTTTACTTGAAGATGTTATTTTTTGGCCTTGCAGTAGGTCCCTCACCTGAATTCCACTACTGTAGGATTCAATGTGGTAACAATATCGTTTGATTATTGGCGACACAGATTCCATTAAGTCAGTTGAAGTGTTCAATTTAAAAAAGTAAATTCCAGAGCTAGATTTGGATAGTTAAATGTCCACTTAGATTCATTAGAGACTCATTTTGGACTCACTGCTCTTTGCACCTCACCCTCTTCAAGGAAAACAAATGGGTAAAGCATTGAGTTTTCCCGTTAACAGCAGTGCAAAAAATGCTTTAATTGCAGTGGGGTTTTTTATTCCTTAAAAAACAACTGGTAAGAATTACCATAGTCCATTTTATCCAGGTGAGCTTTATGGTTTGTCTTGTGTATGTTTCTTTCCTTCCTTCCTTCCTCTTCCACTCACCAAGGCAGACCGTTTTTTGCATTTCAGTTCTTCTGTGGCTGCTTGTGAAAAGCCACGAGACATGAACTCTCAGAACAACTGCAGATTACCTGTCGTCTTTTAAAGCTTTCCTTTCTTCCCAAAGGTTTTCTAGACTGGGTTCCTAAGAAAATGCAACGGGTAGGATGTGTTGAGCTGCTGAACACAGTCCAGAGACGAATACAGCCAAGGCTTCATGTTTTTGGACATATCCATGAAGGTCAGAACACATTTCTTTCTTTGTGTTTAGAATCTGCAAACACAGAAGGTTTAAGTGGCATTTTCAAACTTGGCTATCTGAACTGAAGCACTTCTAGAATGCAGATACCTATTTAGCTGCATATATAGAGGTGAAATTGGCTGATACCCACATTTCAATATTTGTGCTTGAGCTTCTCTTTCAGTTTCTAAGCTATGAAACAGGGTGATGCTTCCTTCACAGGGAGGATTACTGTAGATTTTAAAACAAGAACACAAGTCCAGTAGTTACAGAAAGTGACTGAATATTAGGATTGATGGATTGTATTTTCCTCAGCTGAATCTGATTTAGGATAATTCATGCAAGCTCTCTGTGTCTCAGCTTCTGTGTTTCTAAAATGGGTAGGAATGCTTGGAGGGGTGTTTCTAAGGCTTAATCTTCAAGCCTGTTCAATAAAGGTTGTCTCTCCCCATCAGTGCATATAAGAAGTTGAAATCAAGAGGGATGCCACCACTGACTTGCGTAGAAGTTCCAAGATATTTATTGATGCATTTAGTTGCTTTGGCAGGGGAAACATTTTTTGCCCAGGCAAAACAAAGCAGTTCTCTTGACTATTTGATATTTAGCTGGGGAAAAAAAATGAGTTCCCTTCATGTAAGTCAGTAAATGGTGACAAATACACTCTGCTGAAGTCGTGACAGCAGGAGTTCATCCCCAGGCAAAGGTGGATGCTGTCTGTGCTGCTCACATAGCAAGGATTTCCAGCAGTGCCCCCAGAAGAAGAAACCACTGGGCTGTGCAGAAGTGAACCCACTGGCATGTAAGTGTTTATTATCAGCTGCTCAGGCCTTGGCAATATTAACTCACTGGCAGGAAAAGGTACTCCACAATGGCCAGTTTTCTGCCTCTGGACCTGCTCCAGCCTTGGATGTGGGATAACTCTGTAGGTCTCACCGGTGTAGAAATGGGGAAACTGGAGCAGCTGGCATTCAGAGACTTCTGGTTGTGAGAAGAACCATTGCCCTTCCCAAGAAATCCCACTCCTCCTTGCTGCTGGGGGCTTTCACCCCACGTTGGAGCTGACATTGCTGGTGTAAAATTGATGGAGATGATGTTCAAATCACTATTTTACAGCTCAGGGATTAGGTCCATTCTGCTTGTGTGTCTCATCTGTGGTGACCTCTTAATGCCTGGTCAACGTCCAAAGTGCTGTCAAATCACAGAGTAAACAGATAATGCTGTTAGGGCAGGCTTTGGTGTCCTGACCAAGATTGCTGATGAACACAGTTCAAATTCCTTGTTATTTCAGAAATTGTGAGCCAGGTGGGTTGCAGGGGCTCTAAGCAAACAGCTAGCCACGAAGCTTCAGGCAGGTAAACAACATCACATCTGCTAAAACCAAGCCCAACTTTGGCTCTCGGGGGAAGAGAAAGGCCCCTCCCTAGAATGGTAAATCTCCTGAATTGATGTAGCTGGCACAGCAGGTATCAGAGCACAGGAAGAAGGTACTCTTCTTGTTAACTACCATAATTTAGAGAAAACAAGTGGGGAGCTGCACAGCCTGTTTTGCAGTGGGATGCTGAATCTCTGCAGAGGAGAATTCCCATTGCAGGCAGCCTGTGCAAACGGAGCTGCACTTTGTAGAGAGGATGCGTGATTTGAACAGATGAGTTCTTCCTCTGAGTGAGCGAAGCTACATCTGCAGCATTCATTTACAGAACATCTGGGGGGAAGAGATGCTTAGGAGAGATGTTTCTTCCCTATTCCCCCTCTGCACTGCTGTGTCTGCCAAAAAATACCTCTACACGTGGGCTCGCTGCTGATGGACCCACGGAGGTGACAAACAGCGTGGTGGGGTCTAAAATCCCGGTTTTCCCATCACAGCCAATCTTTGGCTCAGGTCACGGCCAAGGAAACTCTGCTGGCAGAAGGACAGGAGTGAAAGCTGTGGCATTAGGAATCTTCCAGCAAATCTCCAGATATGTAGCCAAGAAGACAGAAAGTCCCAGCAGCGATGCTGACTGTCCTCTGTGCATTTTGTGTTTTACGCAGACCAATCCTTCGGTGGCAGACAGAACATGGCTTAAAGATATGGCTGTGACAGGAACCTGACAGAGTTTTCTTCCCTCCCTAGACCCTAATTATAGTGTGGGTTTTCCACGGGGAGTCCGGGAGGCCCTGTGTTAGTCAGGGTGTTTTAAGGAACAAAACCAAAAAACAAACAAACAAAAAAAGGGATTTGGCTACTGTTTCTTTGTTTGCTCCTGTCAGACTCAAAATTGCCCTCAGAAAAACCGTGGGGTCCCAGGTACCCAGGATTTGAGTAGTTGCAACTCAGTGTATGTAACAAATACATTTCACTATTAACTTCATCAATGGTGAGATGGAATTTTAATAAAAACACCTTCTGCCAGGTGATTTCTCCAGAATCGTGTATTTCTGACTGTGAATTCTTCATGTTGCATATTTAAATGACAATTTCCAACATTAAGCTTTTAGTTTCAGTGTAATCAAGCTTATGCTTTTTCCCAGTCGTTCATTAGAGGATTTTTGACAGTGGAGAGGGTGGCTGCTTTTTCATAACCCCCGCTGTTAAGAGGCTTCTTCTTCACTTTGTGAAACACCATTTCACAGTATTTCTACAGGCATTAGAGCTGGAAGTTTGATTTTCTGCAGATTTAGCTCTGGAATTGTTTGACTTGAGTGTATGGCCAGACATGAGATGTTGTCAATTCACCTCTCTGTTAGAGAATTCATTAATAAAGCCATTTTTTCTCTCCCTGGGCAGGCATTTTAGTGTCTTTCCACAAATTTGGTGGAAAATAGTTAACAACTTCATTTGTCTTCACTGGTTACTTAAATGATGTTCAACACAGGACAGGAAAAAGAAAGGTGGAAAGATGAAAACTGCCCATAGTTTGCTGCAGTGATGACTGCAAGCCTAAATGATCAGGAGCATGTTTTTATCCAATGCCTAAGATCTATCTTCTCATCCTTTCCAAAACTACAATGGTTTTAAGAGAAAAAGCTTCGCAGAGAAAAGCATCTGTCTTTCTGAGGAGGTTTGGTGAGCTGGCTGCCAAGGATTATTGCCACTAGCTACTGGGGCTCTGTTTTGCTTTTCTTACACAGTTTAAAAGCTGGCAATAAAAGGTTCTGCTGTAGGACCAAGATGGTATTGATTCAGGAGACCAAGAGAATTTTTAAATTCCTTCTAAGTAATAAATGTGGCACTTACCATTTTGTGATGAAGGTGAATAGCTGGAAAATAAAGAAGGCAGTAATGAATAATGAGAGTAACCAGAGTTTTTCTTCCTTTTTTAGGTTATGGTGTCATGGCTGATGGAACCACTACGTATGTGAACGCATCTGTGTGCACTGTGAATTACCAGCCACTTAACCCCCCTATAGTTATTGACTTACCTACTCCAAGGAACACATGATTATAATGAGGATTTAAAGTTGTACCCAACACATTAGCAACTTTATATTGCTGGCTGAGAATCCCAATAGGGAACCATTCAACAAAAAAAGCAAAATCCTTTTTTTTTCCCTGCTAGCTCTTCACAGATAAATTTTGAGTAACAAAAGTGGATGAGGAAAAAGACATTTTGGTGCCAGAAACAGATTAAAGACTAACATTTCACCATTAAAATATTTGTGAACACAGAAAAGTGAATGCATTCCACATATATATATATATATAAATATATATATATACATACACATATATATATATCTAGTAGGGGCTTTTGTATATACCGTGTATTGGACTTATTAAAAGAACGATGTCTTTCAAAGGAGTGTTTCTTTAAGAAAGTTTGCAGTTTAAACTGAAGTGTTTAGACTAGGATTTCCTCATTTCAGATGTTTCCCAGTGAGCTCTTGGTAAAAGAAAAATGATGGTAAGGATGTTTTCCCTTAATTAACATGGCAGATATAAAAAATGCTGCACAAATGACCAGTCACAGGAGGAAAGCTATTACTCCGAGTCCTCCAGGTCTAAATCCTTGCATCTATTCAAAACCAATGCAATAGAGGCCCTAATTCACTGTACTGAAATGAAGTTTTACTACATCTGGCATTACAGATGGTAAGGGAAATGGTGCATATTGCCAGCATGCTGTAAACAGCTCAACATTCAAGAAGGGAGACTGTGTTAAGTGCAGTATAAACTCAGGAATTTGTAACCTGGCCTCGCCTGTAAAAAAAGGATGACATTTCCCTAAAAAAAAAAAAAAAAGAGAAAAAAGGGAAGAAAAAATATAACTGTTTTCATACGGTAATTTTACTTAAAAAAAAAAATATCACAAAAAGCCCACCCAATGATCAGTAATGGTATTTTAATTAAAACCCACTGGGACCATTGGTTTAAAACCTGTTAATGGGACGTGCAGCTGATGCTGAGGTTACTGGAATGGTTGAACATCATTGGGATCATTTTGCCCTTGGGGAACATTACAGATGTTGAGGGGAAGGCGCCATTCCCAGGTGTGCTTTGGGGAGTCACTTTTGGGGAGCTGGGAGTAACGAGGACACACTGATGGGCACAGGGCAGGGGTCACCTCCCCTGCCAGTGCTCTTTGCCCACTCGTGCGCCCTGCTGACACAAATCCAGGACAAACTGAAGTCCCATCTCTCGTGTTGCACGTGCAGGGGACGTGTCAGGAGCTGGTTGGGGTGGCCCACAGTGGCACTGCCCGTGCAGCTCTCCTGCGGGGCAGCAGAGGTGTTCAAGCTGCTGGGATTTCAGTCCTGTCCTAGGCAGAAGCTTAAGAATTGATTACAAACCCACTTAAAAAGAAACAGCCTCAGACTTGCCCCGCAAGACGTGGATTTCTGCCTCAGACTAACAAACATCTCCTGATTCCTTGGTGGAGGTTGTTCAGCTGCTGTAATCTGAACGTGGACATGCTGAATTTGGAGCTGATGGCATCCAGGCATTAATGTTGTTCCCACACAGTGGGCAGAGCCCGGCACAGGCAGTTCAGAGCTGTCTGCAGGCCTGTGCATAGCCCACACCTGCACACAGGCACTGCACGGTGGGGTGCGTGCCTTTGTGCCCCATACGTGGCTGTGAGCGGGAGCTGCGCGGAGCAGCTGCACGCACAGGATACGTGTAAAATACCCGGGTTCCAAAACCAGGCTGTGCCAGCTACGACTCCGAGCAAGGTGGGCAGAAACGCTGCTTTTGGCTGGTTTGTCCTGGGTAGCTGCTTTTCCATCAGCTGCTGGGAGCAGAGATATTTTGAGCCCAGTAACTAACTCGTGCTGTGGACCCGCGGAAAGCCACCAGACCCCCAGAAAACATATCACGTCACAGATCTGTTATTCTTTGTGATCTGTTGGGCAACCTTGTGTCCAGACTAATGTGCTGCTTTTTTTTTTTTTTTCCCCTGAAAACAAACCCCAAAACAGTCGGTGATGCCTGCAAGTGGTTTTTGGGTGAGTGGTTCCCAAGTGTGTGAGCAGCCTGCCAAGAATTCAGACGGGGCCACACTTTTGTCAAAACTACTGGTGTAGAAATTGCAGGATCAACTCCTAAATCAGCAAGAACTGAAATTCATGGCTGAACATGAACTCCTGCCGTCACTGGGAAGATGAACAATAGCATGTAGTTAGAATAAAAGTGTCTTAGGTAGTCACAATTTGAGCAGTTTGCAACAAATGTGGCAGGAAATTGGCTGTATGTTAAAGGCTGAAATGTTTACATTCGCTCATGGCACTTAAGAGACTAAAATGTTAAAGTGGGGGGAAGAGGTCCTTTTATTGGCCTCAGCAAAATTTCTATGTCGACCATAAACTATTCTCTTAAAAATAATTTTTCCTAAGGTATCTTCCAAATACTGTGTATTTTTATGTGGAAAGGATACGAAAGCAGCTGTTACTTCAAAATATCATTTAAAGTACTTGAGGTATGAAAGCTTAAAGATTATTTAATCACTTTGGCATAACTTGAATGTTGTTGTAATTTTTGGTCAAGCATGTTAGACAAATAAAGTCTTAAAAAAACCAACCAAACCACACAACAAAAACCAAGGCTTCTTAATATCCAGCTCCATGTTGGAAAGACTGCCGCGTTCTCCAGGGGTGGGAGCCAGGCTGTGGGATATTAGAGCTGTTCTTGGAGAGGGGGCTCAGCTGGCAGAGGGGCTGGGGGTGATGGGCACAGGGTGCCCTGCTCTGGCTGCCAGTTTCCTGCGACCACATCTCCTGCAGACGAGGGCAACTTGGAATTTGGGGGTGCAGAGAGAGGGGAAAGCAGCACCCACTGCCTATAAGGGATGTGTTCTGGTGGGAGAGCATGCCAGGTGTGCCTGTGAGGCAGGGAAAAGATGAGGGAATGCTGCAGTGGAGCTGTGTGGGGGTCGGGAGCTGGGGCACCATCCTTTGGGCAGGAAGGGCTGTTCATACTCTGAGTGTAAAACCTCACAGAGAGGGAGATTAAGGCAAGGTGACTTTATTTTAACTTTGTGGGCCCAGAAAGACCTGGGCTTCTGGTGCACCTCAGATGAGGGAGGCCCGTGAAGAGGAAGGTTTCCACAAAGGCAGCTGTGCAGTTGGCAGCTCTCCTTAAATTCCGGGGTGCTCTCTCAAGACATTTGCTGCCCCACCTCCCCACTGCTGACCTTCACTGGTGTCTATCCAGGATCCCAGACTGTGCTGAGTTGGGAGGGAGCCACAGGGACTACGGAGCTCCCCAAGGAAGGTGCTGATATGTGTCACCAACACGTGCATTCCCATCACCAGGCAGAATTGTTACCGAGATTAATTTTGGTTCACTTCAGCAATGAATAGGGGACGTATCACTGCACGTCAATGGGGGGGGAAAAAAAAGAAGACAAGATTATTTATACCTCCCTCAGTCACATATGGCTGAGGATGGGAAGTGTTCCTTGGCTAGAAGGAACGAGCAGGCTGGGACTCAGCCCCCACCCAGCCTGGGGAAACACCTTTGGGCTTTCAGGGGCTACTGCTTGGTAGCCCCTTGAAGCCAGAGTCTTCAGTGAGGTCACAGCAGGGAGGGAGGCTGGCCCAGCTCCTTCACTGGGCAGGTGGCTGCAGGGAGGAAGGGTGACAAACCCTGTCTCAGAGTGATGCATGGGGACAGAGCAGCTCTGGACTTGCTGCAGGAAGGAGCTAGAGGAGGGGAGAAGTAGTTTATCTTCCCCAATCACCAGTTCCTGCCAATAGTCAATGTAAATGCTTCAGAGGAAGGAGGAACAAGACATCCCTTGGAAGGAAATGTTTGGAATAATCTGCCTGTGGGGATCTTTGCCCCCCTCGCATTTATTGCTGTTTGGATGAGATTTTCTGTCTTAAAACCCGGATTACTGCTCACTGCTCATGTAACTCACAGAGAGCGAATATAACTGCAAATGGCCTTTGCTTTCAGGTACATTCCTGTCCCTTTCTTGCAAGTCTCTCTGCATCTGTGATTTTAGTGTTGTGTGGGAACAGTGAGCTCCCTGGATGATTATGCATAGTGCATTAGAACAACAGTATTTCGCTTATCCTCATACGTGTGCTGCTGCTCAGCTTTATTGACTGTCCCTTTGTTCTCTTTTTATGTGAAAAGTGAAAATAGGAGTACTTATATGTACCCTCCTTGTGCTGTTTGTTATTTTGTATTCTGCCATTATGTTGCTTCTTACTCACTCGGTCTAGAAATTAAAATAATCTCAATTCTAGCTAGACTCTATTTCTAACTCTCTTGCTTTCCCATCTCAGAAACTCTCCCTCCTTTTTTTTTTGATGTGTCACTTGGGAGTTGGGGAGAGGCAGCAATGCCAAAAGAGGACCTCCTCTTCCTTCCTGTCACAGCATTTGGACAGTTCCCTGCTACTTTCTCTCCTGATCTTTGTCCAGTATCTTCATTTGTTTAGGAGTTTTTGGGATAGTAGTATGTATTTGAAATGCCCAGGGGGGCACTGTGGCGAGCTGTCCTAGCTGGGTTTTGTCTTCAAGAAGGGGCGGGTGGCAGGTGTTCTCGCCTTATCCAGCCCGTGTCCATAGGGTGGGATACAGAGCTGTGTGACATTTCCACAGCCCTCATCCTGCTTTTTTTGGGTTTTTGTTTCTTAGCTACTGCCCAACCCACGACCCTTCTTCGCCTCTCCTGAATAACTCTTTCACAGAGGTCTTTATCAAACCTTTGCAATTGTCCACACCAATTATATCAGCGACATCTCTTCTTGCCAGGACTTTGATGTACCAAAAGCTTTCAGGCAGATTAAAGGAACAGGCTTTTCTTTTCCACAGACCAGTCTGCTTTGTTTCCCCATGCCCAGTGAAGTGAATTCCCTCTCTAGAGCATGATGGACTAAAACTGGGCAGAGCAGTTAACCTCAGTCCAAGTCCCTGGGCCTGTGCACAAAGTGCCCTCGTGCTGTTTGCTCTGATTCAGGGCCCCAGACAGGTTTGCCATTTTGTGTACTCTCACTACATTTTTCTTGTCATCCTTTCTGTGTTCTGAATGGGATGAGCAGCTTGAGGAGGGCCAGATGGGAAAATGCTGGATGCTATAAACATGCTGCAACGGCTTATGGTCGCGTTAAACTTCAAAATCAGGGGAAGGAAAATGTTCTGCCCAACCAGCTGAGCTGCACAACACCCAGGAAAGGCTGGGGAGAGTCGAAGGTGGCACTGAAGGACCCTCCCACCAGTGCAGACCCTTCCCCACTGCAGAGAGCCTGGCTGTAAGAGCCCTGTAGGGGCCAGGGCTGGCCCAGCTCACTGACAAATGCAAACTGGGAATACTGGAAGATGCCAAACCTGGTGGTATGAACCTTTCCACAGAGGCACCAGAGCACTGAGAAGGGGTCACAGAGGGTGCTGGGGTGCCTTCCCCCAACGAGTGCCCCCTTGTCCATGGGGGAATGGCTGGGGGACCCTGCCTGGGGGTGTGTGGGGCTTAAGCTGATGGCGTGGGGTAAGGGACTCCATCTGTACCTCTGCATGGCCCCGGGGATGTGTGCTGGGAATTCCAGAGGGGGCCTTGCCCCTGTTGGGTTGCTGTTTCAGAGTGGTGGTGCTGCCCCTCCAGCGGAGCACAGGGGACACGAAGAAGCAGTGGTCAGGTCCCCAGCTGCGTGGGGCTGCAGCTCCCCTCCAAGGGCTTTGTGCAGACAGAAGTACTCTCATCTGTGTAATAACCCACCCTGGCAGGTGTGCTGCACTGGGAGATTTCCCACTTAACCTCCCACCATATGGCCTGGGCGAAATTTTCTAGAAATAATGAGGTTATGCAGGATAAAGCAGTTTCAGTGGGCAATTAAACCTGTGTTTCTGTTTCCTCTCCTGTTTTATAAGGCTGTGGCACGGCACAGCCACTCTGGTTGCATCCGTTACCTGATACTTTAAAATGAACACAGAGCTGCCTCACATGTGTCGACTACTGATCACCTTTCCTTTGTCACCAGCTCCTCTGCTTCCCATGGTCAGTCCTGTTGGTCCCTGCCACTTCACGCCACTCACGGTGGGGCCCCCTAAGCAGCATCTGACCTTGGACATCCCTACTCTGGATACCTCTGTGTTCTCCCCAGGGGTGATGTTTGAGCCTTAATCCGTCCTAGTCTTGCTTTTGAGCTCACAGATAAACCTCAACGCCTTCCCCAGCAGCACCAGCTCTGAAGACCTGCAGCAAGGCAAGAGTGGTGTGAAGGAAGCAGGCAGGTCCTTCTGCTTGGGGGTGAGCCTGGGGACAACTCATGGCATCACCCTGAGCCCCTCTGGCTAAGGAAGTACCTGCATGTGGGGTAGGTTCCCTCCATGGGGAGGGAAGAGCCCTGTTCCAGGGGGAACGAATGCCAACACCAGGCAGAGCAAAGGCAGAGCAGGGCAGCGAGGTGAAGCATGGCAGAGCACCAGAGAACAGTGCCCAGCAGGGTCCCTCAGCACAGGAGTTTGTCCCATGCAGAGTTTGGGACACGGTGAAAATGTTTGGCACCCTGTGGTGCCTTGATCAGGATTTGCACCCCTCATTGACATGCCAGGTGATGCAGCACCTCTGCCCTTGCTTGCAGACATACCTCTGTAATGACATACACAGGACAGGAGAAGCCACTGAAGTCACCAAGGAGTCCAGAGAAGGAACTGCTTCAAACCTGGCTCCCCACCACCTCAGCCTGTGCCCTCTGGTCCTCATCTCTGGGGAGCAATGGTTTACCCCCACACCCTGAAGAGCACTTTCTCTCCCCGCCTGTTATGGCTGCAACACGGTGTGTACATAATTATGTTTATTGCTTGTTCAGAAAGCAATAATAGCTCTGAAGTGTTACCTACCAGGTTCGTTTCTGCAGATGCCCTTAACAATAATTAATCATATGTATTAACGTGCGGTCAAGAGACTTGTCAAAACTGGAGCTCTCGAGCGGTAAACAGAGCTCATGCAATTAGCAGCCCCTGCTCTGAAAATGCTTGGATTGATTCATTGTTCCTCCCAACACCTAAGAAAGTCAGGGAAGTAATAAATCATGGAAATATAGACAAGCCACTCAGCAAACTATGATGAAGACACTTCATCAGCTGCCTGCAGCTCTGTGTCAGTGCTGCACTGGAGCTGGCTCTCTGTGAGCAGGTTGTGTGACAGGTGTAACCACCAAGCACTCACAAACACTGCAATAAACTCAGGAATACTGTGCCCTCTTCTAAGTTACAACTAGGGGATTTCTTACCTGCTTTTGATTCAACTGCTCCCAAGCACATGCCCTCCCTTCAAGTAAAGGTATAGGAGCTTCTAGTGCACAGATTTTAATCAGGAGAGTAGGACTTTCTCTGCCAAGCCCACAAGGCTGGGTAAATGGAGGGGGAAAGGGTGCAGCTGCATTTGCTGGTTAGGAAAGGGTCCTTCCATCTCTTCACGAGCTCAGGATGCCACAGAGGAAGACACCCAGCTCTCCTGGATCCTGTCTGTGCTTTGTTAAAGCAGCTTTTTTTTTTAAAAAAAATAAAAAAATAAAAATCAACATTTGCTAAAGGAATAAAAGAAAAAAGGACAACAGTGGCAGAAGAGGAACGGTTTCTCCAAACTTTGAAGCTGTTGTTATCTATTAGAAGCAACAAAAGGAACTCAAAGCTGGGAGACAGAAAGCAACAAAATATATGAAAGCAAATTACTTGAATGGGGCTCTCAGAAGTGATGGTGACGTTTCGAGCTCCCTGTTGGCTTCTTTTCTGTGTCTGAGTGAAAAAGGAGAGTGTCCTTTAAAGAGCTGTGTTGTCTCAGTAGTCCCTGCATTGGCATTATTAACAGCAGTTGTGTTCAGCAATTGTGGTGTTGGTCTAAAAACCATCAGGAGCTCACAGCCCACATGTTGAGTTGAAAGAGGAAGGTGGCATGTGTGGGGGGGTATTTTTTAATAAAAAATAAAGACTGTTCGCACTCCTTAAAAGTTCCTTGTAGTTGTAATAGGCAGTTACTTCTCTTGATTCCTTGATGGCTTCACAGAGGCTTTTTGTTTCCTGTGGACGTGGCTGCAGAGGACTGCAAAGCTGTTCCCACTAGAAGAGGGTGCTGATGCAAGTTTTGAGTATCTCCAAAGTCGTAGAGTCCTTCACTCCCCCATCGGTGGTGGTGAGCATCTAAAGTATGAGTCAAAAGCATCCTTATATGACCTCACCCAAAGGCTTGTGTGGCTTTTCAAAATGCTTTCAAGGGTAGCCCACGTTCATCTTTGCACCGTGTCCTTTTCTAGCTGAGCTGAAGAAGCCAAGAGAGACACCTGCTGTGCTGGACCTTCACTTCTGGCCATGAGAGAGCAGCCTCCTTCCCAGGGGAAAGGTTTAGCTAGGAAATGGGACTTCAAATTCAGGAATTTGAGCTTAGCAAGCAAAAAGATTCATTTTTTTGGGGAAGGATTTTGCTTTAGAAGTTGTTAGATCGATGATTGATCAGTAAATATGGTGCACAGCCTTCATTATTTCCACAAGGGAAGCCTAAGAACTTTGTGCGCTGAGACAGAAAAATGCAGAGAGCATTCCCTCGCTGGCTTCCTGGAGGAAGCAGCAAAAGGCAAAACCTGGGAGTCAGGTCAGCTCCTGTTGCATGGAGAGGAGGAGGAGGAGAAAGAAATATTCTACGAGGGACAGGCTGGCACCAGAGTGATGAACTGACAGGAGGAACCAGAGCACGAGGGATGCCACTTCATGAAAACAGAGGACACTGCTGCACTGATTCATGATCCAACCTGGTAACATTTACACTCCAAAAGGAGAGGGATGTCTGAGGTACCCTCTTGGAGGAAAATTAAGGAAATCAGAAGATGGAAGTACGTATAAATTAAAGAATTTGGGTTTTCAGGGCAACAGAAAAACTACATAGTTTGGAAGAGCTCCACTTCTGCAGAAGACCGGGCTGTCTGGAGCTTCAAGGAGAGGTTTCAGTTAACAGAAGTGTCTGAAAAAAAGGTACCACCAAACCCTCAGACTGTTCAAACCCTCTGCAGTGGCAACATATAAGAGAAACAGACTATGCTGTGCAGAAATTCCTAAATTGATTATGTATCAAGATGAAAAGCCCAGGTAATAAATGCAAGGAATAGAAATTGCTTGTTTAGAACCATGCATCAGAACTAGCTGATATTAATGAAACCTAATAGGATGACACATGACAGGAATGTTGATTAAGTTGTTTATAATCTCTTTAGGAAAGATCAACTCGGCAAAAGGGAAGCAAAACTGGCTCACAGTATAAAATGGTGATGCTGATGAAGTCAGTCAGCTGGAATATATATTCACCCACCAGACTGAAGAAGTAAAGCTGGTGGTGTCCCTCCAGGTGATATGCACTTCACACCATTACATTCAATTGAATCATAGAATATCAGGAGTCAGAGGGAACCTACAAGGATCATCAAAATCCAGCTCCTGGCCCTGCACAGGACAAGGACAAGCCCAAGAATCCCACCCTGTGCCTGAGATCATTGTCCAAACAATCTCTGAGCTCTGGCAGCCTTGGTGCTGTGCCCACTGCCCTGGGGAGCCTGGTCAGTGCCCACCACCCTCTAGGGGAAGAACCTTTTCCTGAGATCCATCCTGACCCTGCCCCGACACAGCTCCAGCCATTCCCTGGGTGCTGTCCCTGGTCCCCACAGAGCAGAAATCAGTGCCTGCCCCTCCCCATGAAGTTGTCCCTGCAATGAGGTCTCCCCTCAGTCTCCTCTTCTCCAGCTGAACACACCAAGTGCCCTCAGCCACTTCTCATGTGGCTTCCCCATCTTTTTTGCCCTCCTTTGGACACTCTCTAATGGCTTAATGTCTTTCTAACATTGTGTGCCCCCAAACTGCCCCAATAATGCAAATGAGGCCACCGCAGTGCAGAGCAGAGCGGGACAATCCCCTCCCTGATGCCCCCCAGGACAGGGATGTGTCTCCTGGCTCCAGGGCTCTGCTGATTCATGGCCAACTGGCCCCTGACCAGGATCCCCAGGGCTCTTTCCCAGCACTGCTTTCCAGTATCTCATCCCCAGTCTGTCCACACATCCAGGTTTGTCCCATCCCAGGGGCAGGGTCCAGCACTTGCCTTTGTTAAACTTCACACAGTTGGTGATTGCCCAATGCTCTCATTTATTAAGGTCCCTCTGCAGAGCTTCCCTGCCCTCAGGGAGTCAACAGCTCCTCCCAGTTTAGTGGCATCAGCAAACTTACTTAGTACATCTTCCAGTCCTGAATCCAAGTCATTAATGAAGATGTTGAAGAGCACTGGGCCAAGGATGGAGCCTTGTGGAACCCCGCTAGTGATTGGTGCCAGCTTGATGTCACCCCAGTCACCGCCACCCTCTGTGCCCAACCCATGNTGCTCTCATTTATTAAGGTCCCTCTGCAGAGCTTCCCTGCCCTCAGGGAGTCAACAGCTCCTCCCAGTTTAGTGGCATCAGCAAACTTACTTAGTACATCTTCCAGTCCTGAATCCAAGTCANGATTATATCAGCTGGTCTCCCTTGACCAGCTAGGTGGGTTATCTTGTCACAAAAGGACATTAAGTTGATCTTTGAGTCCTCCTGCTACTTCAACCCATATTAATATTGTTTTCAACATGCCCCACACTTGTCCTTGTGAGGCAGCTCATTCTGAGTGGTATAAAGTGGAGATTTCAACCCGCCAGGATTTCTGAAGTGCCCAGATGGCAGTTCTCTGACAGAAAGGCTACTTCCAGCAGGAACATCTCCCTCATGTCTCATCTTGGCGGGTAAGGAGAACTCTCTCACAGAACCAGGATGCCAAAGCAGCTTGAGGTATCAGCAGCCATGGCTTCGGTCACATCCACTGTGGGAACACAAAATAAGGAGATAAACCACATTAAATAAACTCTTTGTCTCTCAAAAGGAAAATTCCACAAAGCCAAATAGCTAACACATAAGTAAGGAGAAAAAAACATTTAAGCAGGAAAATATAGATGATGTTTGCAAACTGTTCAATGGAGTTTGCTAAAGAACAGTCCCAGAATAAAGAAAGACCCAAGCTAGTTTAAAAAAACCAAAACCCATCCTGGTTGTGAAGGTAAAATAAAAGCAGACTGGGGAAAAAAATTGTACGAAGGGAGAAATTTGTGTTAAAAAGGGACAAGTAAAGCAAACACACACAGGGGCTATCAATGGCTTTAAATGGTAATGATAATAATGCAAAAGCAGGTGGAAATGGGAGGTTCCTCAACAATATTATTAGAATGGTGATATTTTAAAATAAATATCTTTACTGTTGCAGACAAAATGGCCTGTAGGGGTAGTGGGACATTACCCACTGCTACTTTTAAGCCCAGCAGTCCTGAAAGAGGGTGTTAAATGGCAACGACCAAATTTCTGCAGTCAGAAGTTTGTATCTGAGAAGTTAGGTAAGGAGTTTTTTTAAACCGCTAATAATGAATGAATTTTCAGACACTTTAGGACATGAGAGAAGTCTCAGCAGTCCAGAGAAAGCTGAAAGAGAAAGCTGAAATTGTGCCAGTGTCTTCAAAAGGGAAAGAGGATGGCCAAAGTGAGAGAGCATTAGCCTGACTTTGATCCCTGGGGGAAAAAGAAAACCCAATGATGGGATTGATTGTGCAAAGCTTCAGTAATAAAGAATTAAAAGGGGCTAATAAAATTAAATGCTAATCAGAGTGGGTTTAAGGTAAATGGATCTTCTCAAACTAATTTGATATCTTTTTATGAGATTACAAGTTTGGGTGACAAATGAAATAGTGTTAAGGTAATAGACTTTGGTAATAGACTTCTATAAGGCACATGACTTGGCACCATTGTCCAGTATTTTGAGGAGGAAACAGGAATGATATAATTTCAACATGGCATACAATAAATGAATTAAAACCTACTAAACGATGTAATTACATAAGGAATCATCTTTAAGAGACCATATATTTTGCAGGGTCCTCCACATACTGGTTCCTGTCCTGACATGAATTACGTGCTAGATCTTGATCAGCAAACCTGCCTCCCCCAAAAAAACGGTGCCACTGAAACTTTAAAGATGAGCCAAGAGTTGAACTGCAGGGATTACTGAATAGGACGTCTCACAGGTACACTCTGGTCTAGAGTTATTTTAGAAAAGGAGGGACAGCAAATTGATCCACATTTCAGTGTGTCCATGTATAAAGCTGTGTCCCTAAACACAAGAATGTGGATCAGAGTGACTTTGCCTCGGGAAGAAGAGCTCTGAAACAAGAGGGCTTGGGTATGTGCCTGGCTGGCATAAAGTGCCTGGTGTGCCCAGAAGAGCGAATGCAGCAGCTGACTGGGCAAAGCTGGCAGAAGGAGGTCACACAAACGTCCTCTGCCTTTGGCATCCCTGTGGCTGAGGTTTGAAAATGCCCCAGTTCAGACATCCCTGACCTGAGCATGATTTTGAGGAGTTGGCACTGACACCAGGAGGACCTGTGGAAATGGGAAAAGGGCTGCAAAATTTGCCCTAAGAGGTGAAAATCTGGGAAACTCACTCTGTCTTGATGAAAAAAAAGAAAAAAGAAGAAAAAAAGAGGTTCAGGTTGATTTCACTGTGATCTTTATGTAAGTGCAGAGTGAACCAGCTGGAAGCTGCACAGAGGCAAATTCATATCTGAAACAACATCATCTTACAAATACATATATTCATATGTGTATAAACGGTGTTTCCTTTGCAGAGAGAGTAACAGCCACCAAAACAACCTTTGAATTGGTTGTGCTGATTCTTTGCAATCGGCAGCTTTAAGATCAAGATCTGATGTGTATCTTCAGACAAAAATTAATTACAGGAGTCCCATTCATTACAAACAAGCAAGCAAACAAGCAACCATATGAATTTCTTAAGCACAGCTTCTTGCGCTTTGGACCAGGCCCTGCCTTAGTTATGGGGATGCTGCAAAATGACCAGTGGCCAGGGGTGCTCCAGCCCCCCATGGCATTGCTGGGACCGTACAAACTACTGGAACTAAGGAAAATGCTTCTTTACCTAGGCATGTCATTTCACACCCTGGCAGGCAATTAAAATGCAAATTAAAAATGTTAATTAGAATTGTTTCAACATCTATTCTAATGCACAGGATGGGAATTCTGCGCAGTGTACGGAGAAGGATGCATTGTTCCTCAGGCAAAACCTTCCTGCCGCTCCTGCTCTGCAGCCAGCAGAAACAGCTGCTACTTTTCTGAAAACCTGGAGGTTAAAAACAAAAGAGAGGGGGAAAAAAAGAAGAAAACAGAGTGCTGAGGTCTGATCCTGATCTCAAATGCTGGCTTCAATCCATCAAAGCCAGAGATCAGAATCAAGCCCTGTAAAATTACTCACATTGAAAGAAGGTGTGAAAGGGGATCTACCCCACAGTGAAACATCTGTATTACACTGGGTTTTCTGTTTCTGCCTCCCTCCTTTTTAAAAAAAATCACAGCAACTTACATGCAGTGATAAAGACAGAGGCCAGCTAACCCAAGGCTCTGGTTAGCACTGGACAGCAGCCTGGGCATAACTTTGTTTAAATTCAGTACTAGAACGAGGTTTTTTAACAACAGCTCTGGAAATGCACACCAGCAGGTCTCCTTCCCATGTTAAATATGTAGTTGCTCCATTAAAGCTCATCCCAATACACCCTGATGTTTAAGACAACTTTCTTCCCCTTCCTGCTTAAAATCTACCTACATCAAAGATGAAATCTGGATGCTCCCAGAGCTGTGATGAGGTTGTTTTTACAGCTATTTGAGCAGCATGTTATACCTGCTTATTTGAAGATGATGATATTTGTATTGTTGCTAAGAATTCATGCCAAGCATAATTTTGGGGCGTTGTGAAGATATCATATTTGCATATTTTAAGTATTGATATAATACAAAATTCTCTTTATGACTCCTTTCACAGCATAATAATGCTCTTTCCACCGCATGACAGCCTTTAGCATAGAAAAATTCAAAAACAGAAGAAAATTATTTTCTAAAAAATGCATGTTTTTTTTTTAAATCTGATTTTCATTTTCCTGTGTTTGGAGCATCCCTTACTGCTCATGACCCGCTGCATATCATTCTGATAAAAACAGTAATTGCACAGAGATACGGGCAGTTCACACAGTAATGTCTTAATCAAACAAATGACTGCTTTCTGAAGAAGTTTGATATTTCCTTTTCTCCTGAGGCACACTGTATTTCTAGCCTTGCAGGCTCTGTGCTGGTTGCCAATGTGGAAGGTGGACCATGTGAGTCCCTTCTCTCCTCTCTCTTCTCTCCCTTTGCCTTGCCTCAGCCCTCTCTGCCCTTCCCTACTTCTCCATCCTTTGAACACAGAGACTCTATTTCTGCTCTTACAGGCTCCATGCCAAGCCCTGGGATAGAAATAGCTGGAACAGTCTACAGACCTCTTCTTCCTTCCCTCCTCTGACTGATTCTCTTCTTTCCCTTGTCTGGCCTCCTAATTCTTTTAGCAAAGAGCTTTCATGCCATGCCTTTATCCCTGCTCCAGAAGGGCTCTCCCAGACCTGGTGCTGGTGGTGACCTGGTCCCTCTGGACAGGCTGTGGCTCTGGGGAGCTTCTCCCCATGCTGGTGGCCAGTGCTGGCTGTCCTCCACCACTGGGCATTTCTTGGTGTTGTTTTCTTTCTGTAAAAGTAGTTTTTTTGAACAGACTATGTAATTTAGCAGTGGTGAGCTGGAGGCACTTGGTCTCCAGCCCCTGTGAGTGCTGTGGGTGAGTGGCTGCTCTGCTGAGGGACATTGGAATGAACAAAATGTGGCTGTGCAAGGGTCTGGCAGGTAGGTGGGTGAGTGACCTGGAAGGGACATTGATCCTCCTGTGCAGCCACAGATTTGTTGGGAGACTTCAGCCTCCTTCAGTTAGCTTATTCTGCTCTGCAGTTAAGGAAATTAAACTCACACTGCTATAAAAGCACTGCTGAAGGACCTGTTTTCCTTTCACCTTATGTCTCCAGGGTAGAAGAGTCAGCTTCAGTCTCAGGGGAGTGCTGAGGGCGGGCGGAGGGGAAGGGAGCAGGTAATCGCTTTGGATCTGTGTCTGCTGCTCTCCAGGCTTTGCTGGCCAAGCACACCCTGTAGGACCACTGACAGGGTGGACAGAGCACTGGCACAGCTGCCCAGGGAGGGCATGGAGAGAATCCCTCTCTGGGGACATTCCAAACCCACCTGGATGTGTTCCTGTGTCACCTGCTCCAGGTGACCCTGCCTTGGCAGGGGGGTCGGACCTGAGTGATCTCCAGAGGTCCCTTCAATGCAAACAATGTTGTGATTAGTCACAATTAGCCCAGTCAGACACTCAGTGGCCGCCCAGCGTGAGCTCAGGGACACAGCTAGGACTGTGCCCCACCTGCAGTGCTTGGGGCCAAGTCCTCCCCTCCCAGCACCCTCGGAGAGGGAGGGGAGAGACTTTCCTTAAGGGCTCTTCTCTACTGATCCCAGAGGAGGCATGTGTGGAGGGAACAGCAAGCACTGACTCCCTGGGGCCTGACCTCCAGCGTGGGGCAGGGAGGAGGATGTCACCTGCCACTGCATTTTGGTGGCCCAGAAGAGGATGTCACCTGCCACTGCATAATGGTTAATGTTCCATCCCACTCACAGCCTCACAGGGCAAGCACAGGGATCCTCTGCCAACCCCTCCTGACCCCTTGGATAAGGAGAGAGGCTGCCAAAAAACCAACTCGTCTTCTATTACAAAGCTTATCCATCCAGCAGTTTGCTATTTTAATATGAAAAATTGCCTTGGTTATCTCAAAACGCTAGCAATTGAAATTCAGTTTGTTGGTTTCTTCTGGGTTTTTTACTTTTTTTTTTTTGAGGTTGTATAAACAGTTGGTAAGTGCCATCCCTGCCTCTAAGAACTCACTAAAAAAACCCAGCGTGATTTGATTTGTTTGTACAGCGAAAAAGATTGTTCTTTAATCCCTTTGGAGTTGTTGGATTTGATACTCCTGCCAGTTGAACTAATGAAAAATCCTGTGGCAGGATGTGTTGGGAAGCTTGGAGACATCCATCCCCTCCCTTCATTGCCTCTCCTGGAGGGTGGTGGCAGCTTGAAAGTGGCAGAGCAAGGGACACGACTCCTGCAGCCCTTGGAGAAATGTGCTGTCACCTTCTTAGCCCTGCACAGGACCATCCATGCCACAAAACAGCACAGGGATGGAAACCTCACTGGATTTGATATAAAATTAAGCCCAGTTATCAAACACGAAGCACAGGAGATTTCGAGGAAACAAAACCAAACAAAAGACCCACCCAATCAACACTACCCAATAATCTCAAGTAGTTTATTTTTTCCTCCTTGGTTGGATCCACTATTGTAAAAATAATTCATGTAATATTTGTGTTAATCTTAGGTATTCCAAAGAGCAATTAATTCTTTAATTAACATGAACGATTAATTTTCTACATAAACTGTATGAAATAATAACAGAAACTAAACAGGACACATTGCACCTGACTGGGGGGGAGGAAAGAAGTTGCCATTAAAGAACAGAGCAGTTTGAGGCTTACAAGGGTAAAATGAAATAAAAATAGGCTAACTGGATCTTAAGTGGGTTTATACTGAACCCTCTCTGTCACTGGAGACACCAGACCTGCCAGAGTGGCCTGGTGGGGATAATGAACCTGTGCCTGTGTTCAAACAAGTGGGCCAGGACCAGCTCTTTCTAGTCACTTGCTGATACATACGCATGTATATTCCTAAAATCCACTGTTTTCTATTAATGGAACTAGGAATTTTTGCATTGATGTAGTGTGGGAGAACATCCTTAAATAACTGAGTTTTACTGGAAATCTTCAAAATATTTCCTGAAAAGCCCCAAATGCAGAGAAACATTTTCTCAGGAAAAAAAAAAAAAAAGAATTAAAAAGAAAAAAGTCAAGGTGTTCTGCACTGAGAATCTTTCAGATTCATTGCAAGGGTTCATACATTCACTAGAAATAATAATGAAAACAAAATTACATTCCCCTCCCTTTCCCCAAAGACTTTCCCGTATATATGTATAGATATCTTTATATATTAGGAAAACTCAGAGGGTTTTATTTCCCCGAAGCCAAGGGGAACTTTTGACAGGTACCTTTGCACACCTAGAAAGAGGTGCACGCATGGTTTTACCTGTGTGTGTGTGACCAGACTAGGCAGGAATGCCACCATCTCAAATCTCCAGTTACAATCACTGTTATAGTCACAGTGAACCCTATGGAATTGCCTTGGAAATGTTAAAGTATGGATGATTAAGAGATGCTGAAACCCTTTTGCACCTTATCTCTGCATCCGTATCCTTTGCCCCCTGACCCCCTTTTGCATTACCAGCTTCTGTGTAAATCATCCCAAATTGCTCCTCATTTGATTTTCCTGTGTGTGTTTTAATTTGTGCAATAAGTAAGAGAGCGGCCCTTACCATCTAAGCTGCACTTTCACAGATCCATTTGAAACTCCTGCTTTTGCCAGTGACTTTGGTGGCTTCTCAAAGCAGCCAAACCCCACTCACTGGTGACACAGAGGAAGGTGTGGTGTCCTCACAGATCCTGCTCAGGTTTCAAAGGCTGGCCCACAGAAACATGTCCTTAACAATGCACGCATGGCACTGCAAGTAGAGCAAAGAGAAGCACTGAGAAATAGGGTGTTTTTTTTGAACAATGAAGGCCAACGTATCAGAAGTAATACAATCGGAAAATGACAATGGAGGAAATTCAATTGTATGTCTTGCAAACCTTTCTACTGCAGTTAAGAGTATGTCATTAATAAAATGCATAAAATTTAAAAAAGAATTTCCTTAAATTAATTGCTTTTGGAGATGTCTCAGGAAGCGTTATTTTGACAATGTTAATTGTTGTCTTTTTCTTTTTTGATAAATGGATTATGCAAAATTAATTCCCTTACTATGTAGATTTAATCCGCAACACAGGACCACTGTCAGAATTTAAAAGTATTTTGAGTTTTCTAATGAATAGATACAAAAAAGCCATACTCAATTAATTTATTAGTTTGAAATTATAAATCAGTCACTGTCTTTATCTACAGTTTCCTGCGTTTGGCCAAATCCTACTGTGCAAATGCCCAGAGAAAATAATTATAGGATATTTTTGAAGGCAAAGTTTTATCATAGTATTCTAAAATATTGAGCAATTCCCTTCACTTAGGTCGATGCTGTACTCATGTGGAACCTACAAAAGACAGAGACAACTTGAAAGTTTATTCCTGTGCTTTGAGTGAGCAGGAAATAAAACCATGAGTCTGACTTGCTAAAATTTTTTCACAAAACAACTTGATCATTCTTGGGAATTTAAACCCTAAAATTGACCAGCGACACAATGTGTACTATCCCAGTTGTCCTTAGTTTTCTGGCAAACTCAGATTAATCTGCCCCTTTCCTTCTTCCCATCTCAGCACCAGAAATTGCTACTGACCCCTTGCAGACAGTACAACCATAAATAGCAGCGTGAGTAGAAGAACTCAGTAAAAAAGCTCATTTCCCTGTTTCAGTAACTTAAGTTACCACGGAGATAAAGGGTCCACAAATCACTTGATATCTCGCCAAAGAGGAGATTAATACCTGTCTGGTAGGATTTGGGAATCAGAGAGTTCTTGATCTACATCCATGACATACCCTTAACTGAAGGGAGCGCTCCACCTGGAGGCTCACAGGATGCTACAGCTGTAGGGATGCCTATCAGAAGACAAGCTCCAATTCCCTTGGGTTTGGGAAAGGTACACATTTAAACTCTGTAATAGGGACTAAGGTTTTCCTCTCTTTTGTTTTTCTTTTTACCCTTCAGGACCCCACGAAGCCCTCAGACCTCAAGGAAGTGTGACCACGCATAGAGAATGGGTGAGCAACAGTCAGAACTAAAGTCTCAGCGAGGAGCCACGATCAGTTTATGCACCATTTCCCAGAAAATTTTCCATCAAGAAGCTTAGATTAGACAACTAAAATTTTCTGCCTGTTATTTGCCAAATTCAACTTCCTTGTCTGAAATCTGCAACGTTTAACAGACCGTACAACCCTATGACAGGATTTCAAGGTTTTCCTCGCTGGTGTCCAGCAGTGCAGCATGTGGGGCTGGATTCGCAGCGCTGCACTGGGGAGTGGTGGGGGGAGTGGTGGTCCAGGATTCAGCCAGCAAAGCAGGATGGGAATGACTGGCATTTGCTGACAGCTTCATGAACACAACTGGGCAGAACTGTAACGTGGAGTGGAAAGATGCTGGACTGCAATACTGCCTTAGTCTGTGACTGGCTGCTGAGTACTTGTTTACAAATTACTGCAAGATTCTGTTTACACAAGATTATTTTAACCTCTAACATTTTGATATTCTTGGGAAGTGCAGATGGTATATTTACTTAATCACTGTCAGAGCCCTAACTTTTTATTATTTGAAACTGATTCTCAAGTCAGTGTTACTTCTGCTCAGTGTTTTCACATGCCTTGTTTCAACTCTCTCTTTCAGTCATTTTTAATTCTCCTCAGTGCTCATTTTTCAGAGTGAAGTTTTTGCTTAAAACTGACTTGAATGCAGAAGCCAAGGGTGGGAGTGGTACAGTATCTAAGAAAAAACAACTCCCTTCTGTACACTTTTTCCAGTGTAACCAGTTTTTGAACCTTTCTGTGGTTCCACTGCTGGACCAGGGGGTTGATTTTCCTTGGGATGTGTTGTGACCTGTTTTTTTAACCCGGCCCTCGGTTTGAACACAAGTCAACTGCAAAATTAATTCCAGTTGTACAAAACTTCAGCACTGGAGTGATAAGTAAGGGATTTTTCCCAAAGTCAGCAAGCTCCAATCCTCTGGCAGGCTCTGGATCTGCTCTACTACCTTTTTTTAAAGAAAAATTCATCTCCATCTCCGCTTCTCCCTACCCTATCCTGGTCTTTATTACTGTAACTGGGTGCCAGTTGCACATGTCACTGGAGTCTCCAGAAGCTGTTTATTCTCCCAGGCTTTTGAGAAAGAATTGTGCCTGCCACCAAAAGAAGAGGGGTTTATTTGGGATTTTTACAATTCCTTTTGATGTGTATCTCTGTACTTACTGGGTGGAATGAACCAAGAAATCTGGGAGGAAATTTAACTCAGAATATTACCTTACACAAAGGTGCTCAGACACAGATCGAGCCCTTCATTATTTTTTTTTCCTGAATAAATTTTAAAAAATAATATTTGAAACAACTGCATATGGACTGAAATATTATTGCTTTATTCACCGCAGAATATTGGGAAGGAATTTCACAGCACTGAGTTTGTGTACAAAGGAAACCTTATGTAAGCTAATGAGGTACTTTGATGCAAAAGTTAATGGTTTTACCTTACTCTCCCTACTAATAGTGAATACTTGATAATTCCTAATGATGCTCTCTTCATATCTTGCTAGCAATATGTTCATTCCACATCTAAAAACAGTTCAGTAATGTAATTTTTCTATAAAATGCTGCTACTAACCATATCTAAACTAATTAGGCACAGTCAGAAACAGCCTAAAAATGTAGCAGGCTCGCTGAATGAGCAGATTTGGAATTTGGCACTGTTCCTACTACATGACTTGATTGGGATGCTTCCACCAGCACCTTCCTTTCTGGGCCACAAGAGCCAGATTTCTGTGTCTCTTCTGATCTTCCCTGCCCTGGAGTGATGGGGGCACAGTGGGACAGCTTGTGTGGAGCTGTTTGGCTGGGACCTTTTTGCCTTTTCCTACCCCTTCATGCCAGCTTGGGGAGCAGGTATGCAATGGTAGGGAAAGCTCCTAGGGCTCAGTGCGCCCTGGCCACCAGTTTTTAGTGACCACTAAAGCTCCCTCTGGGCTTTCCTTCCAGTGCTGGGTGTGGAGCAGAGGCACAGCTTGCTGAAAGTCAGGGCCATCCTAAGTTACATCCCATGCACTTTTTATTTCTAGCTTGATTTTTATTTAGTTCAACGAAAGCTCTTAAACCATCCGCTCCTGTGTTTCCCCCAATTTTAACAAATTTGGCCAATTTACCATACAGCCTTGATACACAGAGCATGACCCCAAGCAGTTAAATCCTCCAGCTGAAGGATTTACCAAATGAATACTAAGCAATTAGTATCATGGGATTAAACAAGAGGAAGGAAAGTCCCTGCATAAAGCCACTGTAGAAACAGGCCACGAAATATCCTGCTAGCACAGGAGAAGCTTTCTTTAAAAAAAATGTCCTTTTGGTTTTCACAAGCTTTGCACCTACCAGCTTTTGTGTCTTCTGTATAATCACCCCCTGGAGCAGGGACCTTTCCTGTGCTTTTAACAACAAGATGCAACTCTGAAGGAAGTCATAGCACGCAACTCTCCCAGTTTGCTTGAAGTCGTATTTTGTTGTTGTTTGGTTCATCTCCTCTCCGCTTAAATATAAACAGAACTTCTCTGAAATGCAAACAAAGAACACTCATGTTGTCATTCTTAAAAACAGCCAGTTGTCCTCTGTTCACCAGTTTTATCAGGGTTTGCTGACAGGTCATCAGTTGCAGTGTGTTATGCAGAGCTTGTTTCTATACTCACGGGAGAGCAGCTCACACTTTACATGGTTTCAGGAGCCTGATAATGTGTCAATTTGTTTTTTAATGCACAAGTAGTTGTCCTTGGCATTGTCTGAGATAAAAGATCTGACAAGTTAACATAGCCAGGACTTTACATTTGGTTATACGAACGTCCTACCAAAGCAAACCCTCTCTCTAGAAGAGAACACAGCAGAAGAGCAGCAGAGCAGCCCAGCTCTTCTGAGAGTAAAATCTAGGGTTCTTCCAGCCCAGCCATGCAAACCAGCCCAGCCAGAAGCACACACAGGCTCACAAGGAAAGTCCTGGGGGATCTATTTACTCAAACATCCCCAGGCACAGAAGAGGCAGTGAATTGGGAAGGCAGGCAGGGAGAAACTCGTACCCATGAGCAAACCAGGTGCTCCTTTTACAAGGAGTGGCTAATTCCGAGTAGGAATGAGAATGTCTTGCCCAGAAGGAGGTCATGGTTTTGGTTTTTTGGGTTTTGTTTGTTTTTTCTTTTGAGTTTTAGCGGTTTTGTAGACAAAATACCATCCGACAAATCCAGTTTCTGGTCTTCCAGAGTTGAGATTAATGTGTTATCTGAGTGACTTCTAAGTGTGATTTGAATTTGGCCTGCAAAACTCTAGGTAAAAAATGTGAGAACATTCTGAATATATCGAAAAAAATTCATTTAATGGGCCATGATCATTTTTTCTTATTGTAGTTTAATCTGCAAATCAGTATGGTTTCTCCAAACTCTTTCTTATTAAGCAACAGACACGTTTCTGCTCAAAGCACAAAGGATGCATGTAGCTTATTGTCTGGGCTTCTCAAGAAAGAACTTATAGTTAACGCAAAAATTGAGACAGCAATGGGCCAATGTTTAGATTTACCAGCCCTGACAAGTTGTTTGCATCTTTAATTTGCTCAATCTGTTATTTCTTTTCCAGTAGCTAAACATTTCCATGTAGAAGTAGTCAGAAAATCCAAGCATGTTTCAGGCACTGAAAAATCCTAAATATTTTATTTTTCTGTTGTAGGTTTGGTTGTAGCTAAAAAAATTGTGGAGTTACTACCTGGCCCAATTTTTGCCACTGTAATACAGCTTAGCTTTAGGGTTGTGTCTGGTTTCAGGGGCAGTCAGCAGGAATACCTTCACTGAGCTCCACAGGTGTTGTTTTTCAGCCTGTGCACAGAAAGGAAAGTCCAGGAAATTCCCCAAACAACCACATTTCCACCCTTCTGTCCTGCTAGAGGGGAGGGAAAACACTGACAGGTCCTGAATGGCTTGGTGGAAGTTCCAGAACTTCCTCAAGAAATCCTGATCGACCATCCACTGCCCCCAGAGATTTCCAAACTAATGAAGAAGCAGAAGATGACTCTTGTAAATGCTGATTTTACAGCAACAGAACCCCTTTATGTACTGAGGATATGACAAAACACATCAAAAAGAAAGGGAGAGGATGATTTGGAATAAAAGGAATCCTAGGGCCCATCTTATTAAAAAAAAAAAAGATAAAATCACAGCTTCTCTGCAGAAGCCTGCACAAGACAGGGAGAACAATGAAAAAAGGCAAATGCAGAATATTTTTTAATTGAATTGGGCCCTTAGTGTGCTGTTTAAACTACTAAACCCTGTGATTAGACACAGTGATTGAGCTGCAGTATAGAAGAATAAGGCTTTAACGTGAGATGTAAATCAAATGCGTGCTGCACTTGTATCCTGCCTAAGCACCACCGAGGTGAATTTCTCATGCTATCAGGTGCACCTAAGTGACACCTCCCTCTCAGGAGGCCACTGAGGTTCCTCAGCTCTTGTGCTGCCACCAACAAATTATTCCACCCCGAGAGCAAAAATAAATCAACAAAAAAAGGAACACAGAAAACCTTTACAACAGCTTTTAGAATCACATATAGTTACGGTGCGTGCCCAGGAACCCTCTTGCCACAGCTGCTGTCTGCCTGAGGAGGTCTCTGTGGCTGCTTGGCCTGACACAGGGCAGGTATCCCACCCTCTGGAATCAGGAGGCTGGGGCTGGGCTGATTTCCCACTGAGCATCCTTTATTCCATAGGTGGCTGTACTGAATAAAATGGGACAACTCATGATACAAGCTACTAATCAAAGCAAGGATTACCACAGCTTGCCCTTAAAATGAGCTGCACTCACTCTGTGAGGGTTTCGAGAGTCATCTGTATGCCTTTCTAGGGTCTTCATTATTGATTTTTAGTGTAAATCTAATTGGGAACCTCAGATTGCTTTTGATTTGATCTTTTTCGGCAGAGACTTAAACCCTAAAGGAAACTAGTCACCTCTTTGATGCATGTGCCAAGTTGCAGTCAAACTTCAAAGGGCAAAGGATATATTTCGAATTTCCTTTCAACTTTCCCCCATTGGCCTGGCTGCTACCACATTATGAATTATAAACAATTCTATTTTGTGCTTGTGATTATACTTCACACTTCATACAAGGATCTCAAAGTGTATTACAAACTTCAATTAAATAGAACAATACCCTGATGAACTGGGTTAGCTATAGTTAGAAACTGTTTCAACACCCAGTGAAGTTTAGCCATTTGGGGGACTGCAGAGAGTTCAAGCAAGTCTGGGGAGTTCAAGCAGAGAGGAGAAAAGCGCCTGTGATAAAAAGGGGGATGTCATTAGGCAAGATATTAATCAACACCTCTCTTGCAGTGTATTTACCATCCTTAGCCTTTTATGAAAAAGGTCACAGCATCAGAAACTCAGAAGACCAAGAAGCCAAACTTCAGCAAGAAATTCTTCATCCAGTACTCGAGACAGACTCCAGCTGAGCCTTGCTAATAGCAAACAGTGAGTGGCCATCATCCAGGAAGGGATAAAAGAAGACCTTTGCTGTGAAATCATCCAGACTGTGACTATCAGTAACACTTCTCTACCAGCCCTGAGCAGCAACAACAGAATGGCAGGGGTTTGGATTAGCAGAGGCAAAACCTGCACCCAGATTGGAAGGCTCTCCTGGGGCATCTTCATATAGATGTACGTAGGCATATCTTTGAGAGGCCTGTCAAAATCAAGATATCTCTGGAAATACAGGGCTTGAATCTCACTCACACAGAGGCTGTTGCTTATATAAATGAGGCTCCTCAGGCCTGCCTCTCGTTGCTATTACGGATGACAGTTTCTATCAAGATTTTTTTTTTCCTCGCTTGTCTGAGGTTCTTTTAAGTATAAAATAGCTCCTGTGTCCCTTCACTTCTTCTTGAGCGTAAAGCAGACAGGATCTAGCCTGGAGGACTCTTCAGCTGGAGATGCTGCCTTATAGCTTCCAAAAAAGAAAAAAAAAAAAGACACCTGAGACTTTTCATGGCTCAGGAAAGTTTGTGCTCTCCTAACTGAGCCAGGCTCAGCCTTGAGCCCAGCCTGGCCCTTCTGCTCAGTGGTTTACAGGGAGGAGGAGAGAGTATGACCACTTTTTCACTGTTGCTTTCACCTGGTGTTGAGGCTTCAGAGCAGTACTTGCACTTGGCAGCTCACCAGATGTGTGGCTACCAGGGAGAGAGCACACAGGCTATTTTGGGCTTTATTGGGCTGCTGTTTTCAAGGGGCAAGTGGTACAGGTTTCTGGAGCACAGTCAAGGGGACAGCTTTGGAGGCTCTGTGTCTTGCCTTTCACTGTGCTGTCAAATATCATTAATGCCAAATATCATAAATTTCGTGAGCAGGAAGGTGGGAGTGCCTTTAGGTAAAGTGTGGAATCTTTCAGTCAAGGTTCCCTCTGTCTCACCTAGTCTTTGGAGTAGGAGAAATCACACTGAACCAATGGTGGCAGTGATACATTTTAAGTTCTGCAGAAGCAGAAACTTATGGAAGACTGTCCTCCCATGTTCCCCTGAGATCAGCATTGGTGATCAGCACTGAAATCAGATGGTTTGTGCTGCCAGAGTCATGCCATGACTTCAGTAATTCATGTTAAATTCAGGGTTACATAAACTACTAATGCTAAACCAGAGGAATCTTTAACCAAGAAATATAACTGAGAGGTGGCCACGAAGTGTCAAATGCTCACCCTTTTCTTTGTCCAAGAAAGGCAGGACAAAGTAGCTACTGGGAAAAAGGAATTTGCATTAGCCCCCTGGGAAATACCTGTTATCCTGTGCTGTGGAGGCTTTTTTCCCCATCAACTGGAAGCGGATTAATTTAAAATTGAAAGAAAAGAAACTTCTAAAATAGAAAACATACAGATAAAGAGCTAGTGAAAGAGAACTACTGTGCTTTAAATTCACACCTTCACTATTAGTGAAGCATCTCTGCTTTAGAAAGCCTGTGATTATTATAGCTCATAACCATACTCAGAGATAAGGAAAAAAATAATCTCACACAAATGTAGCAACAAATGTTCATGGAATGATAGTCTGAAAACATTGTCACTCCATCCAAATTTTTGAACTGCTTGCCTATACACAGGAGTATGCAAACACATGTCTCCAGCCACAGCCAATTTACCCAGTTGCACACTTAAATTAGCAAGACAAAATAATACAGTTTTCTTACTTGTTCTTCAGTCAGCCACTGGAAATGTCAGTCACCTGAACCCCAGAACTCCTCTTTTGATACTGTATTATCGTTGGAAGAGTAAATATCTTTAAACCCTTGTGTTACAGCCAGCAGTCACTACTTCTGGTGTCAGAGAGGATGCCTCTCCCTGACAGCTCCCAAAGCAGATTTAGGCAAAATGACTTTTTGCCCTTCCTCAGTCTAGACGAGAGACATACCCAGAGAATCATTAATGGATCCACTGAATGAATTATAGATCGTGGCGTGGCATTCAGCCAGCTGAAGAGGGAAACATCCATGGAGAAGGCGGCCTTTGAGATCCTGCAGGCAGTAAAACCTGCTTCCAGGAATTCTGGCTTGCGCCACAAAAGAGAAAAGGGGCTATGCAAGTAGTTAAGGGGGGAAAAAATAGACTACAAACGTGATCCAGCTGGTGACAGGCCAACAAAAGCACAGGATTCCAAGACTGACCCAAACTGAAAAACTTGGTATAAAAAAATGAGGTGATCTTACAAAGGGGCTATTCTATTGATGCATTAAAAAAGGGAAGTGGGAGCTAACTAGCCCAAATATCCCAAACTATTCTTCTCATCTGAATAGTCTTTAGCGAGCAGTGGAAACCTCTTTGATTGAAAAGGCACTTCAGTCCCGAGATGAAAGAGAGGGCAATTATGCCCCTTTCTAAGCTCAGGTATATTTAGGGCCGGTGGTGCTTTTTAATCTGGTCATCCACAGTGGGGTTATTGCAGCTCAGTGATGCCGCTGGAGGCTGCAAAGGTACAGAATGGGTGAGGGGAAAGCAGGCAGGGGGCGAGGGAAAGTGTGTTAGTGCTGGCACAAGATGCGCACAAGCCCCTTTTTCCAAATCTGACATCGGTGTGTGGCTTTTAAAATCTGCTCCCGGGGTTCATTACCGACTAAAGTCCCATTTTACATTCTGCAGGGTGGAAATGCACATTGGGGTAAGTACAGGAGAAGGTCATATGGCAAGCAGAAATAAAAAGGACAAAATAGAGTTGATTGTAATAAACTGCAGGGTAAAGCACTGCCAGGCTCTTATGGACGTACCTGACAATGCCAAAAATCTATCTGCATGCAAAAGGCTGCATTTCATAACATTAAATATTAATGAAATCTATTCAATATTCACGTTTGACCTGCAGAATTAGAAGTAAACTTCAGTTTTTTAAAAATTAAACCAAGTTTTACTTATAAAGTCAGTCTCAGGAATGGCACGATGTCAAACAACAATAATTTTAAAAAGCAGAATTTTAAAGAAGAAACTACTTATTTTCAGGGATGGAAGCTGACTTTACACCCACTGCAACTGTCTAAACTAAATATGTAAAATATCTTGAAAGCAAAGTTTTCACCAACACAAGTGGCAGCCAGTTTTACTATAGCTGTGGTAAGAGGTCCTGGTAAAAACAGCAACAACAACAACAAAAAATATCTCTTTTTGGTTCAAAGCTATTTCTTTACAGCATGTTAAATGTTACTATCATATTTTATACCCCCATGTTGAAGCAGATAAGCTTTGCCACCTTCTTGCTCCATGCAATATGAAATACCAAAAAAAGAAACAGATGGCTTTTGGTCCTGCGCTCCTGTTTCCTTGTCACATCTCACATGATCATTATAACTGGATGGGAAAGAAAATATGTTTCTTACAGAACTCCAAGAAACCTGCCTCCTAATCAGAAAAACTCCACTATCTCGACATAGCACTTTTCAGGATTCACTGTACTTTACGTGAAACATGTGTGTGGGGTGGGCATTATGGCCAAATTATCATGGAGAGGTGAAACAGGAGAGGGGGAATTGTCCGTGCGGACACAGGAGCTGGGCTGTGCCATAGCCAGGAAGTGAAAATTGCTGTGCACCTTCTGTCTGCCTGACGTTACCGCAGCTAAAAAGCACTTGCCACTGCTTTTAATTATTCTAATGAAGCCACGCTTAGGGGAAGTGTTACTGCCCTCAACCTTTTAAAGAACCAGTATTTTGTAAGTGCAAACTTCCCTAATTTCTTTAATTTCAAGAGCTTTTTGTTTATTTCAGAAGACCTAATGCACTTTGATCTTAAAAGGGTTGGAGAGCCAATAAAGAAATAAATCGCTCGTTCTTGCAAAGCACAGGTTGAACATTCCTCTGCCCTGTGCAGGTCACACATTCAGAGTGTATCTCTGACTCTCATCTGCAGCTAAAACAACCACTTTTACCCGAAATAAGGGAGCTGGAGCCAAACATCTCAGACTCTGGACTGGGCACCAGGACATTTAAGAGGCATTTCTGCCTTTCAAAGTAACCTTTTACTGGGGCTACAAGTAGACTTCAGCTGTAGGTGGTGAAGTCCACATTGCCTGACTGTCCTGCTCAGCATATCAGTCTTCTTCATCCTTCCTCACAGAACCTGAGAGCACCTTGGGTGGAAATATAAAGCCACTTTCACCTCCCGCTTCCACTGAGGGATTAGGGATTATTAGGAGGTTTTTCTTATGGGCCACCTTATGTATCTTGCTTGCTTTTCAAAGCAGGGCTGTGTTTTTCTTCTTTAGAAAGTTCCTTGCACAGCCTCATGTCCTTTTCTATAAATGGCATAACTGTGCTGATTAGCAATAAAAGAAGGCTCCACCACCCACACCTGCTCAGTGAAGCTCCATTCCTGCAGCTCCTTCCTGTTTCTGGAGGATTTTTGTGTTAGGAGGAATTCTTAATTAGAAAGTAAATCAGTACATCAATAAAGTACATTTTCTCTAGTCCTGTTCACTGCCCCGTCACGAGTCTGACCTTCCCTTTCTGGGGAAGCTCAGAAAGCAAGGCCTTGGGAAACACATTACACAGGAAAGCTCTTGTATCTTCCCCTGAAATAGGATGCGTTTTCCTCTTTGTATGTGAGAATTCCCTTGGCCAGAAGCAATCACCCTTGTGACAGCGTACACAGTTTTAGGGATCTCTGTGCTTAGCCCAGAGATCCTCCTGTACCCTAACAACACGTATCTTCAAGCTCTTTTCCATCAATGCTCTTCCCTAAAGATGTGGAAGCAGCAAGCTTAAGTTGTCTGAGTGTGGGTTGGGGTGGAAAAGCATTTCCTGCTCATGTTCAGAGAACTAGGAATTCACCAGCCAGACTGCTCTGGCTCTCAGGGTCTCAGCACTGTAGAGAAGCTGGTATTTTCTCCCTGGGTTATAAGCAGAGCTGTGTCCTCATCTGACAGTGATCGGTCTTGCTCCATTAACCTGAGTGCTGACTTACACCTCTCGAGGATTTGATGGCTGGTGTGCAACAGGAGCTTGCAATAATAAACCCAATTATAAATAAAAGATGAAAACTCCATTGAGGGTCATTTTGGACTGTACCATTTTCCTTTTGCCCAACTGCTTGCAACAGACAGATTCATGCTTTGGGGTCACATTTGCAGGATAAAATACTCTTGGGAGTGTTTGGAATACGTAATCGTGTATGGTGGTTTGACAAAATGGTTTGCCACAATGAGTCAAAGGTGGCCCACATGCACCTGTCTTGTCTGGAAAAAAAACCCAAAACACATCTGTCTAAATGCAATTAAAATAACTATTGTTTTAAATAACTGTGTACTCAGCCTAGGTAGTACCGCAAGTAAGGCTGTGGGAAAACTGAGGGTGTCACTTCTGTGTTGCATGGGGATTGGAGCTCCAAAACTGTAGGGTTACAACGGGTTCACTGTGAAGTTGCACTCTGTGCAGGCAAATTGGTGACTGGGGAGTCACGGCACAGCCACCCTCCATTTGTGGAGCTGCTAAGTTATGGCAGTGCTGTCCCCTCTGTGGATTTGGGAATGGTTTCCAAGATCACAAGGAAGCTGCTTGGTTTGCATTTTAAAGGAAAGGGTTGCAGCAGCCACTGCTGAGAGCAGTGTGGTGTCAGAGCAACTGAGTTTAACTCTGTGGACTCTCCACCAGAAAAAGGGAAACAGTGATCATGTACCCACATTTTTCACTAGTGAATAGCGAAAACAGTCCTGGACTTCAGTGCTTGGAGCTGGAGGAACAGATCTCACAGTGCCAGACTTCAAGAAGAGGCGCAAACTCACTGTGTGCAGGGAATCCTCTCACAGGTACTGTCCAAGGAGAGAGCAGGATGTTCCCTCTGGCAGGAAGAGCATCACAGATGAACAAACAAGCCTCCAGTTCGGCAGGCAGGTTCCTTAGAGGGCACTGGATGGAAACAAAAGGCACTCAGCTGGTGAAGAAGACACTTGGCAGTGTGAAACAGACTGCAGAGAAGCTGAACAATAGAGACTTTAGTGTGGAAACAAAGTTCAGGATGACCCTAAACCTAAATGCCTGATTTGATACTGCAATGTTCTGCAAACTTGTCTGCAAAGAAGCCCTGGACTTCAGTCTGTTTTCCAAAGCCATCATTTCAGACGAAATCACATTTGAAAACAAACAAACAATGCTTAATATGTCTCTAGTCTTTCTGGCAATCCCCTTAGTGAGCTGAAAGACACACTTGTTCCCAAAGCCCTGGTTAGCTCAGTCCCTGCCCTTGAACGGGCAGGTAATTTGTCCCTTCTCTCTGTTGCCTCCTCAGCCTGATCTGCCCTCTTTCATCCTCACTGCTGGACTCACAGGTGAAGGTTTACTCAGCATCCAGCAAATCACTGGGTGCCCTCAGCTCCAGGAAAGCTAAACGACAAATTGTTTGGCCCTGATCATAATCCCTCCCTTCCTCACATACTCCCCTCTCCAGGCAGCCGTGCTGGTGCTGTAAGAACGCCTTGCTGCTCCGGGCCTGATGAATGTGCCCTGAACTAGTGCTTTTAACAATTCTTTGCTTTTTCCCCTTTCCACACCTGCAATGGCTCCCAGTGGGGAAGGACATGTGAGGACATCTTGTTCTGGGGGGAGTCTGATTCCCAGCTGCAGCTTCCATTGGTCCTGACTGTATTGGCCACTTGTTCTACAGCAGATCATCTCCACTCAGGCCGTGCTAATCACAAGACAACCAGGAAAATGTGTGTTCTCAGCTCCAGGGTCTGGACTTTTACAAATCACCTTAGAGCATCCACTGGTGGTTAAGAGCATCCCACCCAAGACAATGTCCTCTCTGTCTCCTCCCTCAGCTCTTCTGTAGTCAGCTGAAGGCAACATCTGAGCCAAAAGTCATAACCTGTTGGAATATTGAGCTGCAATCATATTTCTTTAAAAATCTTTACCTTTCTTTAATGCTATTTTCATACAGCACAGCCCTAGAACTCTTCAGTGAGGTATTTCAGTGGGTATCCTGCTCATGTACAGATGCTGCAGTGTCTATTCTAGAGAGTTAACCAGAATGTAAAGCTCGTCAACATATGTCAAAGCCATCAAAAGATCCAAGTGACACATGAAACATTTAGAAATCATTTCCACAAGATTTCTTTTTTTTTCATCTCTCCTTATTCAGCTGTTTTCTAGGAAAAACCCCACAACTTAAACTTTTTGTATGGCTTTTGGGTTTGTGAATGTTTGCCTTTTGTGGTTATGGGTTTATTTATGAGGTGCCATTTGAGACAAAAGTCATCCCAGGCTCATACTTCACTAGTTCAGTAAATTTTCCATACTTTAATGATCAAGCTGCATACTTTACTTGTTACTTTTTAATATACCTCAGCGATCAAATTGTGTAGCGTGATGATCAGTTTTCCGAAGGTGCCTGAATGAGTTGCATACCTCATTAATTTAGAGACATACTTTCCAGGCCAAAATTGTGATGTGTTTGGATGAAGGGAATAATTTAACCCCCAGCCTCCTCTCACAGCTGGCACAGGAGCCCAGGAACACTCATGAACCTGGGCGGGATGAGCCTCCAAAGGTGTGGGAAATTTGGGGTTGAACCCAAAATGAAAACAAAAGATTTGAGAGCATCTGGAAAAGCTGACCCAGCACTGCAAGCCTGGTTTGCATTTGCTTTGCCTTTTCAAGAAAACGCTCCCTTGAGGATTAATTTTGGATTTTAATGATGGATTTATCCCTTCTACCCCTAACGCACCACGACAAACTGCTCAAGGTGAACGCTCAGTGTTTTAAAAAGCAGTTCAGCTCCTGTCCTATCATGGGCTCTTGGAAGAGGTGGAGACACCGTATTTTTTTCCTAAGTTGAGGTGGAAAGTATTTGGGGGTCTTGGAGGACTAAGTGTTAAAGAAACCTCATATTAAAACATACACTCTTGCAGAATTTCACCCCGGGAACTGTGCAGCTTGACAAGCTGTTAAGGATGCTAAGCAACTACTCGGAGGAGAAGACACTTTAAAGCCAGCCCTTCCCTAACTAAAGGTTGCTGGTGGCTCAATATTAGCACACCAATACAACTGACAGATATTTTATAGTTCGTACAATTGGTCTTTGTGTTGATATGACTGTTGAAACTTAGTGGATTTATACCAGCACAAAAGCAAGAAAGGGGAAAATGTGGCATTTTCAAACCTGTACAAAGTATTCCAGCGTTTCACATGTAATCTATTATATCTGTTAAAACTTCATTTTAATTTCAGTAAGCTGAAAATGCAAACATCTTTAAATCCCCACCTATTTTTTAAATAGCTATTATTAAATGTAGTCTTGCCACTGAGGACAAAGTAACAGTTGCACTACTATAAATATTAATGCTAAATTTACAGAGAATAAAATGCATTTAAGCAACCTTATAAAATTTTTAAGAAAGCTACACTTACAATAAGCACTTTGGTAAAACTTTGCCTTCTGCTGGCTGACATGCACAGACTAAGTCTCTAACCAGCTACAAAAGCCTGTAACACATTATAAACGTTTGGAAACACATTACAAACGTTTGGAGCTGTTTATGGGTCCTCCTTCCTTCCAAACCTGTGCTCCCTCCTCCTCCCTTCTCAAGCCCTGCAGTTATTTGATGCCTGACAGACTTTGACTGGGGACTTGAAGAGTCTGAGATAGATCTCACTGGTTTTCCAGCTTCTACCTTAAGACAGAAGCTTTACTGTACAGCTTTATGTGGATTTGTTTAGCACAACATTCTGTTATTGCCATGGCAATAGAGCAGAAGGCTTTTTATACAGTTTGCCATTGGATGCTGATTATTATTTGTCTCATTTTAGTTGTGCTTCGAGCACATACTGTTGGAAATGAAACATGGCCCCTTCTTAGAACATAAGGTGCAAGTTAATACTTAGTTTTCTGGGTTTTTTTAGATCTTCTTTTTAACCAACTCCCCTATCCTTGGCCAAGTTCAGAAAAGAGCTGTAAGGTAATGACATTTGGACTCCTGAATGCTCAGATCTGCTTACACCTGATTCCTGCTGGGTAAGGCAGGCTAAGAGGGGAGAAGCCAGAGAAAAGGACTGTGAAAATAAATAGGACTGAGACTTCTTTTACGTACACCTTTTAGTAATGTTCCTGTTGTTTGCAAACATAGTCAGGCTTCCCACTCCTTTGTAAGAGAATGAAGGCTTTGTGGAGTTTAACAGAAATATATGTGAATTTTGCACACTTACTCAGTCCTTGCTACTACATCAGATCTTTCAAAGAACATGTTATAGCTCAGTAGCTGTTCTGATGTCTGTGAGGTGGTTTATATCTTTCAGGAAGACTTTCCAGTGCACTGGGAAGTTCTCACAAACGTTAAGGTTTTTCAGAAGGTTCCTGAACTGCCTGTCTGATAATTTAAAAGAGAAATGGTCAAGTACTCACTGGAACTCCAGCACTTTGTTTACTCCGCTGTCTTCTTTACCAAAGAGAGAGACTGCCTGAGAAGCAAGAACTGAAATTATTTAAGCAAACCTAGATGTTCCTAAAGAGAAGTCTTTTTTAGCAGCCATTTAGCAGTTCACATGGAAATACCTGAGGTCCACATGCCTTTTAATTAGATGTTTTATACGAGAAGGCACAAAACACATTTCTCAGAACCACAATCAGTTTGAATCTTTCTTTTCTTTTAAAAATGAGATGCAATTGTCAAAAAGAGCCAAATATAGTCTGTAGTCCTGTGCCACATGTAAATATAAGTGTGGAAATAAACAAGAACCTGCAATAAAAGCAAAAGGCTTAACAAGTATCCAAACGTTCCAGAAAAAGTAGTGGTTAAGAAAAGAAAGGAAACAAACAAAAATATCAGAGGGCTGCCTTCATTGAGTTACATAAAATATTTTTAATTAAACTCACCTGAGCATGTTAGATCTGCCTTTTTCCCCTCCACCATCATCCTTGTTCAGGCAAGTTCATTTTCTGCTCTGTAAGGGACTCAGTAGTCCTTCATCCTCATTAGCTTCAGCTCATCCTGAAGGTTTACTTGCTCTCTTCTCCTCCTCCCTTGCACACAATTCCCAGCCTATTCCTTGTGGGAGATTTCCAAAGGTTTCCCAAGGGAAAGGGATTAGGAAACAGTTGCAGCAGCAAACTTGTGAGAGAGCAGTTCCGATGAGCGGCAAGGTCTAGAAAAGCTGTGGGTCGATCTGTTGCGGGTCAAAGTTGTGTCAAACACAACCCCAGTAAGTTTAAAACATCCCAGGTGGCTCCAGATTTTGTCTCCACACACAACTGGTCAGGCTCTCGTGAGGCTGATGCTCCTTGCCCTGGTCGCTGGGCTGTGAGACAAGCACTGGTTTTAACACAAGGCAGGAGGGAGGGAACCAACATCGCTGGGGATGCAGGGGCAGTGAGACCACTCCTGCAGGGATAATCCTGCCTCTACAGCCCCCAGCTTAAACTGGGCCTGGAACTGGAGGTGCAGACGACGTGGCTCTGGAGTTCTTTGCAGCAGCAGCGTCTCCTTCGAGGCCTTTTTGATTATTCTTTCCTGTGCTTGAGAACAATCTTGCTGTGGCAGGAAGGATTATTGACTCTGGAGGCTGCTGCATTTCAGTAGACTCCGACACAGAGGTCTAAGACTACTGAACATACAGCTTTTTTTTTTTTTTTGCTTTTTTTTTTTCATTCAGAGCTTTTAAAATTCCAGAGAGAAGTGGTTATTCTTATTGTTCTCATTTTACAGCTGGGAAAACCAGGACACTTGCTGCTTGACAGCTAACGCACCTTATCTGTCTGTGTCAGACTCAGAAGCTGCCAGGAGCATTAAACGCAGATACTTGCAGAGCCCCAGGTGACAGGTGCTAACTTCTGCAACCACTGTAACGTGCTCACATCTGATCAGATGTCTTTATCCTCAGCTGCTACGTGCTCCTTTCATCTGACACAACCGTCCTGCCTGCCTGCAGTAGCACTTTATGTCTAGTTAGAACAAGTCTCACCTTAGGAAACTCAACAGAGCTGTTTGAAAGACATATTTACATGCTTGGGACACAATTTACAGACAACTGGAAGAGGAAAAGGGGTTTGGGGGAGAGAGGCAGGTCCTGATAATTTGCTATTTGCTTTTTTCTTTCCAAACCTTACCTTCACAAACCCTGTAGGCTTGATTTGATATGTTTGTTTTGTGGAATCACCAGAATACCAGTCTGCAGTTAGCAGAAGATGCTGTTCCTACATAGGCCAAGGTTGTTGGTAGTAGAAAAGTTTGGAAGCCTTTGGGATAGGTTCCAGCCAGGCAATAAAAACCAGACATTCAATAAGATGGGATGACCACACGAAACTCACCTTGTACAACGAATCATAAGATGATGCAACTCTTTCCTTCCTTCTTGTTAGGGTTTGCTCCAAGCTGAGCACTGCAAAGCTTGCAGGTGGTGCAGGCTGCTTTTGTTTCTGCTGGTATTCAGACGCTCTGCCATCATCAATTGCTCTCAGGAAATCAAAATAAGAGAGCTTGCTCTCGTGAATGCTGATTCCCAAGCTAAGGGAAAAACCACACAATGAGATATCAATGATTTGAAATCGTTATCTCGCTGTTGTCTGAGCTGATTCATTATTATCATGCATTATTTGCACTGCAGCAGCACTTCAGGATAAGCTTGTGCTGTCAGTGTATAGAGCTAGGGCTGGGACTAACAAGATCTTTCTCAGGTCTAAACTACTCATGCTGCCATTTCAATGCAACCACAGTCTCGGGTGCAGATTGAGGCCAGTCTCCAGATGCTCAGGGGGAGACCTGCTCTAGGCTGAGCCCAAGTGCACAACCTTCCAGCCCATCAGCATGAACTCTGTGCTTTTTAAACACAGCCCAGTGCTGTGATCGCCATCTCCTGCTGAGCTCACCATCCCCAGCGTGGCCAGAGCACACACGGGCTCCCAACCTTGTCCTTTAAGCTCTTTTTCGCATCAGAGTGTAAACACAACCTTTTGGACTCTTTGCTGAGGAATAAATGTTCACTGTGCTAAGTGCCACTGCTTTCCCTTGACTTTGAGCTTTACAAAAATACCTTTCACTCAGAGATGCTGAAGTGCTGCTCAATCCTCCTGGGGCAGTGGATTCCTGCTCCAGTGGGGGTTTTTATTCTGTTTTACTCTCTTCACTGATGGCCAGCCTATACCTGTGATCCCAGCCCGTACCTGGGAGCCCACAAGCTCTGCAGGCTGCACTCACAACTTGTGGAATTCCTGTCAGCTGAAACATCTGCTGGATCACAGACACTGGAGAATTTCCTGTTCTGTCACACTGGAAATCGTGTGGGCTACAGAGCTGACTGCAGATAGCTCCAGGTAACAACAGTGAATATATCTCTGCATCAAATATCAGCACGGGGAATCATGAGCTCTTGCATATGATTTGGGAATGTTTTGTTGTGGTTTTTCTTTTTTTGGTAGAGGACTTCGTTACCAAAGTAATTTTTATTCAAAGATATTTTACTATAGTAAGATGGCAATTAAGGCAAGCTTCACATATACAGAAAATATGTGACTATTAAAGTTATTTAGCATGAAAATCTACTTTCCTCAAATGTCCTGTGACTTGTGAAAAGACACCAGATATATTTTAAACAAGGACTCCGACCAAATCTAATGAGCTTGTTGAGTTCATCCCTACAAGGGATACAATAGCAGGGCCTTGCTCTGCCCTCACTTACTGGTACTGAGCAATTTCCCACTGCTGAAAGGTCACCAGAGAGTCTCCAGCCTAGGACACAGACCAGGTGTTTTTGATACAGATCCATTGGAACTATTCCAGACTAACCTTAGAGTTACCATCTGTGGGCAGGTTTTTAATAGACTTTTATAATGATAGCTAATTATGAGACTAGATTCTTTACACACAGGTATCAGGTAGACAATTCCTATGTGGCAGGGGACTTGTTTTCAGTCTCGAACTCAGTTCTTTTGTCAGAATCGTGATCCTGGCAAGTCCTAGAGAGCCAAGCCTTGACAGAGGAGATGGCCCCACCACACAACCCTGATTTTCTTGTTTAAAACTGAATTACAGTAACGTACTTTTATCATCTGTTTCCACAGTAAATCACTGGGGGCCAATGCCTCAGCTACCAATCACCAGAATATCCAGTTACAAGAATGTCTAATTAATGGGGAGAGCCAGTAAAACAAAGAGGAAGCTTTATAAAACAGGCTGGAAAAGAAATTAACTATAGACCCCATATCTGCTAGTAAGAAAAAAACCATTCAAGAGCCCTGATTTTGCATCTTGCAGCTGCACAGCACTCCCACATACTACCCGTGTCAAGCTGGCTCCAATATTGAAGACAGTGTGTGGAAAAGGAAATAATCAACACCATTTCAACGGAGGAATAAATTGCCAAGTGGGCATTAAAATTTTAGTAATAAAACTAAATGCATATGCTAATCTACTCTGTATTATTTAGAAAAGACTATTTTGGATCAAGAAAGGAATAATCTGCACAAAATTACAATGAATGGAGGTGTTTATCATCAAGAGGTCTTTGAGAAAGAAACAAGCGGCAGATTCCTTATTAAGGTTTCAATTCATAAAAAGTTGATCGCCCAATTAAAGGTGAACTGTGAAAAGACTTTGCTAATTTTATTTCAGAAAAGAGTCTGGCCTGGCAGGCTCTGGAGAACAAAACCCAGTGCTGCCAGGCACATGACCTCTGGGGGAGCGTTTGGTGCAGGGAACTGCAGTACCTAATGCTGGAGTAGGTCCTTTGTGTTCTCCAGCCTCTGCAACAGAGACTTTTCTTCTTCCTCATATTGATACAGAGAATTAAAAGCATAGCTTGTCATGGCAGCAGCACTGGATAATTTGAAAGGTAATGCTATTTTATAATCTGATTTAATCGTGTTTCTCTTTTGAAAAAAGATCTGTTTTGCACACTTGCTCTATTAAACTGAAATTAAATAAAACAATCTAGCAAAAAAATACACATACTCAAAGCACGCTTTCTTTAAGAAGTCATTTCACTCTTGCTGCCTTCAAAATCAATTCATTATGTAGGAATATTTTTCACATATATGCAGTTTTAAGCATGTGGGCATCTCCATTAGTTTTAACTAATAATTTAATGTATATACTCAATGCTTAATAGAAGCTTGTAGGCTTCGGTAGATGTCACCAAAAAGATCCTCATGGAAAATTAATACAAACCTGTTTAGAAGACTGTTGATCTGATCATCATCAAAGTAACAGTTGAATTCTTGCAGTGTCCTGTGCAGACCACATATTTTTACACAGCCATCTCTATTTTTATCCATTTTATGAAAGGCAGTATTGAAATCTTGGAAGTAATCCCTAGATTTATCCCTGAAAGACAGCAGATGTTTATTTTAGTTCCTTTGTTAAATCGGCTAAAAGAATACAAACAAATACACGAAACAGGGGTGGAGGGGCAGGGAAAGACTTTGAGCCTTTTTGTGGCTGGTATGTTCATAAAATTTACTCAAATATGGCCAAATTGTTCCCCACTAAAACCGAACATTGAGGGATTCACTGGTTTCTCTCTCCATTCAGAACTGATGCAAAATATCGTTTCTCTCTTTTAAAGTCTGTCCTGAGCAGAGCTACAAGATGTTTAATGCAACCATTAAAATTATAAAGGTTTGGCAGTGTAACTCTCAGGAGTCTGGGGCTCCTGGAGCTTTGACATGGTAAGACAACTATTTCAACAAAAACAGACCTGACCAAAACCTGGATGAGTGTACTGATCCATCCCCAGGGGGAAGATGTGCAGAGCTTCTCCTGACTCAGGCCAGCACCTTAAAACCTTTCTGAGACATCATTTCTTACACGTGATTGAATTCAGGCCTCAAAGTCTTGACTTTTCCTCCCACTTGGTCGAGTCCCTTATATTTCACTGACATCAAGGACTTAGATATGGAAACCCCAAGCAATGTGGTTCTCTGTACCTGGACTCAGTCAAAAGCCTCTCCACAGTTTGGTTTAGGAGGACAAGGCAGGCACAAACTTGTGCTTTTTAGCCTTCAGAGCTCTACAAAGTCCCATGGATCTCCTCAGAAGCATCTGGTCTCAGCTGCACCTCCTGAGCCTGCTTTTCCTCTCCCAGCAATGCAGAATCCTTGGGGTTCCATTCGTTTTCCAGCAGCTGTACGTTCAGTACAGCCTTTGCAAGGACAGTGCATTTTCCTTGCCAGTCATTTCTCCCAAGAATCCGTCCTTCTGGATTTTGCATTTCATATGAACAAAGAGCAATTTCCCCATAGCCCTCCATAGGCTCCAGGAAACACCCTGAGGTCAGCAGGATCACCCACCTTAAAACAAAAATAACCTGACTGATGACATGGCCTCAGCGTTAGCAATTTGTGATGTGCTTCGGATCCATTGTACCTTCCACTGTTACATGGACTAACTCTGCTTAACTAAGTTTCAGCTAGCAAGAAACTCTTTCTCAATGTTTTTCTCGAGCATGAGATCACTTCTCAGCTTCAGAACTTCGGGCGTTGTGCCCATCTTCACCAAACCCAGCCCACTTTCTTCTGAAATAGGATAATACTCATTTAAAATTGTATTTCCAGGTGTTATGCCTTTCTCTGTGTAGCTTTTAAGAGCAGACTCCTTGAAGGCTCTAGAAAGTATGTCTTTGATCAGTAATTATTTCTCCAACTCAATTATCAAACTGAATGGTTTTACCTAAAAAAACCCAAACACCACCAAGCCACTAAGTCACACTATTTCTATATTCTGGAAACTGGGCCTTTGCCTACAAAGTGGTTTGTCTCAGCTCTGACCACACAGATCCATCAACAAATATGTGACATTTGTTACAATCCGGTGATTATGGAAATGCCACGTATTTGTGACATAAACGAGACACATTTGTGAGAGTCAGAGCTTTGCTCCCTCGGTTGTGGCTTTGACAAGTGTTTAAAAACCTCAGGCCACAGATTTCCACTGATTATTTGCTTATAATGATACTGCCTGTAACCCATCTTCTGAAGACTTTGCCTGTCTTCTAGTGCCAAAGCATGTAAGTTCTTCCTAATGCCTTTAATTTGGGAATTCTTTTCCTAGATTTACAGGTGTGTCCATTTGTGTGGTAACTCAAAATTTCCTAGCGTGAGATGAACTCTCCTTTAACATTCACATGTAAACAGGTCTCTGGACACCCTTGTTATCTTTGTGGATGAAGTATTTCTAATGACTCGGGTTTATCTCGCTGACACTTAATCTTTTATGATATTTCTCTGCCCTTCCATTTGCATTTCTGTCTAATCCTACCTCTCAGGCCCTCAGGTGGTTTTTTCAGGTTCCCCACTGGTTTTCTCTCCACTTGACATCTTCAGTTTCAGCAGCCACAGGTGCTTCAAGTGAGTGGCTTTTCCCGAGTGAAAACTCAAGAGGGGATTTTAAGCCCAAAGAAAGCCTTTCAAAGCAGAATCTCTTGTGCAGTGGTCTAAAAAATGCAGTGTTAAACACCTGTCACATAAGAAAGTTTGCTGAGGCACAGCAGAACAATCTGAATTTGTAATTTTGGTAAGAAATTATTAATATTTGCAAAAATGTGTGCAGCCCGTTTACCTGAAAATATCCTTTACAGGACAGTGGCCATTCTGAAACACATCTCTGGCCCCACTGGATGCAAGAGCAATCTTATTGACTTGTCTTTTGGTCTTGTTGTTGCTAATTGACTAGTTTTTAAACTTCCCACCATTCCTTCTACATAATCTATCTCCTTTTTCAGCTTCTCTCTCCCCCAACCAGAGGAATGCTCCTGGCAGCACCACTGCTGGGAAAATACAGCTCTGTGTTCTGTGTCTGCTTTATCTCTGACACTAAAGATTTCTGGGTACTGATCTCCTCTGTTTCTGGATCCCTCATTTAACCAGGCATGTTTTAAACAAAACATCAGCTCTTTCTGCCTATAAATTTAAACTATCCTGTTTAGCTTTAATTTTCATTTTAAGTTCGTACAATCCTTTAGCACAAATTTGACACCCTCAGTTTCAATAAGTCTTTTTTCACGTGGAGAGAATTCCTGAACCAAATATTTCACAGTGTGTTTGGAGGTAACATTGACTGAGCATCAGCTTTTAATGTAGGGGTTGTTTATTCTTAGTCTCCTGCCCACTCCTGCAGCTTCTGCGCAGCAATTCTCTGTGATACGCTGTTGGGTTGCAGGTTTGTGCACCATCACACAGCTTTGGGCATATGGAGGGTATTTCCTTCTGCTTTTCCAGTTGCAAAATAACCATTTCCTACAGAGCTGCTGCAGAATTTGTAAACTCCTGAACATAAGGTGAACCTATGGACGTTCACATATTTCATGTTGGCTACCTGCAGATAGCTCTGAAGGGTCTCTTGAAAACTTTCCCCTTTCCTGACAGGCAGCATGACCTTCTCCCCTTCTGGTAATTCCATATTGTCCCTTACAACTGCCCTAGCTTGACTAAACAGATTTTTCTGTCTTACCTTCCTGGGGATCTTTCCTGCATCTTTGGATCTTTGATCTGATCCCTTAAAATGGAACCTCTGAAATGTCAGAGTTACTTGACTGATCCGGTATTTTAAGATCAGCTAAAAATTCTTCAAAGGATTCCTCCTTTTGCATTCTTGTATGAAACCTGTGCCTTTCAAAAGTTCAAGGTTCCTTGGGAGTGCAATATTCCTTCAAACTTACTTTCTGTAGCTGCATGGATTGCCCTCTCACCCTGGCTCGGTTTCATGCCATTAAAAATTTTGATAGCTCCTACTCCTGCAATATTCCAGGAAATACTTGTGAGCTTCCTTATGATTAATCCAGGCACTGGATGTGTGTTTCAAAGCACAATGTGAGTCTTCTCAAGGAAACTGCAATATTGCCATTGTGTTTCAGAGTCTCTAAAAGCCCCTAAAGAGCTATCACTTTTTTCTCTCACTTTCAAATCTCTTTTTTTCTACTTAATTCCTTCCTCTCCTTCACATTCTACTCCTGTTACCAAGTGGCACTCGGTTTACACTCACAGCAAGACTTGTGTTGGAATTGTGGTGCAGAGGGTGTGAGCAGCCAAAGTGCACTTGCATTGCACTCAGCCTGGCTTTCCTCTCTTCAATCTCCACATATCTAATTACTGACTAACCAGCTCAGGCTCGTTCAGCCTCCTCTTAGATATGAGACCCTAGAGATCCAACATCTGCTAATTACATCTCTGAGTTTTAACTTTTATTATGTTCAGAAGCCCACAGATTTTCCAGCAGAGACACAAATCTAAAGCCCCCTGTCAGAGGGTTTGTTTTGTTGGGTTTTTTAGAGTTAACATGCCGTAGCTTAAACCCCACAGCTTTACAGCAAAGGGGGACAATGGTGGGTGCTGAGGCCCAGGGAGAGACCGAGAGAGTCACTCCTAAAAACAGGACACAGCAACTTAAAAGTCACACCCGGTCGACCCACCCTCAGGGCAGTCTGTGATTTCAGTGAGAGATTGGTGTCTGCCAGCCCTGAAAATCTGTTTAACGCGCTGCTCCTTCCACCCTGATATGGTCCGTGTTGTATCCTCACTGCAGGGAAAATTCTGGAGCCCTTTCCGACTGTGTGTCACTCTCAGTGCCACCCTTCATCACTGCTGTCATCTCCCACTTCAATCTTCCCAATAAAAGTAAAGGCTGAGGTTTTGAGAGCCACGTCTTTGGAAAACTGAGGCATTCAACATTTTTCGCACTAATAAAAGATTTCCAGGTGGTAATTATTCCACTCACAGCAGTAAATATGTGCATGGAGAAAATAAGCATTAAAACCATAGATCACGCTACAATGCAAAAAAAAAATATTTTCTTGCAAATGTTTTGTATTTTTCTTGAAATGCTGCAGAGCCACTGTTCAATGCCTGTTTCTAATTTGGGAGATTTGTTCCTGTGAGTTACAACAAAAGCAAAAGGGAAAAAAAAAAGTGCACAGCAGTATGTTTTGAATTGTAAGATGTCCAGAGCTTTTGTCTGCCTCACAGTGTGTAATCACAGGGCATGAAACTGCTCCAGAGCTGGTAGGGTGAGGCTCACAGCCCTTGCAGAAAGGCAGAAGGAAGGACACAGGTTGGATGGGCAAGGGAAAAGCAGAGGGCTTGCAGAAGCTCACAGGAGGGGAATGGGTGCTGCTCCAGTGGGTCCTATAAACAGCAAATTCACACTTTAGGCAATACCTCCTCCCAGTCCCAATCTGAGAGGTGAAAGGAACCAGTTTTCTAACTCCTCGAGAAGGAGGTGTGGGCTGAGAGCCATGTGGAACACCATGGGTGGGTTTTGAATCCCTCTTCCTGACCAGGAACTGATCCCCTTACACTGACCTTTGCAGTAGGAGGGCTTGGTCCACCTCTCCTTTCGTATCTCAGCTGCCTTAGGGGCTCTGGAGCAGAAGGATGACAGCTGGATCTCTGCCTTCAGAGCCACCACGCACATGGATTTCATCTGCTGGACAATTACTCCATCTGAAGAGTCATTTTTGGCTTTCCAGGGCCTTCTGAGGAACCCGAGAAGTTCAGAGGTCTGGATTCAACTCCTCGTGCGCATCCAGCTTTCTGAGAGAGAAAACCAGCCAGGAACTGCTAGCACAGGACTGCTCCCACTATCCAGGAGGTGGGTGAGGAAGTGTGGGAGGCAAGAAGAGAACACTCAGCAGAACAGAAAGGTGGCAATAATCAATAACAAGAAGTGCTTCTGCAGACCACGAGTGATTAAGCTGCGAACTCATTCCCAGGCGAAGCTGCAGATGCCAGAAATTCCTAAAGATTGAAATCAGAACAGGGTGTCCTATACATATATAAATCAAGAAAAGCAGAACCTAACAAATAATTAGAATGCGATTTTGGAAAGGAGTTATCAAAGTCCCTTCTGCAGGTTTAAACCAAACTAACATTGCTCAGGATGAGAGAGCCCCAGTGCTGGGGGCAGAATATTCCACATCCATCTGGTAGAAGGCTGCTCTACCTGAACCCGAAACATCTGGCTCCAGTTTCTAGCAGGTAACTCATCCAGTTATGTGACCCAGTCTCCAATTTCTGTCTCCTCCAAATTGCACTTAAGCAGTCACTGTGCACTCATCTATATGTATTTGTGTGTATCGTTGCCATATGTGTTGTTCTATACATAGTTGTTATAGTAGGCTCTCAAAAGTAAATAATTCTGAAGGATGTGGACCTGCCAGCATGTCACATCATGACTATTTTATTTTTACCCATCTTCTCCATTGATTTAATTACTCTCCAGCTGCTTCAGGACGAGTATTTGCATCTTTGAGACACACTGCATAATTCCTGCTTGCAGCACAGCATCCTCCTCACTTGCAGAGCTGCTTCTTATTTATAGCACTGGAGGCAGGGCTGCCTTGCACTTGGCATTGTACTAAAAGGAAAGAAATAGAAGATTCCTGACCAAAAGAGCTCTTCAGCCAAGCAACGCTAGAGACAATGGGCTGGTACAGAGAAAAGAAAAAAAAACAGTGGAAAAGCCCAGTGTGAGGCAGTCGGGGCTCAAGTTTCACACCAGACAGTTACAAATACAGTGAGATAAGCAATGCCCACAGCACAGCAGCTGCCTCCCCATCTCTGCTTTATGTTCCACGATTTTTTACAGGTGGAACGCTCGGTGATACCTGTGGGTATCGTAAGTGCAGCTTATGCCAGAGAGCTGCAATGCAGGTGGGAGAGATGTGATGCTGAAAAGAAAGGGCAGTTTTGCCTTTGCCTTCAGCCCGTTTGGGATACTCAAAAACACCCCACCCCAGAATTTAAAAAAGCAGGGTAAAAAAGACAAAAGCCTGAGCTTACAGGCTTCTGTCTCTGTTTTGTGGGGTTTTTTTCGTCTGCTGATTTCCCAAGCTGCCCCTTTAGCTGCAAGACAAGGCTGCTCCTCTCTGTTTATGAGTGTATCAACTTTACCAACGATGTCATGGGGAATTATGATTCTCATCAATAATAATTTATCAGTTTCTACAACTTCCAGACACTTTCCAGGCACAAAAGAAAGCAAATATCTGCCCTTTGGGGGTATATTTTTACACAGGTTTTTGCTCCTGAGGGTTTATACTCCTAAACAAATATAAAAATATAAAACAATCCGTGAGAAGAGTGAAAGCACAACACGTGATGAGCATCCAGGTGGTGTGTACCCACAACCTGGAGACAGGAAATGTTAACAGCACTGTGCTGGGGCAGAGGATTCTCCTGCTGCCTCAATCTGCTGGCAGGTGCAGGAATCCTGGAGCAGCAGCACCAGCAGCAGGCTAATCACTGCTGACTCACTGGGGCAAGCACGGATCATTAGACTCCGCTCTGAGGAGATCATCTTGTCGTTTGTTTGTCAAATGCTCTTCTCAGGAGCAGTGACCTATTAACTCCGAGGGTGGATTTTGTTTCAGACACACGGTCGTCTTGCTCAGAGATGAGATGCTTGCTCCTGTCATGTGGAGCCAGAGTCCATCCTTGTCAAGGCTGGTTATGCTGCATCTACAAAGCCACTTACCAGCAGCTTAACTTGCTGCTGGAGGGATGTGAAGCTGACTGGGACTGCTGCTTGTCCCTCAGCCAAGGGACAGGGTATGACATAGGACAACCGTGTCCTACATGCCCAGTCCAGCTGCAGGAAGAGCCCCTGTTAAGCAGAATCACAGAATGTGCTGAGTTGGAAGGGACCCACAGGAATCGAGTCCAACTCCTGGCCCTGCACAGGACCATGCCCAAGAGTCCCACCCTGTGCCCCAGAGAATCATCCAAACCCTCCTGGAGCTCTGGCAGCCTTCGGGCTGTGCCCACTGCCCTGGGGAGCCTGGTCAGTGCCCACCACCCTCTGGGGAAAGAACCTTTTGCTGAGATCCACCCTAACCCTGCCCTGACACAGCTCCAGCCATTCCCTGGGTGCTGTCCCTGGTCCCACAGAGCAGAGATCAGTGCCTGTCCTCCTTCTCCCCCTCCCCAGGAAGTTGTCCTTGCAATGAGGTCTCCCCTCAGTCTCCTCTTCTCCAGCTGAACACACCAAGCACCCTCAGTGTCCTCACATGCCTCCCCCATCTTCTTTGCCTCCTTTGGACACTTTCTAAGAGCTTGATATCTATCCTATATTGTGTCCCCCCAAAACTGCCCCAATAATGCAGATGAAGCTGCCCAGTGCAGAGCAGAGCAGGACAATCCTCTCCCTCCCTGATGTCCCTCCTGGCTCCAGGGCACTGCTGACTAGTGGCCAACTGGCCATGGACCAGGAGAGATCAGATGGGTCTAAGTCAATCTTGTCTGAAGCAGTTAGAGAGGCAGAGACGTGCAGGGTGATGGAACTACACTTGCTCTTCTCCCTCAGTCTGAGCTGATACCAATAATCAGGCCAGGGGGTGCTCTGGGCACATCTGTGCCAGGGAACCTTCTCACCCCCAGAGGGGAGCAGCTGCCTGCAAACTACCCTGTAGGAACTGCCCTTGAAGGTTTCTTGCTCCCAAACAGTGGGAAAACACTCTGGGGATGGCTCTGGACATTTCGGTTTGTCAGTACAGATGCTGCCATAAGGTCTGTAAAGTAAGAAATGTAAGCCTTGGAGAATATCTGTAAGGGACCACAAACAAAAAGTATGAAAACTCCAGCAAATCAAGGGAATAACACTCCGGATAAGATTGGTCCAGTACCTTCCAGCACTCATTTTCAGAGTCTTTTTTGGTAAAATTGCATTTGTATTGCACACAGTGTCGTCTTAAACTAAACACAAAGTTATATGCTAAACTCATAAATAACTTACTTGGTCTGATTTTTCATTTCTTCTACACGCAAAGCTTTAGTTTTCTGTTTCTGCTGCTCTTCCAGCTTTGAATGTTTCTTTTGTTGATTATTATAATGTGCTTGTAAATGTGCAGAGCTGTCTCCCATGGTGTGTCAGCTGAGCCTGTATCAGTGGATGCAAACTCTCTCCCCAGATCCTTAAAAATTCTTGATAATATATCCTTCTTCATCTGTATCATACCTTAAAAAGGAAATGCTCTTTTTAAATATTCATGTGTTCCCCATAGAAAGGCATTACAGATGTCCTTAAGTGACTTAACAGCTTAAATCTCGCTGACTTCCCTTCCTTACAGAGGTGCCACACCACACTGAAAACCAATGAGTGGCTTTATATGAGACTGGAAAGATAGAGCTTACACATTGTAATCACAGAGTCCATTGTCAAAGTACTGCCCTGAGGACCAAATTGTCAGGAGTGTTCTCCAGCTCTTTGTACTGCAGCCTTCCAGTGTCTCGTTTGAGATGCAGAGAACTGGTCTCCTAAAAATCCAGTCTCAGGCATCTCAAACTGGCCACACAAGCTTGAGGTGCTCAGAATTGTAATCACCCTTCAGAAACACAGGCTTAGCTTCATCAAGCGTTTTCATATTTCCTGAGGTATAAACCCTTCCACAGGCTTTTTCCTCTGCAGTTTCTTCCCCTGCTAGTGCTCAACCGCATGACAATGCCTAATTTAGCCTCAGCTTCACTCTAATTCCTTTATTCAAGTTACAGACATATCAGGCACGTAAGAGATTTTAGCTGTTCTGTAAAAGGAGTGGCTGATAGGAGTGAAGTTATGCAGCACATAACTGCATGAAAAGGACACCCTCCTATGTGCCATGGCATCCATAAGGAATAAGAACGGAAAGCAAAATCTAATGGAGTAGAAAATAATTCGGAGATGAATCAGTGCTAAGAAAATCTATACAGTCAATGCAGCTTGAAACCAAAATGCAATACTCGGATTCTGTGTATTAGTGATTACTTCTTTAAATAGACCTGTAACGAGGGTGGCTTTTTATCCAGTGTCACACGTAGCTGCCATCTATGCCACTGCAACCACAGTGTGGAGCAGAGCTCCTCTTCATTGAAGGCAGGCAAGTTTCCCCCACTTCACAACAAATTACTCGTCTATAAAAATATTTCATGATATTACTCAAAATCTTTACGCAGCAGGAAATTGCCTTGCTTTCTTTTGTTATGTATTTGGGATGTAGCACTGGTTTTTTTGACTGAATCACATCTATTTAGGCTGAAAATACTGTAAGGAAATTTAGTTCTCTGAAAAGGAGAGCCTGCCTTCAGACAGGTGGGCACAGCATGGACCACGCACAGACCTCCTCCAGGGAAGATCTGCCTGCAGTTCCCACCTGACCAGAGACATCTGCAATTGACTGTCACCCATGACAAACTGAAGTGGGGCATTTCTGTGTACCAAAAAAAAAAAAACCACAAACAAAAAGTATGAAAAAAGTTAATTTAACCAGTGACCTAAAGTGCCACCCAAGAAGAAAATGGGTATTAAAAAAAAGCCAAGAGAAAGTCCTGTCCTAGCATGGTAAGACATGTCCTCCTGTAACAGTGTCATGATCTAGGGTCACAATCATAACAAAATAAAAGATTTCTTGTGCTGTATAACCTATTGTCATCCCTTGCACCGCCAAAGGCTCTGTAATCCCATAAAAAATACAATATTGCAAGAGCTAATCATTTAGAGTTGTCATACCTTGGATTCTTTCAGAGTGATTGGAATGCCAAATGAGAACAAGAACTTCTCCAGGTCCTTTGGCTGTATAATGCCATTTCCCCCACTGTCAGAGCCTTGAAAATTCTGGAATGCAAAAGGAATCATCTCTAACAAGAACCAACAAGTCTGACAAAGAGCTTGATCTCTCTACAAGCTTAATAAATAACAGGAATCAAGAAAGAAACTGAAAATAATAGAACCATAGAATAGTTTGGTTGGAAGGGACCTTTAAAGGTCATCTAGTCCAGGGACAGAGGAGGGACATCTCCACTAGGTCAGCCTGAGGACTGAAAAATGCAGATTTTCTCCCCAACTCGTTCTCTAAGGTGAATTAAAATTTGGGTTGGGTTTTGGTTGCTTGGGTTTGTTGGTGTTTAGAACACTCATCTTGTAGATTGAGATTACCAGTACTACTGTCTGAGGTAGACAGTTAATGAATAAAATTACATTCATTTTTCCCTTGTGCTAATTTGCTGCCCAAACACTGCCAACTATTCCGGAAGTTTAAAAAGGTGGAAAAGTTTTTATAGGACAGTTTTGTGAGAGTATTTTTGCATATTTTGCTGGGCAACACGGAGTGCCAGCGCTCAGAGAGAGGTCTGTGTGTACAGCACATGGTTAAACAAACCTCAGTGTAAGAGCCCTTTTACAACAGGCACATCAAATAAAACAATATTAAAACTGGAAGAAAGTTTTAAAAATAACTGTAATATGTAATCAAAGTTGCAAAAAGTGTGTATTACTCAAATAATGGAATTTTTTTAATCACATAGTAAGTTTTTTATCATTAATGAGCTATTTTGCAAGGGTCTCTTTGAATATTTATGGAATCTGAAGATCAACATTGCACAATGTTCTGAAATCTATTAGTGCTGCTTATTTATTTAAAGAAAACATTCTTCTTACCCTTCTTAGGTCATGCCATCTGGTTCTTGCTTTGATAACAAGATAGTAATGAGTGTGATCACAAGCTCGCTCTGCATCCCTTATCTGTTTTTTTTAAAGAAAAGGAAAAATTAAAATAACAACTATGTTTTACCTTAGTGGGAGCTTTAATCTCTACAAGTTTCCTTCCCTTTTGTTGTTCTTTGTGGCAGCAGTGGTTTTGTTTTCTAGTTTCTAAGATACCCATTAAAGATTGTTACTTCACATCTGTGTAAACTTAATTCCTTAAATATTGCCTTATTTCCCTAGCTGCAGGTTAGCAAGGATGTTTTAAGTTTTGTAATTCTCTATTTATTTTCAAATCAATGCTATTCAATTCTCCCTCAAACTCAAGAGCCAGCAAGGATCATTTACACGCATAGAAGGAAATGTTAATTATCTTAGACACAATTATATCCTGGAGTGACTCCAGGAAGATTATCATTGATTTACATCAACAACACAGAGCAAAACTAACTTGGTGAGTCACCAAGGCACAGCCAGAAATGGGGAGTAAGGCTCACATTTGCACATTCAGCCACCATTACATGTGCCTAAATTTTGGCACGTTCATCTACTTGAGAATCTTCTGAATTTTCCCCGCTTCCACCTTTTGAGAGAAGATTCCATAAACATAAACAATTGATCAACAGAACACTCTAAAACCTTAACTGTGAAAATGCAAGTGCTCTTAAGGTTTCAATCACTATTTTCTTTGTTGAACTTCTGAAATAGCAAGAGGATTTGAAATGAGGAAATCCTGGAGCAAAATTCAAAATGTTTCAATTTCTAGTCGAGTCCAGACTGAAACAGAAATGAGAGCATGACAGTGAATGGTCTCAAAATCCAACTGGTAGCAAGACTCACTCATCATTTGGGGGGTTCATGCTGGATATTAGGAAAAATGTCTTCACAGAAACAGTGGTTAAGCATTGGAACAAGGAAGTGGTGGAGTCACCATCCCTGGAAGTGTTCAGGAGATGAGCAGATGTGGCACTTTGTGACACGGTTTAGTGGAGCTTGGTCAAAGGTTACACTCCATGGTCGTGGAGGTCTTTTCCAGCCTTAACAATTCTATGACCATCACTTTCCTTTCTTGCTTTAGACTGAGGTCCTTGATTCACTCAGTTGTCCAAATCCGGGGAAAAAGGAAAACAAACGAGGCAGATAAATATTACTCCCAGCAGAGCCAACAGCAATGCTGCAGGAGACAAATAAAGGCTGGGAAATAAGCCTGTGTGTATGTATCACATCGTCACTGCCGCAGCAGCGGAGACGAGCTGCTGATCAGGAGCTTTTTCAGTCCTGCTGCATCTTGTCATTATTTTTATGAATTTGTCTCTGTTTTGCATAGTTAAACAGAGTTCCACACTGAGTTTTTAGAATGAATTTTTTATCGCTTAGATGTTGTTTAGCACTAAATTTCAGCTCCAAGTTGAAAACTCCAGACATTTGAAGCAGCATCGCTTCTCGCAGGGAGGGAAGCCTGCAGCGTTTTTCTCTCTACCCTGCACCGAGCACAGTTCTTCTGCACATCCCACCTGATCTTGTGTGCCCTATGTTTGACCTGCGAGATTTCAGCAGCCAGCGGTGGTTCTGGCATTTTAACCTAGATTCAAGGAACGCAATGGATTATGGAGCCATAAATCACTACTGAGACCTTGGTAAAGCCACCCAACTTCAGCTTGATAAAGGAGTATTTTAATACTGTATTTTTTTCATTTATCCCCAATACAAGCATTCACAGCGTATATTCATTTCTGTAAACACATCAGGTTACTGTAGGCACTGCCAAACCTTTCCTTTCTTACTGGTGAGATGGCATAAGCCAAGGAAGCACCTCCTTAGTTTTAGTTTCCTGGGTGTGGAACAGTTGGCACAATTCTTGCTAATTTTACAAGGAGGTTGGGTTCCTTCCCAACAAACCAGCTAGGGGCAGGAATTCCTCAGAGGAAGCAGAAAGCTGCCCAAGAACTGCCAAAACTGCAGCAATTAAGCAGCTCCTCCCATTAGAACAGACAAAAAAACATTGAAACACGTTTAAAAGAGTGCAGTTCTTCAGAAACTTGCAGTGATGATCAGCTTCAACAGGGTGTTTGAACAGAGGATCCCCCTCCTGAATTCTCCCAGGGAACAGGGATGGGCTGAACTGAGCAAAAGGGTACCACAACCTCACCTTTCCTCCTTTGTAAAATGGGATCTCTTTTACCCTCTGCATATCCGTGGTGCGAATCCAAGGAAGGTATTCTAAAAGTAATCACAGAAAGCAATAAGCAAACACAGAAAAGCTGGGAAAACAACTCTTCGTTAAGATCACCGTGTTGCAAACTAAGAACATCTTCTTGAAAGGCCATTCCCATGAATGGGTGGACTGTTCCATGAATGAGTGGTACAAAGATATTCTTTTCTAATTGCAGAATCTTTAATAGCTATGCTCACAAAAGGAGGAGAAAAAATAGCTCAGAGCTTATTTTCCTGGCAGAGGCTTCAGAGAAGACAATACCCAAGTTTTTGCCTTGAAAACTGAATGTATTTGAACTGGAAGTTTCTGAAAACACAGCAGACCTGAAATCCAGCATAATTTTTAGAGCTACTTTCCCAACAGCTCCTCTAAACCAACTTTAAAACCAAGTATTTCTATCCAAATAGCTACCAGCTTCACCGCCAAAAGCAATGGCTTGATGTATTTACCCCACAGACCCCTGTCAGCTCATCATTAAGTTGACTGAGATACTCTCCAGCAGTCAGAGAATGATATTTAGCATTGTTTACTCTGTGGTTTGGGCTGCTTCTAACGTAGCTCCTGTCCCATTCCATCTCCCACCTGCAAGAATGACACCAAAGTGTAGCAAATATTGAAAATACATCAAATATTTCTGATATATACGGCAGCAATATTACATAAATAAACCAAAGCCTGTATTCCTTACAGTAGCAATTCCACCCCGGCTAAGCCCCGCTTCTGAGCTCTTCTAGGAGATCAAAACACCCCTGACTTCACAGAGCATCTCCCCTGAAACTATTTTGCCTGCTGTTGTGTTTTGGCAAGACTCAGTCTCGCACAAACAGCAGCTTCCTATTGTCCCAAGCTCATTATCCCAGAGCCCAGCAGCATCAGCAGCTTCCTGAAGGACTCAGGTACTTTTTAGGCCATAGAAAAGCTATTCCGCAAGATCTGATTCCTCCTGCTCATTGTGCAGCGATAGTTTAGGAACCTATTCTGCTTTGCTTCTGGGGAAAAAGAGAAAAAGCATCTTGTGTAGCCTCTTGAGCATCTTAGAACTTTCCTACAACACATGAGTCACGTAGAGGAGTGAAGTAATTCATGACAGATTTTTAAATGGGAAAAACTTGCAAGGAAAAAGGTACACTCTGACAACCCCCTACACCCTCCTCCTGATTGATAAGAAAAACACCAAGGTAGTGGGCTGTTGTAAAGGAATATTTCTTTTCTTTTTTTTTTTTAAAAGACTTACACGCACTGACATACAAGAGCCTGTACAACTGCTCTAAAGAATCACAAAAGAGTTTTCTCTGCATCAATTTCACTTCTAATTTTACCCTTTAAGTCCTATTCCCCATTACAGATATCCAATATCCTTCCCTTTTTTCAATTCCAGTTTCTATTGAAGTATAGTCAAGAACATTTGCACTTGTATTATCTTTCTACTAAAGCTTATGAGAAGAAAATCAGGTCTCTTTTTCTTTAACTACAGACTCCATTCTAGTGAATCACAAATCACTGAAAAATAAAAGTTAGGAGGGGTTTTTTTCCTGTGCCTTTTGGTTTCTGGGACTTTACGTTAAATGTGGGTCACACTTCTTTTACAACTCTGAGATATAGTAACATATGGAAAGAAAAGCTGTGATTCTCATAATTGGCAAAAGCTTTAAATACAGACAAAACACTGTTTTGATACTTGATTTAAATCAAAGAGCTGACACACATTTTCCCCAAGATTAACCTGTTTCAAACATCTTTTATGAGGCTACTGAATGTAAAGGTGCACATGATCAGCTGGCTACATTCACAAACTTCTAGGGCTGAATGAAGAAAAACCTGAATATCATGTCAGGTCTTCTACTTGCCTTAGCTCAAAAAGAAATAATGACAGCAGAAAATAACAGTAACGTCATGAAAAAAACTACCTGTGAGAAAAATTAGAGGCACAGCACGGAATTTAAAACAGGCCTTGAAACCAACAGTAAAGCTGGTGTTGACTTCAGTGGCATCAGAATTTTACTGATAAAATCTAAATTTAAAGCATAAACATAAAAGAAATTAAATGAATCATTACTTACTAGTTTTAGTCTGCACTCAGGCTTCCACCCTAATCCATTGGCTCAGATTCCACAGAGTCTTCATTTTTTGAGAGCTGAAAATTAAAATCTTTACTTGCACTGCCTTGAAATCAGGGAGAACGACTGACGGGGTAAGGAAGTAGCTGAGGTGAAAAAATGTGCTCCCAAATTATGAATATATTCCTCTAGTATTCTTTCCTCAGTAACAGTAAACCAGTGAAGAACAATCATTATATGGGTGAACAGGACATCAATATCTATACCAAGATATCTATACCTTGCTGTGTCCCTGGGATTCTCATTGCTCTGACAGAATTATCAGTTACCTTATAGGCAACAGCATTTCCACATTCTCTAGTACCAACATTCCTTAACAGCTTAAACATCCAAAAGCAATATTTTAAATTAAACCCATAAACCAGCAAGTAACCAGGTCACACCACAGAGCTCCTGTTGCATATCCTGCCACAAAAACTTGTCACTAATGCCTTTCTTTCCTGAAAGGACTTGTTACTATCTCCTGGCTTTTTACAAAGAATAGAGGAAGTTGCTGGGCATCACTACTATAAAATCACCCGCTATAATTTAGGATACAATATAATTCCAAGACTGTAACGTTTTTGAAATGCTGAGCACAAGGATAAACTCAAGGCAGAGCAATCAGTCAGTTGCTTTTGGCAATCCATAGCAACTGCCTGTGGATCTTTAGGTAGTTCACATGCCACATTTTTCAGTTTCCCAAAGAACTACAGAGAGGAAGGTCATCCACGTGCTGAAAATCACATCACCAATCTCCTCCTAGTTCCACCAACAGCCATTCGCTGAAACAGAAAAGGTCAGGATGTCCCAGAAAAGGTTTGTTTCATGCTTTATTGCTGTTAATGTGGGGGTTTTTAACTTCCAGTATTGCCACAAAACCCAGATAACCCACCTTCCACCTGGTAACCCTAACTTCAACCTACTAACAGTAGATTAAATTGAGTATCATCCATTGGCATGCCATCATCTTCCTACACGTGGTAAATGAGAAATAAGTTATATAATGGCCTTTTTTTTTTCTTTTAATATGCCAATTTGTATACTAAATATCTGGGTGTTTTATCCTATGGCTGAACTTGAAATGACACTGAAAATTATCTCTCTTCCTTACATTGACAGTAAGCCATTTAAATATAGTTCTATTCTGTACAACTTCAGTTCTATACAGAAAGAGTCAGAGAGCATAATTCAACTATTTTCTGAGACTATTTAAGCAAAAGCACCGAGTGACAGGCTGAGATTAAACTTCACCTGGAAAGTAAAAAGTGCCAGAAGAAATGACAGCAGCTCATTTAGCAAACCGGAGGGAAAGTGTCATTTGCAGAATTTGCTGCTCCCACCGCTCCCCACGAGCACCTGCTGGGCAAGAAGGGATGGATTCAGGATGGATTCAAAGCACACCCTCCACCTTTCTGCATCTAGGAAGAGCAGCAGTCCCGTTGTGCCCCTCTTAGTGTTACCTGAGTTCTCTGCGGAGGAATCCCTGGTTTTATTGTACTTTTCCCACCTCCTATTTTTCCCTGAAACGTTGTACTCGCAGCCCCTGCTGCTGCTGAGGATTTTCTCCAAAACTTTTCATTTCCTTCAGCTGCTTTGGAACTCTTGGTTTGGATGTATTTCTTTCTAACTATCCTGCACAGCTCTGTCCTGACTTTCCAAGTGTTCCTACAGCAATTACTCTTGCCATTATATTTTAGCTAATGGCACAGATTAAAAGAAAAAATTCATTAAATAGCTGAACAGCATGAGGGGTGCTAAAAATTTGAGAATAATTAGTGAATTATCATTCTTTTCTATGAATATAAAGCTTCTGGATAAGCAAGCACATTTTATGTTCAGTTGAGCAAGTATTTACCATCAGATCAAATGCTTAATAGTAGAGATAAGGAAATCTGGCTGCACAAATCCAATCAAAGCTGGAGAGAACCAGCCACAATAGTAACGTTGGTGACTACAGTCTGAACTATTAGCACTTTTATCTAGAGAAAAACAAAGTGATAAAATTCTGCCAAAAATGTGTAGAAGGTTAAGTTGTGTTAAATTGTATGACTAGGTCGTTGTCCTGTGCTGAGTGGCTCACAAAAGGCAAAGTGTCTTTGTATTTAAAGGAAGAGGATGGATGAGAACTTGGCAAGGAGGAGGAATTATGACCTTGTCCCAAAGTGAAGTCACACATACAGGTTGTGACCCCTAACAGAGCTTCAGTTCCTATCTCCCTGAGCTTGAACTGTACCAAAAATGAGATGAGTGCAAAGGCAGGGTCTGTGCCTAGTTGCCCTGTTCCCAGTGAAACCAGAGGTCCTACTGATGCCTAAAAATCCTAGAAAATCTACAAAATACACTAAAATCTTTAGGCATCACTATGGTACTGTTTGGTAGAGGAGGTGGAGTTTGGCTTGACTAACATCCTCGCACCTTTTGTACTCACAGGCAAGCAGCTGAAAGGTGTCCTTCAGCTGTAAATTAAAATCACACAGAATAGGTAAGGCTGGGAGGGCCCACAGTGGCTCATCTCTTCCAGCCTCTCTGCTCATAGGGCAGGGCCATCCCAGAGCACGTGAGTCTCCACCAAACCAGGCTCTGCTGAGCTCACAGGAGATCCAAGGAGATCCCAGCCCAGCGATGCATAAACCCGGCTGCACATACAGAATGGGGTTTTTTATCCTTCGTACATTGCCAAAACTTGAGAGATGCATCATCCCTGCTGTAATAAAAGAGCAGCAAAATCACCAAGACTAAGTGTTTAGTAGCTTCTGGTGCTGCACAAATGTCCCAGATGTGAGCTGTGCACAGTCAGCCGACGCAGGAGAAAAAGCAGCAACATTTAAGCCTTTTAAATTGTCCCTCTGCAGTGTAAACAGCAGCAACCGAAGCCAGTGTCACAAAGGCGTGTGCCACAGGTGTCACATCTGCATGGGAGGAAGGGTCGCAGCTTACATGTTCTTAATAAGTGCACGATTAACAAGAAATATTAAGACAAACATTCTATGTGTTTTCTTTCCCCGCCTCTTTCCCTCTCCATTTCAAAGCAATTTCCCTTCCTGCATGGAACTGCAAAAAGATATTTATTTTAAGGTCTTTAGACAACTGGGAAGAATTGTAGGTTTCATTATGTCTTTAAAGACAAGTTGAGATTCTCTCTCACACAATCACCTGCACGAGATCTGTTTAACTCCTCAGTAACTGGAACAGTTCTGGAGGGTTTAACTCTAGCTCTGAGAGGAGACACACACCTAAGACAATAAGAATCTTTCTGGGGAAAAAAGTGCACGAGAGACAAAGACAGCTGCGTTTTTCCTACCTCCTTCCTTGATTTTCCCATGTGACTGTAGGGTAAAAAAAACTGTCTTTAATAGTTGCTGCCTGTTGTATCACTCTGTCCTTCAGCCTCTTAATTACCTCATCAACAGTTCTATTCTGGGCATATTTGTTAGCTTGATCTTCAATCTGTTTGGTTGGAAAACAGAAAGATTGTGCGTGAAGGCAAGCCACTTATTTTGTGGTTTCCAACATTTGATTCAGCAATAACGAGCCAAACTGCTTTAATGATATGCAAGACATGGACAAGGACGAAACTTCTCAGATGTAAAACAAAATGAAAAGTTGATCAAGTTCGAACACACCTTGATTGCGAGGCCTGTGTTGTGCAAACATTTCTTTTACAGAACATAAATAAAATTTGACTGATACTGTTCTGACTTTCTTTTGCAAATGGAGATCCCAGACCTCCAAATCACAGGCTTAGTTCCTAATGAGCCCCAGTTTCTACATCAGCTAAGGAGCCACCTTGATCCTTTAATACCTCCTCAGTTAGATGGCTAAGCTAACATGAAAGAAGTTAATGAAAGTATTTCCATTGAATTTAAAAGGAAAAAAATATTTTAAGACATTTTCTCTCTTCCTGGGTCCCGAGTAAATCACTTTCATGTTCTTGCTTTTTGGTGGAATGGCCATAATACCTTTCTTTCTCTAGCCCTATAATAAAGTCCACAGATATGGACTACATACTCTTCTTACTGAAATACCACAAGCTTCATCAGTAAGCCATTAAAATAAATAAAAATTAAATGTTTACTAATTTTAAGGCCAGAAACAAATTAAATTAAAGCGTATGCAATGTGTCCCACTTGTATCTATTTTACATCCATTATGGATTTAGTGTAACCCATGAAAAGGAAAGTTAGAACAACTATTTTTGTTAAATCTTAGAACATGTATTTCCATATAAGCAAAATGCAGAAATATTCAGCCAGCCTCATTTTATAGATTTATTAAGTGTGTTTTATGGTATTCCCTAAACTTGAAGATAATCTTAACATTTTAACTCTTACTCTAAAAATATGCTAATGGAAAGAGCTTTGCTTTGATGTGAGCAGCACACAGCAGATTAACTCTAAGCCTCCCAAAAGGGATCAAAGGATGACAGTGACTGGTGACTCCCTCCTGAGAACCTGGGATGGACTCGTCTGCTGAAGGCACTTGGTCTTCTGAGACACCTGCTATATATATATATATGTATGTTATATATGCAGGTAAGAGGTTGCCAAAACATTCCCAACTCTTCCATTCTCCTGCCTACCAACATGGGCCATGAATGGCCCCGAGAAAATGAACAAGTAATTACAGCAAAGGTGATGAAGGCAAATTCAAATGCTCTTCATACACTGTCCTCTTATTGAAGTTCAAGGCTGAGGCAAAGGCTGGATGTGTCCTGGAAGTGAATGAAGGATTACTTGCAGGGTGTCACTAGAGCACCATCTTCCCTATCAGGGGCCCATCCACACAATAATTCTCTTTATCTACCAGCTTTCTAACCTAGAAGCCTTAGATTAACCTAAAGAAAGGAGCTGCCAAAAAAGCTCACAGGAAGGTATTAACCACTTAGCTGAGGACCTAAAATTACTTGGAGTAGGGTTATACATTACAGGATCACGGAAGAGACAAAAGCAAACAGAATGAACCAAACATGTTGATTTCAGTACACAAATATAAGAAATGTGGTATAAAGAAGGTGACCTGGAAGTCCTTCTGGTTCTTGGAAGACCCTGGAATCTTACAGTTCAGTAAATTACACCTTACTTAGAGTTCTACTAATAAAAACCAAGGAGAATATGAGTGCTTCAGTGGTAGGATGACTGCTAGACATCAACAGCAGGGATAACAGGATTTAGATATGAAGCCCTGGGAGATTTTGAGATCTTTTCTTCCTGAGGGTAAAGGGGCTGGTTGTAATTTGCTGAGCAATGATTACAGAACACAAGCTGTCCAGGAGATTACCAGAATGTGTCAGTGACATTCTGTTGATGCCACAAAACCTAGTGCAGGGGAAGTGTTTCTAAATTTTGTCCTAATTAACACAGAGAAACTGCCTGAAATGGAGAAATATAGCTTAGGCAGGAACAAAGATGGAATGACAGAGTTGATGACACTTAGAAAAGGAAGGCAGGAGAAAAAGGGGGAAAAAATTAGATTTCTACCTTTTTAAGGAACTATAGTCTCATGGGAAAGGAGTCTAAACTAAAGGAAAAAAAAAGTTAAGGAGAGCTGGGCATGCAGCACTGAAACACACCATCACAGTATTGTATGGTCAAAACAGCAAAGGCCACAACACAGTGTGAGACTCAATATGAAAAAATACCAAGAGTAATGAACGTTCACGTTACTGACGCATTTGTAGACTAAGAGGGATCAAGAAAAAAATTTGGCTTCCTATTTAACAAAGGAAAGACACTCCCAACAGATTGCATTAAGGGGATGAAACCCTTCAAGCCTCTTTTTGTATCTGCCTTTGAAGAAGAGTCAAACATCAGCAGGCTGCTTGAACAGTGAATACCAATAACAAATAAGGAAAGAACAAATTACAGAATATTGCTATGTATTCATATTAGTTCTTAAAAAAACTAGCTAAAATTGTCTCCTAAATTTATGCAGGAATGCAAAGACACTACCTTGCTTCAAAAAGAGAACAGGAGAGTTACTGACATATTTCTAAGAAATCTATTCCTGCTTTCAGGCAGTAATTACAGAGTCACAGAGAGTTCAAAGCCTGTTAAGAGACACAAGAGTCACTAGGGATCCGCAAGATCTACCCTGATTTCGGGCAAGCTTGTATTTTAAATTCTATTCCCCTCCAATCACCACTTTTACCTGGCTTTCCAAGGGAAATAAGAACAATGCAACCAGCTTTTTCATCCACATCTGTCATTCTTTGCCCTAAATTTGGTGTCCATCTACCAATTTCAGTCAAACTGGAGGGGGGTGGGGGTCTTGACGTGCAGTAATTACAAGTTTTGTGAATATGACAGTCACAAAAAAGAGACTCTTCGTTCTTCCGGTTGGGAAGGCAGATACATTGCTTTTTCCATTTGTTAGCAGCTAGCCAAGCAGTCAGCATATGTGATTCTCTGTACTGTCTCCTGCCCAGCTGCTACTTCGAAGTACACAGTGATAGATATGTTGTTCTTCTGCCTTCCCCAGCACATTTACCAACCGTGAGAGACACCAAACTCTGCTTCCCCACATGTTCCCACTTCACTGGGGCTGGGTTGCAGAGTTCTTTGTGCAGGCCTGACAAACCCAACCCAACCATCTACTCTGACACACCAGTTCTGGGTGCCAGGATGCTCACTGAAGGTATGGATGAAGCTCCAGATGGTGGCTCAGCAGAAGTTGGGGATGGGGATATTTATTAGCGAGGTCTCTGATTAATCCTGAATTTAACTTACAGTGTCCTATGGACAGAACTGTATTCCATGTTCTGCATTTTTTTATCTTGCCAGCTCTCTGCTCTGACAGCCTTTCAGTAGAAAAGGCATTAGACCTCAATAAAACTAACTTGGTGGAATTTCTGAAAGATCTTTTGACATCAAGAACAGGAAGGACAAGCTCAGCTTGCAGAAAACAAACAGGCTGATTTCTTGACTGAAGTACAGCTCGTATTCTGCTTTGGAGCCAATCTTGGAATGCATCTGCAGGAACACTCAGTACCCAAAAAATACTACAGAGAAGGAGCCAACCATAAGGTCTTAGATACTTCCTCATGTCTTGCAACAGTAAATTTGGAAAGAATTTCAGAGACAGAAGTTCTGAGCATTAAGAAGGAGGCCATTGTGGAACAGGATCTTTCACAGGTAGGGACACCTTAACCACTCCAACCTGCTAAAGAACTTACAGGTGCAAAGATGCGGAAATGCCACGATTCCACCCATTACAGACCATTGGTCCAAAATCACCACTTCAGTAGCAGTAGAGGCCAGGTTTGCTTTTCTAGAGACTCCATGTAATATTACTTTTCCATCACTGGTCACAAATTCTCTCTAACGAGAGGAGCAGGCATAATTTGGCAAATGAGAGGCACACAGCACCCATTATACAACAAGGAAAGAGTTAACATTACGATTCATAAGGATACTGGAGTTTAATTTTAGCACTTACAGAAGCCTTGAACTCCAGGCTTGAAGGCTTCCAAGGTGTCGGCACCAGAACTGGCTTGGCCACCACAGAACATCACCGGGACAGGAGGAGCTGAAGGGAAGAAGGTGTCAATCACTGCTTACGCTTACAGACACAGCAACTCCCCTCCCACAGCTCCCAGCCACTGAGAAATTCAGCAACTGAACACCCAAATTTTCTGGTTTATACTTCTCAGAATGCCTAAATCTTTGTTCATGGCCTTTGATTTGGGCTTCTGACCCCCAGGGTTCAACCTGCAGTGCACCCCGGGCCACCTGCACAGAGTCTGTTCCTCTACACAAAGGAGATTGTAGTCTTTGTAAAAACACCCCAGAAGGCTTGATTCGTCCCAAGACCTTGCTAAGAGAGACAGAAGGATGCCACAGTGCCTGAGAAGCCCTCAAAAGATGGATAAAAGATGAAAAGCACGCTGAGAAGTAAAAGAAAATGGTCCCAGGTATTAGTGACTAACTCATCCGCAAGTGAGAAATACAAGTGGGTTGGAGAAGTTTGAATCGTCTGTTTTCAGGCAATTTCCCTTAGCACTGGAGCTGGAGGTGGGGTTTCCTTTCTTACCCAGGATGGTGCAGTTTCCTTGTCGGAATCAGGACTGTGGTTGTGACTCTGAGCAGTTTTGAGGTGGAGCAGAAATGTGAGCTTTGCATAGGGCATCCTGTTTTATGGAATACCAGCCAAAAAATGAAGGAAGACAGGCAGTGAGCGTGCCTCCATGGACATATCAGAGTAAAGCATTACCTGGATCAAGTCAAAGGAAATATGTGTCCTGGGTCTAACTTTATACACAGGCTATGACATAAATGCAAGACAAAAAACCCCAAAAAAGTATTTTTAAGAGAAACTCATCCCATTAGAAGTTTATTGGTGTCTGGTGTGTCACTGCCCCCCC
>VWZF01004022.1:462250-573687 GCA_013396755.1 Sclerurus mexicanus
TGCAGGCATTTGCATATATGCCAAATAGGGAGGAGAATCCATAGGTGACCCATCCGTGTAACCTGGATGCCCAAAATAATGCCACAGGTGCCAGGGAAGCCGTAGCCACAGCCTGCAGTGGCCACAGCCAGCAGATGTGCCAGAGCTTCTGATCCTCTGAGGATGTTCAAAATCCAGCTCCCGAATAATGAGCTGCACTGATTCCACAGAGGATCACAAGCTCGGTCTCCACATGTCACCTAGAGGGCGAAACCCCAATTTTTGAATGATGCGGTGAGATATAATCCTTGTGGACCCTGTAAAGTGAGCTCAGCCGTTTTCACCCGAAGCCTGGAGCCTTTGATGAATGATCCATGTGTGTTTGTTCTCCTGATGCAGTGCTTTGAGTGCCGTAAAAATTTTGACTACATCTCTGCAAAATGAGAGATCGGCCCAGGACAGTACCCAGCATTAGAAAAACAGCATGTATCCACAGTCTAGCTGATAAAGTCTCCCTTCTATACATACCTTTTCTTTATATTAAACAGAAAATTGTCTCCAATAACAGTACCTTTATGAAAGGTGTGTTTGCCTTTTTTCTTCCCTTTGTTGTTTTGCCTTTGATATATGTGAGCTGATACCATTTAAAGTCACCAGAAAGAACAGCAACTTTTAAGTTATCCAAAAGCATCTCGTAAAAGATTCTATCTGAAGAGTTATCTTTGTATTTTATTGCATAACCCGGATAAAATAAGAATTTAAAATAATTTGGGAGGTTGAGAACAATACATAATACAAATGTCTTAAGGCAAAGACGAGCAAAGTAATACATTTCTTTTCTGTACACAGTTAAGGGCGTTATTAAAAAGGCTTTCCTTATGCACTGGAAATTAGCCTTTCCAGGCTCCTACTGTTGCCTAAAGAGACAACAGGAGACTAATTTGAGCACTGTATCATTACCTTGAAGAGCTCCATTGACTCTAGAAGGATCCTGAGAATACAAGCCTCTCCTACCCACATTCACCCTTTGTAAATACCCTGCATAATTAACACTTGAATTATATGGTGGACACTTGGAAGGAACTTGGCTCACCCCACGCTGACCTGTCAAGTTCAGCTGCACCAGTGGAAGAAGCAGCTAAAAATCACAGCCACTGCACCACTAAACCTGCCAGAAATCATGAATGAAAGCCCTGGTTTACCTTAATGTGACACCTGGCACATGAATATAAATTGAAATCACTGGCTGCTTAAGTTAATGCTCCTGGATGTGAGCTTGAGCAGCCCAGGAGCAGGCACACTGTTTGTTCAGCCACTTGTGTTATTCTGAGGGTAACTTCCAGCTGGCAGTTCCCAGGGCCTCTTAAATTACCCTCTTAAATCATTCCCATATAAATTAGCAGTGCTGTAGAATCAGAGCTCTTGTCATCACTGTGTCACTGCTTCCCTGAGCTATTTAACCTTCCAGGATTTCCTGCATGTTCAGAAAGCTTTGGAGCATTCCTGAATGAAAGCAGAAGGCTCCTGTCCCTCCATGCTGGGGACACGTGGCATTCTCTGCCCTCCACTGAGTACAAGTGGAATACTCCACTTTGATTTAGAAGAGACTAAAAAAAACCAAATACCTGTGGCAAAAATCCCCACTTGTAACTGATTGTATTAAGTGTCTCCTACACCTACAAGAGTAAGGAAATCAAAGCTTCCATTTCTTTTGAGAAATCTAATCCACACCATACATACTGCAGGGGAGAAAGTGTCAGGGGGGTGGAGAGGGAGGGGAAAGAGTCTCCATTTTCTAGTCATTGTGAAGCTCTGCTTAGCTAAAACAAGTGTAGCCTTCACACAGAAAATGGCTGTGAACACTACAGAGCAACATCTGCTTTGTGAGTCTAATCCATAAAAGGCTTCCAAATGCCCTTAAAAATTGTTGCCTCTTTTCCCCAGCCTGAATGTCATCTCACAGGAAGCCATCTGGGACAGGCATGCCAGCGACAGCAGCATTGTCCTCGAGTGCCTCCGGATGAGTCACATCAATGCAAAAGTCCAATTACAGCAGAAGCCCCCCAAAGCAGAAGTATCATTTCATATAAATAAGACTGATGTAGCTGAACCACTGGAATTCAGAGTGTAATTCAGTCTCTTCATCACCTTTTGCTCAAAAGCCCTGCATCCCTTAAAGCACCCACCCTAAATCCCCAATCTGGTTATGACATTCCCAGCACAGATGTGATAGTTCTAAGCCAGTGTGTGTGCATTCAGAGGAGTCAATTACCTTTTTTCTTATTATTTTAAAATACAGCTTTTTTAAACCTGGCGTTTCTTACCATTTTAGAGCAGCGAATGAACAGTGCCATCCACTGTTTCTCTACGTAATCCACAACATTTTCCTAGGACGGTCTTAAATAAGATTTAACATAAAAGTTAATGGCCACATTTGTAACAAAGAAATGTAGATCAATAAAAGGATGTGAAGCAAAATCATAGTCTGGCTAAATCACAGAATGACAACTCTAAAAGTAGATAATAACAACAGAGATTTTAGGAAATATCTCCCGTGGATGAGCCATTCTAACCTAATTACCTATACCAAATACTTCTCCAATCAAGTAGGCCATCTATTGGATTGTTGAGTATAGATTCTCTCCAAGTTATTGTAAGAATTACATTTTTTCCCCAGTAGGGTCATAACTCCGTCGACTGTGACTCTGATGACTGATATTGCTAAGAACAGGTACCACAGGAAGTGTTTACTAACAGAAGAATGATAATGATACGGTGTTTTCTAAACATGCCCCTGAACTTCCTTACCAAAGGAATACAAACCTTGTCTTTCAGGTATATATTTCAGATGTTCTTCCTACAGAAGATTCCAAACTCATCCCACCTGTGGTGTTGCACATCTCCCTTTGCTAAACACAGACACCTGAGTGTTTCAGCAATGCCACAGTTCCATAATGCAAACGGGCTCAATGTTCGCTGTGAGAGACCCCTGAAGTTATTACACTCACCTCTCCCTGTGCTTTGCTAGAACACAACCTCAGTGTTCACATTTTGAGCTCACAAGGCTTATTTTTCTTCCTTCTAAAACAAAAGGAAAACAGCCATTGACCACAATGATGAAAGGATTAAACCATAACAGTTTGCCTCTCTATGCCTCACTTCTCTATTATTTTCTTACAGCCACTGTTAAGAATTTCAAGTAAAGGCCACTTTCCAATTCAAAGTGGCTGTAATTCCTGACTCGTCTTATAGTACAGATCTCTCATTGACACAAATAATGGGCAGAAACATCATTTTGAAAACTGTATAACTGTCGAGTCCCAGGTAATTCAAAGGATAATTACTTGTTCATGATCAATGACTAATTATATACCACACAACACAGAGCTATAAAGCTGACAAATGGTGAAAGCATGTAGTTATAGCACACTGTGCTGGGAACATGACTTTCATGAACCCAGTGCGTAACACCCAAAGTTTGCTCTTAAGGCATTTATAGAAAGGGAAAATGCATACAGTAGAATTGGTTTCACTGATCACGCTCATGCTCATTCATATTTCAGGATCAAAGATTATTTTCCAAAAGCCATTTCCTATTGATGCTGTTGTGTTTGCCTCTTGCACACAATGATCAGCAGGACACTGGGTTGTGAGGGTCAGACTGGAAATGATTTCTTTGATTTTCCTATTATGTTTTCAAAGGTAGGAAAGAATTCCACGTCTTTCTGAAAGTCACTGGCTGTAAGCAGAGAAAACGAGAGCTCCTGAGAGAGTAGATTAGACCTGATTATAAACTGACTGTTATTGCAATAAAATACTTCACACAATTCCCTCTTCTTTGGGCACAGATATTTTGACCCCTTGCTCCCCATGCTTGTAGCTCTTTTGACTCCTCACTTTGGGGAGCCTGTTTATATTGAAAATTAGATTTCATGTTGACAGTATTAAATTTCATTTCCTTGTTCTTTACAACAATAGTCTACTGAAGAAAGACATTAATTTAATTCATTTTGATTCTGTTATGTTTGAAAATACTAAACAACACTCAATAATGTCTTGGATCAGCATCACAGATTTCCTTTGAAAGCTTGTCTCACCTTTGAAATGCTGAAATAATGTCAAACTCAGAAGAGTCTCCAATGTTCTGAAACTAAATAAGGCATTTAAAAGCTGATCACATGAGGAATGGGGCATCTCTTCCACTAATCTTTTCTTATCTGTATGCTTAGGGCAAACCAAAATACTTAATGCCTCCAGCTCTAGCTGTCGTATTAAAATACAAGAATAAAGTCTTGTAAGAAAATATGTTACCTTAAACATGTTACAACTCACACATCATCAGCTTGCTTCATAAATTGTTGATCTGCCAAAGATGGGCAGCGCAGCTGTAGGACTTCTGCTGATAGTGCCAGGACACTCGGGACCAGAGGACTGCAAAGTCTTATGAAAACCTTCCCAGTTTTCCATGATTTTATCTGAGAGGATTTCCTCCAGCTAACAATTGAATGGATTAGTAACGCTGGAAATAAAAATAAAAAGAGAACTTGAGTGGTTAAGCTATGAAAAAAAAGCCACATGGAAAACGCACTAAAGTGACAAACCTAACACTAACTCTGTTATCACTTACAGTATTACAAGCTAGAACAAAAAGGGCATAATTTGAAGACAATGGATTTGCACAAGGGAAAAGGATGACAAAATCTGGCTTCTTGAACATGCTTTATGATCTGTCTGTAGCACTAACACTTAGAAGTGTTCTTTAGTCTTAAAGTGAATGTATTAAAAACAGAAGAAACAAAGCCGGGATCACATTTTCACAAAACAAATATCTCAGCATAACTGCAGATGTGAGCAAACACTGTGCCATGCAAGATTTCAGGTGAAAGGGAGGAGGTTGAGATGCCCTTTGGATGGTCTTAGCTGGCTGGGGACCTGGATTGGCCCCAGGTTCTGCCCACTGCTGTTTTTAAGATTCCTCTGACTGGATTATTTCCTATAAGGATGGTAACATTGAAGAGCTTTCTTGAGGAAATTGTCCTCTACTATTGGTACCACCCATAACCTGCCTTTTGTAGAGGACGAGCCATATTGATGGAGTTGTCACCACCACTCAGGACACCAAACAAAAGGATTCCCGGACACTGAGGCTTCCTGGCAGCTGCTTCTCACCACGGAGCCCAGAACAACCTACTCCTCCAGGCAGAACCACTTTCTAAGTGTGAAACCACAGCCTCCAGGGTAACCTGTGGCTACTGTGCCACCCCTGGTGGCATTTCATCCCAAGGTGGCAATGTTCATAATGTTTAACACTTCCTTTACCTGCCTTTCCTCATAGCAGCATTTACTTCACTTGGGATGCTTACTTTAAGTGACAAGGATGGCTAGTTATTGGGGTACATCTCTCACTTGGGTCTAACCAGCTTCATCTGTACATCCCACTCAGCGTGTGCATCAGTTGCACATGGAGGCTTTGTCAGCACTTGCATTTTCCCCAGCCTGCTAATTTTACAGCTACTGAAGTTTGTCCTAGAACTTCAGCTGGATCGCTATCCTACTGAAAACCAGCTGGAATGTTGTCCAAACACTCCTGGAGCTCTGGCAGGTTTAGGGCTGTGCCCACTGCCCGACCACCCTCTGGGGGAAGTACCTTTCCTTTCCATAATATCCAACCTAACCCTGCCCCGGCACAGCTCCGTGCAATTCCCTTGGGATTATTTGAATTAATGTATATTATAAAGAATAACAGACAAAATAAGAAACAGCAAAATATCAGCAAAACAGTTCTGGCAATTGAAAGCTAAGAAATGCTACTACTGTCCCTCCTCTGCTGTACTCACGTGGGTGAGCCAGTGATTCTGCTGGAGATTCCAAGAACTTCCAGTGACCATGAGATTGACTTCAACTGATGCTTCAGGAACAGAGCCCAGAAGTGCTGATCATGATTATTCCATTGCCAGAATGAATGTGAACATGTTAGTGTGAACATGCAGAACAAAACATTTTACCAAAGCAAAAGCCAGCATTTTATCACAGTCAACAAAAAAGGGGTTACATTTTTTCTTGAAAGAAATCATAGTATTCACGGTAGGCAAAGTATCCACTATGTTTTGGTTAAACTATCTCAACTCCTGGAAGTCTTTATCTTTCATTTGAAATACCAGGTTATGTAAAACCTGACAAAAGTAATTTCTTGTGATATTTCCATCACAAGCATAAAAAAGAACAAACATTTACTAAAGCATTGCTGATTTCAACACGTCATTTTACTCTGCTAGATCATCCTGACCTACAGTAACTGCATATACTTCAGTTACCAGTGAACATACAAACTGGAACATTCACTGGATGGAAGACTAAAACCATGGAAATGAAAACACAATGCCTTTTCCACTCCCTTGGGATACATTGTTTAGTTTTCTGTGCCACAAATTAGCAGAGAGGTAAATTTGCATTGCATAAAGCAGCTCACATTAAAGGAAGCGTATCGACAGCATTTCCCTCCTTCCCTGGTCTGGAATCAAGGTTCAAAGTTGTTTCTGACTGAATAGTTGCTGGATCTGAGTGAGCCCAGTTGAGTCAAGTTGATTCTAAATTGCTGCTTCAGCTATTGCCTTAAGTTCACACAAAAATCCATCGAGTGATGCCTGTTATTAGGTCTTAATATCACTCAGCATTCCTGCCCTGGCTGTGAGGGTGAATTAGCTCTCAGGGAGAGTGTTTATCCAGGCACATCCTCATGCCAATGGATATTCATTTGGCCTGTAAGGTAACAGGCAATGGATAACCATGCAAGAGAGCCAGGATACTGTTATTTTGCTACACTTCAGGCATAGCTTTTATCTCATTTCCCATGGCAAATAATATCCATAATTTATGTAGGTGAGTTTTACATAGGGGTTTGTTACAACTCTTCTATGACTGTCTATTGCATTTTACAATTTTTAATTTGTTCCTGAACTTTTCCCCTTTTTTTAATAATTTCTTTATTTCCTCTAAAGAAACCTGAGGAAAGAAAAAGGAGACTAAAGGCTATGGAACAATAACAGAAAAATTAGGAGTAAATAGTTCCTCCAATGATTCAGTTTTCCTGGCTAAGCACTAGACAAATATCTTTCTGTTCATAAAATTCACCCTAAGAAAATTCTGTTTCCCTTTAGTCCTCCACAGAGATCCAGGGTGGCAGTAATAATATAGAGGATGAGCAATTTACTTCATCAGTTGGTCTGGGAAATACTTTAAAGTTTGGCAATCAAAAGATAATGGTCTTTTGAAACTACTATGTGGTATTTGAATTTTCTTCAGAGACTGTTGTCACTGCATTAAATCATATGGAAGCAAAACCTGATAATATACCTACCTCCCCCAGTAAATAACTTAGGGAAGCTGCTGCTGAAGCTACAAAAACAGCTTGTACTTCCCAAGAAACAATTCTACACAATGACTTACACAATGGCGAGGTCTTACCCATGAAGATGAAATCTCTGTTGTGATCAAAGTATATCACATTTTGTTCAAACCTTATATAACATGAGAACGTTAAAACCTACTACTTCAGGTTTTATTAAACATTTGCTTTTTTGGTTGCCTTGCAAGTTCAACTTTATTTAGTCAAAAGGATTTCATTCTGTTGCCCAGATCATTATCTAAGTCAGTCCAGCATCAGTGGTGTGACTGGGGATGTGCTGATCTACTCCAACAAAAAAAATCATAATGTTATGTATAAATATAAACCATTTTACATGTATTTCTTTCACAGTGGGAGCCTCCAGATTCTGAGGATTAAATAGTTCTTTATGCAGCCTGTCTTTCCACCATCTCCAATATCTTTGCCTTTGTTAACAATTGCATTCAGTAATGCTCCAGTTCAGTAAATGAATTAAAATCATGTAGTAAAGTGCCTTACTGAATCATGGCCTGAATGTTGTAAGCATTATTATCACCTACTGCAATGGAGGAAGCTGATTTCTTTTCCTGTAAATGAATTCTTTCTTTCTGTGGTCATATATATTTGTGTGTATGGATGAAATACAGCAGGGCTAAAAAGAACAGTTTTCATGTAATTATAATAGAAAGGAATTGTGATATATCATCTATATATAAAATGACCCAATAAAAAAAATGCCCATAGTACTTCTCAAGATATACCCAGTGCTTCTTTTGCTTGTGTCAACCAGACTGAGAGCTTTAATTTTTTCCAGTCTATTATTTGCTCACTCAATTTAGAAATAATACACAGTCTACGAGTTAAGGAGTGCAATATGTAGCAGATCAAAGTAATAATAAAATATCCAGCTTGTCCAGTAAAAGGATGATCCCACAGTCCAGTGTCTGGGACATCCAGACCATGACATTCCATCAAAGCTGACAGAAAGGCATCTTGGCATAGCAATGTGCATCGTGAGGGCCACAGAACTGGGGAGGAGAGTTCTTATCAAAAGCTCATCTTCCAGAGCTACACACAAAAAGGAATCCAGAGTGTAGGAAAAAAAAGAGGCAGATGAATTCAATCAGATGACAAACTGCAAACATAAACCTTGTACAAATAAATGATAGCACTGTTTATATTGTACAATATGATCTTACCATAATTACTACGCAGTTCTGACTCTCGTTATCTTCATCTCTCATGCTGATTTTCTCTTTTCATCAAAAGAGATTCACCTTGTCTGTAACTTCTCCTGTGTACACAGGGACCGTGGGGATGTGTGTTCATTACTAAGCACTTGTGCCTGGATGGACACACTTCTGACACCTCCCCTTTTCCAAAATGCTCTGTCCCATATTAAGGTGCAGCTTCATCCTGCACATATTAACGCCTATCTTTAATTTAAATGTCAATCACAACCCACTGGTCTCTTTCAGCAGGTAACATTAAATAGGAATTCATGCTCTGTAGTATTAAAAGGAAATATTAAACCCAGCATGCTCCTTGAAACATTTTAGAGCTCTCTGAACCCTCTAAAGCAGACCTGATGCCATATTTCAGCACAGGAGACAAACCAGTTCCATTCCTCTTATGAATCTGATGCATTTAAGGACCAGAGGTAGGAGACTTTCCAATACCACTTGAACTCCTTATCCTGAGGTGAACAATCTCCTCCTAAGGGAGACTGGAAAAAAATCTCAAAAAAAGTGATGGAGGTGAAAGGTTACAACTTGGCAGGGCAATTCTAAATTTCTAAATTCGCAGGAGATGCAACAACACAACTCTGAAATTCACTTTAAAAAGTGATGTCTTATCTTCAAATGACAAATACCAATGACTAGGACACCACATATCATCACAAGAACTATCCAAAAATTCACTTCATATAATGGAATGTGTAAAAGTAACAGATACAGCAATAATAATCTTTTGATTAAAACACCCCACAACTCAATTACACCAAATATTGCCCACTCAAATTATTTTAATACCTTTCTGTTTCTGCATCTCTACACATGGAGAAGCTCTCAATCCTATAGGAGGCTAGAGAAGTTGTTTATTGCTATTTCTTTGGTGTTGTAACACTTGCGAAACAATTTTTTTCTAGGATCTGAGCTTTCAAGTAAATCACAAAATCTTGCAAGACTCACAACGGAATATCAAAGGGTGCTTCACTCATCCTTTCATAAAACATCAACCTAATACCACATTTTAAAGTAAAATTTGTAGTATAGTTAAAAGGGAACATTATATTTCTAGCTTGCACATTAGAAAGCACTGCTGCTAGGTTGGCATTTTGCTTTCAGAATGTGGATTTAAAAGGCAGGAACCAGGAGCATTTTAGAGTCCAACACACTGAGAACAAATTAGAAAGCCTGAGTTGAAAGGAAAAGGAAACAAGCCATTACTTGTGGGTTGGGCAGTGAGGGTTTGAAAAAGCAGAATGATGCTGCACGAACCTATTGAAAACTTTCAGATAAGAACATGAATGGATTTAAGTCCTGGAACAGAAGACACAAGTTCAATTCTACTTCTACATCCTGGAAAAAAAGAGCCAGTAACTTACTTTGTTAACTCTAAGACAGGTGGAAATGTCTTTACTTGCTTCGCATGGGTTTCTCACAATAGCTGAAAACCCACTCACAGTTACATAAATATTTAAGAATGTTACAAACTCACACGGGTTTAGACATCAATAATGTGTTCACTGGTGAGGTCACTGCTCTGTTGAACTGTCACATCCAGCAGCTGAGCAGGAGAATGGTATTTGCCAATACAAATCTTAACGTATCTTAATAACATTTGCTAAATGTTACTATGCAGATCTTAGCGTGAAAAGAAAATAGAGCTTTTCTTGTGTGGATCACAAAGGTCTGGACATTTTTCATAGCATTCCCTCCTCATCAAGGGTCAAAGCATGAGGTAACACATTTCCTTTTAGCCATAAAGGAACCAGCTTCTCTGGGAGCTACCACACTACGTGACAGGCAACATAAGGATCCGATCAGCTTGGGCCCAGATTCTTCCTGAGAAGGGGCAAGAGTGGGGAGAAGGAACACAGAGCCAGGCTTGGAGGTGCATAATCAGGTTACAGCGTGCAACACTGAGATCATCAGTGGTGCCAGTCATCACGGCAATGCCAACAGCTGCAAATTAACACATCTGGATCCCTCTATTGGAAGCAGCAGCTAACAGACACGTTCAGGACTCTGGCAGATGCAACACAGGCATTGGGATTGTCCCAATTTAACCCCAGCCAGCAACTCAGCCCTTGGCTCATCCTTCCCCTGTTATCAAACAAGTGTGATGGGCAAGAGAACCAGATAAGCCCTCCAAGAGCACTGTAGATGATAATAACCCATTCTCCAGTAGGGCTGTTTCTGATGAGGTCTTGCAAGGGCTCATTTTCAGCCCTGTGCTGTATGTAGTTTTCAGGCACACATGTGTCTGTGTGTGTATACAGAGTAAACAACTCTCTTCCTCCGTATCTGTATAAATATATACATACATGTGTACAAATAACCTGATAGAAACTCTCTCCAAAAATTTAAAACAAATCAGATGACTGAAAAACAAACAGAATGGAAAAATGATGAGAACAAACCACTGATACAGCACAAGAGGGAAGAACAAGCCCAAGGAAAGAATAAGCTTCTGAATGAAGTACTACAGTGAGAAATGGAGAAAATAAGCCAGAATAGAAGAGGAAGCTTAATTATAAGGAGCAGTTACTCTAAAAGATTTGGAGTTCATAATATATAATCAAGGCATAAATAAATTGCCAGTATGATGGTAGGCAAAAGGGACTCAGGCAATCCTTGGCTGTAGAAACAGGGGAACACTTAGCAGGATTTGAGAAGTTATAGTTTTTATTTTTTGGTACCAGTGCTACTTCCCTGAAAGCACCAATTCTCATTTCTGTTATAACATTTCATGAACTACCCAGAAAAACTAGCAGGAGTTCAAAGGCAGCCACAGGGATGATTAAAGAACTGGCCAACATGACTCGAAGTGAAACTGTAGGAGGTCAATAATTTTTGGTTATCAGAGAGGTTGTTACATATTTTTTTAGTCCCCAGTTGCACATATCTATGTTAAAGAAACTTCACAAACACAGTCTGTGTGCTGCTATAACAAAACCCAAAGACTAGCAACCACCAGATTTGAAAAAGATATGAGACCAATGTTACTTTTAATAGTAATTAACTGAAGCAGCACCTAAAAAGAATTGCTTCTACTTCATCAAGCATAAAGATGCTTTAAAGAGGGATAAACACCTTGGATGTATCTGTGCAGGTTCTGAAGAACAATGTCACTGGAGAAAGCATCTCCTTTAGCTGGATTTACCCTGCAAAAGGAAAAAACACAGTCTGCAATGCTTTCATGTCTCACCCTTTTCTTGCTCACAATGTTCTTCTCAGAGCAGGAAGAATAAATCAGCTCATTAAGACAGGGTTTGGTAGGATTCAAAATAAGAATGCATTTGGAGAAAGCATTGCCAAGAGGGTTTTTTTTAATTGAATTTAATCAGGGGTGACCATTGAGTGGATATACTTCTCTTTTTCAATAAAGATATTACCACAAGTCACTCACATTAAAAAAAAAAAAGGAACTTCTTTTTCCTGGTTGTGTTTTTTCCTCATGGGAATTGTCTGCTTGTTTTCAAAGGTGCTCCCAGGATCCTCAGATTTTTCTTAAAATTGTTGCCAAGCAATTTTACCTGGGGCTGTCAGTGCAAACAGGATTTTTTAAAAACAAAAAGGATATTTTTTAAAAAAAGGTTTTTTTGAAGACTTCTTTATAAAAGCACTCTGTGTTCCAGGAAAAATTTTGAATGAGAACCTCACATGATCATTATAATGCTCAGAATTTGAGTAAGCTTGCATAGCTTTTCTTTGTTGCTAAATAAGTAAGCTGAGCCAAGTTCTTTTCTCCCTTCCAAATGTGTGCCTGTGGAATTCATGTCACCAAATGCACACGCCTGCACCTGAGTGAGTCACTCCGAGTTCCCTTTATAGTACTTGGGGAGAAACAGGCGCTTCCAGGACAGGACTCATCTCATCCTAAAGTAGACATCTACAGCAGATTAGATGAATCCTGCCCATTGTTTCCCTCCAGTGACTATAAAATGAAGCCTAAGAGGAGCAGTTCAGGCACAGACATTCACATTATAGATGTCTACAATGAGAGAGTATTTAATGCATCCCTTATTATTTACACATAACAGTAAAGAAACTAAGGGGAATAGTATACTGTGCTTTTTTTTTAGTGTTATGGTGTTCATTGTGTCCAAATTTGAAAACTTTAAAAGTGCTGGAAATGTTAAACTGCATTAAAAATTCTGGGAAGTTAACTAGTATTATATTCCATGATTAATTACTCAAAAACCAATAATGACTTGATCCCATGACCCCCCCCCAAACCACTGACAAATCTCCTACTCAGTTTCAGAAAGCTCCAAAGGCTGAATTCACTCCTACTTCACGTGGTGCTTTGTAGCAAACTACATCCCTCCTGTATTATCAGAAACGTGCTGACTTGCTACAACAGGCACCTCAGAAAAGCTTTCAGAACCCCTAATGCTCCTTAAAAAGGTGGCAGATGGCGTTTGGAGCATTTGCTAATCCAGGATGCGGAGGACAAAGCTAATAAATTACCAAATGCAGTCAGAGGTATGTGAAGCTTCCAGGATCTTGTACAAAAACCACTCCGTTTTTTTGCACTCCCAATACAGCTGAGCACCACAAGTTTATAAGAACCAGAGCAGTCAGGCTCTGCTGATCTGCACTCTGATCTCATGGGCAGGGAACCTGACTTGTTGCAGTGGTCCTGCCTGTATCACACACAGCCCAGGGGCTCAGGGCTGAGCATCTCCCAGTGCCCACAAGAGGGGCTGGCAAGGGCCAAGCACCAAAGACTGGAGATAAATGAAGGCAGAGGCAGTGCTGGCATTCAAATCTCACCAGGGGAGTCGTGGCATTCCTTGAAGGGAAGGGCTTTGCCAACAATACTAGTGAGGAATGGGTTATTAGGGGAGGGGGGGAAAAAAAAGCAATGGGAAGAATAGATATTTCCTATCTGATTATTGTCTTGGATAAATGAATATGAAACAAACAGTATGAAATAGCAGATTATTTTTTAAACTGAGGCCAAGACAGCAACTGTTATTTGGAGCCCCCAGCTGAGATCTCTTCACACTCAAATGTCTACTGTCTCCTAAATCACTCAAATCACACTGTAGAGAGCAATTCTGCACTGAAAGTGAGCAACCAGCCAAAGCTGTGTCAGTCAGACCTCTCCACTTCCACCTCCGTGCTCTACAGTTGCCTCTCAGACTTCAGCAGTGCCAATTTCCAGGATCCTGGGAGCAGAAGGGAACTCGGGAAGAAGCACTGGCGGGGGTGTGTGAAGGGCTGGCATCGCTCCCTGTGATCTGTGGTGCCACCGATCAGCCCAGTGGCTTCCCCCTGTTCCGCACATTGAGCAGTGGATTGTGGAGCTCTTCCAGTTCTGCCTGTGTCTGGCCAGCTTTCTCCTGCAGGTCCTGTCCCGGGAAGGGATGAATTTTACAGGGGGAAATTCCCTAGTATTAAGCTTTTCTTTTATATAAAGCTGAATCGGAATGAAAACTGAGAACAGATTTTTTTTCTTTTTAAATTCAAAACATTTCCTCTTTCTAGTTGTAAAGCTGGCCCTCAGATTTCAAGCTCTGCTAGGAAGGCAATAAGTACAATATTTAGATGCCACAGGTAGAGGAGCTGTGGAATAGAAATGTTGTCCCACTGCAGGGCCAGAAGAAAATGTGCATCTTTTGTGTGGGATAATGCACCGTTTCATCTACTATAGGAGGCCAGCTAAATTATTAAAGCAATAAAAATAACTGTGCATGGTATGGCTTTTTGGAAGTATGCTTATGGATATGTCCAGCTCAGGAGAGTATATTTCCAAAAGAATTGACTGATTAGAGCCATAACAGCAGGGATAGCTGGTAAACCCTGTGATACATCATCTCATCCTGGTTCTTTACAAAATGCTATGCATTAAGAAATTTTTAATCATCAGTGCCTTAGCATCTGATACTTTTGTACAACCCATAAATCAAAGAAATGAAGCATGAGGGCAACACAAAAAGTTTAAAACTATCTCTGCACCTGCAAACTGTCCTTGTGTTTTTAACTGATATCGTGTGCACAGAAGTCCTGACAAACTGAGCATAAAGATGTAGCTCATATCACAAATAAAAGCCACCAGGAAAGAGTCTTAGAAGGGAGGCCCTGTGTTGGCAAATCCACCATATCGGTCATGTGTGATTTGCTCCCAGCCATTAACAAGAACACCCTTCACTCACAGCCCTCTCTCCTGTGAGGACAAAACCCACAGCAAAGCTCTAAAACTGAACCAAAATATTTCTCACCTGGGAACACTGAAATTAATTTCTTCAGTTCATGCAGCTCTTTACATAACCTCAAGTGATGATGCTTTATTTCTAAATGACAGAAATTACAATTTTAAGAAAGAGAATTTCAGGAGTAGAAGTGATGGAATTCAGGGAACTCAGATGGGTGATGTCCTTTGAACGATGGTCTGCCTCTGATGTGCTTGGCTGTGCTGCAGTGGGGACATGCACTGCGAGATAAGCCTGTGGGTACTCTGGTCCTAAACCTGTCAAGGCTAAAATTCTAGATGAAGTCTCTAGGAAAAACTGCATCAACTTCAACAGGCCCTGAATTTTATAGCAGGAGCCCATGCGATGTAAATACTTCAATCATAAAATTCTGTCATGTATTATTTCTTATAAACAAGGCCCTGAGCACATCACATGTCATATTATTGAGATAGAAATCTTAAAACCCTTGAAATCATGTCCCTTGCCCATCAATTGCTATCACATTTATTATCAACTACAATGAAGTTACTTCATTACTAGAATTAGATGACTACCAGGAGCTTTTGCTGTTGTTCCATTCACCTGGTAGAGCTTTTGAATTGCATTATGTGAGTAATATCACCTAAGAGATGTGGCGTGCATGGGCTGGAACATTTCTGTTTACAGCATCATTAAAGTGTCACTACATTTTTCAAATGCTAGAGAAAGCTCTAGTGGAAGAATACATGCAGAAAACTTCCCATTATGCAACTGCCCTTAAGAGCGAGATTTAAGATTTAAACTAACAAGGGACATTAATTGAAAAAAACCCTTATAAACAGCAATTCTTTTTTGACAAAGCAATAGTTGATCATTGTTGTATCACACTGTGAAGAAGCAAATCAGATTTATCTGCTGAATGCACAAAGCAATATGGTTACTGCAGATGACACTCTCCTGCAGCACCTGCTGCTGTAAAATGTATATCTGCACTGAGCTCTTTACATCTGACTGGTGGATATAAAGACAAAATAACTCAGCTGGTTATTGAAATGGATTCTGTTCTGCCAACAGTTGGAATTAACAAACATTTAAACAAACCATCAATTATGGAAGTGTTAGTACTAAGTCATGACCTGGTTACTGAGCTCACACTGTATGATTTGGGTGCCTTGACTGGCACGCCTTAAGCAATATTTTGGACTACAAATGCTGTGTAAGAGTTAAGTTGTTCTCCCTTTCTCCTTGACTGGCCATATGCCCCCAGCACCGTTGCCAACAAGTATATTCTGTCAGCTTTCTCCTCACAGTTTTTGGTTTCTGAGCACAAAGGATTAATCATGAGAGATCCTGGACTACATTTAACCAAAACCCACAGAAAAATTTTCATTCCTATGATATTTTGGCTTTAAAAAGGAAAAACTAATTTAGGGAGCTAGCCAGGGTATGCTGAAGTGATGCTGTGCAGGAAATCCTATTACAGAAAACATCCTGTGGCCTAAAATCTGTCTGCTGAGGTCTTTGAGGCTGGACTGGAAAGGGTTTTCTAGCCCTTTATATTCTGTACACCATAGCATCCAGAAGATGATTTGAGTTTTGGTCATATTGCTACAAAGATGCCTGGCTAAAGTGAAATAGTACATTGACTTGAGTCCAGTACCTGGCATGATTTCTCAGCCTTCAGAGAAATCTCAACAAATATATTTACAATTTCAAAACTTAAGTTCAAAAGACTCTTGCCTCCTTTTGGTTTAAACTGAAGTCTGCAGGTATGAAATTGCTCTGTGATGCAGCACAGAAGTGCCCCTTTGGTTATTTTTATACTGATTGACAACAAGCAGTGCAGAGTCAAAGCTTTCACCATTAGTTCATTCACTCCCTTTAGCTCCAGTCCTTCCTTTCGCTTAACCACACCATCACCTCTGAGATGGAGAGGGCTGTGAAGTCCCCCTGTCACCACACAAATCTGGTGCCAACAATTGTGAAGGTCTTCCAGCAAATTCACACCATCCCACATCACCGCTCATTTGAATGCAAGAAAGTAATGTTTCTTTAGGAAACTAAACACGAAGTAGTGAGCAAATAGAATTAAGAAAGCAGGGACTTAAAGTTCCTATGCCATTAAACCTATATACCTTTCTGCAAAGGAAAGAAAAAATTGTTTGGTTTTTTTTTTACTCAGCTATGTGAGGTTTCGCATCCTTTGCCGTACATACAGCAGCATGAGTAAAATGAATTAATGATGGGAGTCACAGGAAGCAATAAAAAAGTTATAAGACAGCAGTGCTAAAAAAATGTCCCCTAAGAAAATAATATGATTCTTGCCTATTCATTAGCTCCTGAAAAGTTTCATTGGCAAAGGAAATATAAAGCCATTTATGGCTGACTCCAAGCAATCCAAAGACACAAATCCACTCCGACTGACATGAATTGCTCTGAAGGCTTTTTCAATGTCCTGATAGGCTGAACACAGCTGTAATGAATACAATTTATAGTGCTTTGCTCCGAAAAACCAAGTTCATGAAGCTTTAAAGACAATGATGCATTTTTCACAAGACCTTTTCAAATGCTCTTGTCTGTGAGCTGATCAAATAGGTTACCCTGGCATGCTCTCATGGTCAGATGTTTAATTAATAAGCTCTCTACAAAACAGTATTCCCAAACACACACTCTCAAATGACAAGTCAGGCAAGTTTCTCAAATAATATCTCTGCCTCAAAATTCAGTGCTAAAATTACTTTCTGGATCAGCCTTGCTTGATAACACCTGTCTTAATGTAACTTTAAACCCATCCATGGCATAACCCTGTATCAAACTTCCCCTTAGTAAAGTGGGTCGTTAGCACAATGAACACTGGAGAATGTTAGAACATGTGGAATAGTTAATTTAGCTGTTGTGTAAACATATCACTCATTTCTTTGTGTTTTTTAAATTCATGGGCTGCTGCAGAGGAGCTATTGGATGTGTTTTTTGCTTATGGGACTTATAAAATGCCTCAAAGTTGACTTACTGCAGATTTTGATAAGGTTCACAAAACAATAAGAGTAGCGGTTTGTTTTTCTCAGACTGAGAGCATCCCTGAGGCTTTTCTCCCCACACCATTTTTTGACAAGTACCCCCATCTGCTTCTAAGCTGATTATTGTTCACGCAAAACTGCTGAAATCACCGGGTAAAGACACAGGATAGAGACAATTCAGGAAGCCCAAAATGAACATCCAGGACTGGGGGGGGCTTATAAGGTGAGATGCACTGTGTTTCCAGCCCAGGCTTGACATCCCTGTCAAAGACAGCACAGAATATTCTGATTTGATAGGGACCCACAAGGGTCATCAAGTCCAGCTCTCAAGTGAGTGACCCACACAGGGATCAAACCCACAAGCCTTGGTGTTCTTAGCACTCTGCTCCAACCAACTGAGACAGATGAAAAGGAATGTCCTTGTAGCCTTGTTTTCTCCTCCTCTCCTGTATTTCCAGGATTGAGAAAACAGTTACAGGTCTGTATAACTGAGCTTGTGGTACAATATGCAGTCCTGATGCAGAGTATCAGCCTCTCTTTTTTTGACAGTCAGAATTTTCACAACATAAAGGCAAAAGATCAAGTGTTGGAGCATTTTGTTTCTTTTCACCTTCCCTAAAAGCAGGTGGAACACAGGTACGTCCCACCGTCCCACTCCCTAACCACCCTCAATTTAGTTCATATCTGAGGGCATTTGGCATGTCTGTTCCAGCTCCACACTCTATTCTAAGCTTGCCACCATACATTAAAAGCAAGTTTCTGCAGCAGCACCTATCTGCTGGTAGTTTATTTCATGCAGGTCAGAAAATAATTGTCAGACAATGACAACTAGTCATTACTCAGCATAAGCCTTTACTTAATTTGAGCTGACAGTGATCTAGCAATTCACAATATGAAACAGCCATCAAGCTTCCACCTAGCCCCACTTGGCGTTAGCCTCAGGAATCTGGAGTTCTAATATATGTATTTCAATGCTGTCAATCTAGATAAGACTGAAACAAAATAAAACAGAAGTGCTTCCTCTGCTAAGCAGCTGTAAAAGCAAACAAGGAACCCTACACATGGAATTCATTCAGGAAAGAAGTTGGCATAATTAACAGGCCTCAAAGCTTGGCAATTTTCTTTTCCTCTGATGCCTGGCTCAGCTCTGCCACCCCTCAAAGTATTAATGGCACTCCCCTACCTTTTCTCTGAGTGCCCTCAGTGCCAACCAGACTGAACTCTGTCACAGGACTCTCAGCTGGTGGGGACTTGAGAAAAGTCCTGTCTGCCCCTGCTCCTTCTCTTTTATTTTCTGAAAGATTAGTGCTACTAAGCAAACTGTTTCAGCAAAGTCCAGAGCTTTGTCAGCTTTAAAGAAATAAAGCTAAAACTCTTCAGGGCTGCTTTTGTTAACTGGATATATCTTGATTTACAAACAGACTCAACCAGACCCAAAGGACAGCTTTTCTTGTATTTTCTTACATTTCAGACTTGATCAGTACTTCAAAATTATGCTGACTTCAGCTGTGCCTTTGTTGTAGCAGTTCAGCCTCCAGAGGAGACCCTGAGAGGGGATCCCATTAATGTGGATAAATATCTGCAGGGAATGGAAGAGCAGGGACCAGGCTCTGCTCGGGGGTGCCCAGCAATGGCACAAGAGGGACTGGCAGAAACTGATGCCCAGCAAGTCCCACCTGGACACGAGGAAGAACTTCTTTGCTGTGCAGTGACCCCGCACTGAACAGATTGCCCAGGGAGGGTGTGGAGTCTCCCTCACTGGGGATATTCCAGGGCTGTCTGGACACAATCCTGTGCCATGTGCTCTGGGATGGCCCTGCTGGAGCAGGAGGTGGGACCAGATGAGCCACTGTGGTCCCTGCCAACCTGACATACAAACCCTTTCAAAAGTTATTCCAGTGAGGATACATAGGGGGAGGAATGCAGTTCTGTATGGAAAAAGGATACCAAAGTGCAGCTACTCTGTGCTTAGGGCTTGTTCTCCACTGTTCCCCTGACCTTTGTGTCCTGTTGAACATAGATTTTCCTTCCTCTTTAAGCACACCTTAATACTTAAAAAAGAAACAGCTTATTACTTAAAGTTTTTTGTATGTATGTGTGTGAATGCTCAACTCCATTTAGAACTGACCTTTAATATTTCAATTTATTTTCATTGACAACTGATTTTTTTTAATAATTCTCCACACAAAGTGCTAAATTTTGTATAGTAGAAGCAAGAGACATAATGTTTGAAGCTAATGTTCTTTAGCCTGTAAAGTACAGCTAAGTCTTGACTGGCTTTCTTCAGCCAAGGTAGATTTAAATGTTTCTTTTTAAATAAAAATAAAGGAACAAATAAGTAGTAGTTGGCCTCACACTCATTAAAAATCCCACTGCCAAAACATCCTATGTGTACATATGTGATGAACAAAATACATTGTTAAATACACTAAATTCAAGACGTGCAAACAGATTTACATAATTTAATTGTACTGGAAGGGCGTTCTCGCTATTTTAACGTGAGCACCTCCCTAAACTCACATCCCCACAGAGCCTCACACTGACATCACGGGCACACGTGGCAGAGCTTTTGCTGTATAGTCCCTCAAAACCAGCTTTTTCCTTCCCTGTACAGGGCTAAGTCTCTTCAGTGCCTCCATTCATCCAGTAATTCCATTACTGAAACACCTTTTATTTTTTGTCTTTGAGGCAACAACTGCATCCTGCTCTCACCAATGGCTTTTCAAACACAAGCTACTTGAAGCTTCTGTCACACTGGTCGAGTGTCTCAGTGTCACTTTGACCTCCCCAACCTGCCCAAGTTCCCCCTTTTGTCGCCAGTTTTCACTGTAAACCATTACAAAGATTCCCTGCAAAGGGCAGTAGGATTGAACACTGGCTGAAAACTGAGGTTTCCCAAGCGCTACAAGATTCCAAGTTGCAGCAACAAATTCTTTATCTGGGGGTTTGGGAGCTTGCAATGGTTATTTAATTTTTCAGCCCATGTAATGTGTCACCTTTTGATTTCAAAGGCAGTTTCCACATAAAGTTGTTAGAACTTCCCCTGCCAGAGGAAACCGGGTTTCTTTTCCTCCCTGTCCCTATTGCATGTACCAAGAATCAGAAGTTATCAATGTCCACCAAAGTTGCAAACCAGGTTCACCAAGGCCAGCAGAAAAACTCCTACTGACATAAGTAGAAAGAGGAAAAGTACCCCAGTTTCCATTCTTTTTCAGAGCACATACATGGAAATTTTCTATGCTTTTTTCTTTAACTGTCTGTACTTATGCCAAAATTCTTCAGCAGTTATTTATAATCCATCACATTATACTCTCTAACAATTCCACAGCATAAGGAAACAGAACTATTTACAAACACAGATATTCCAAATCATACTTGTAGTGAATTGAAGAAATAGGAAATGTATGAAAATCTTTAGAAACACAATATGTAGAAGATCATGAAAAACAAATAAGCACTACATTTCTCTGGTCTCTTTCCCCTGCTCAAGGCTGTCTATAGTATAACAGGTTGCCTGCCTAATATCATTCCAGTCCTATACAAAGTGCCATTTTCTTGGCCATCTACATGAACAGGAATTTTAATACATCCACACTCTGCTCTTCTAATAATATTTGAATACTATGATATTCTTAAACAGATTCCAGTGTAACTTATGCTAAGCCATACCTAAACTCTGCAGCAAGTCATCTGGATTTTATGGCAGGCTGGAAAATTTGCAGCAGCTTCATCTGGATTAAGCAGAAACCTCACTTTGCAATTAGAGCTCATTTCCACATGGTACCAACTTTTACAGCTTGATTGCAGCATTTCCTTTTCAGATGTTTCCCCCGACTGGCAGCGAAGTTGCTCTGCACACCTTTCAGAGCGACAGACTGCTCAAAAAACACGGTGCTGACTCAAGCTCATGTTTTATGCTCCTAAGCATGAAACCTAGAAAGATGCAGCTTTTAAAATGACACTTGAAATTCTCCTGAATAAAAAAGACCCATAAAGTCTAAAGCTGAAATGGTGCATCACAAGCAACTAACTTTCTCTCAACTTCTTAGCCCCATAATTAGTCTGTAAATGCAATAAATCTTGTGTTTGATTAAAGCCACATCTTACAAAAATGCATCTAGTTCAACCTGATGAATTGGTTCCAAAGACCAATAAAAGAATTGATTGCCTTAAGTTCTAATTTTAATTTGACTGTATAGTGAAGATATTGCCCCATAGGATGTAGTCACCTCTCCAACTCCTTTTTCAAAGGTTAAACAGATTGTCTGCTGACATTAAGCTCTAAAGGATTCACACCACCCCCTGAATCAGGATTATGGGGGGGGTGGGGGGGTTTGCACAATTTTGCAACATCCTGGGAATGAGAACAGCTGATGTGAATCTGTGTTCTTAGTCTGACTTCCAACAAGATATGAAAATAAAAGTTCTATTTCTGCCACAATTTTTCTGGACATATTTGGGACCTTAACCCTTTAGAAGATCCTCAGGGGGAAAAAAAAAAGACAAATACCACCCATTTATAAACTTCTACCTGCATGAACATGGGGGGATCCCACTTGAAATATATGGGACTATTTAAGTGATAATGAGAAGAAAACCAATGGTCAAATTCCATTTGGGACAAGAAAAGCGAGCTGCACTGTGACACACCCCATTTCCCTCTCTGGTCTTTGGGTTGTTTTCTGGAGTACCAAAAGCCAGGAATTCCCCAAGGCAATATTAAGTTTACTTAATCAAGTTGGGAAGTTACTGACTTGCCTCTTGCCTCGGTTTCCCATTTGTACCAATTGAATTACACCCTGCCCAACCCACAAGGCTTATTGTGTTGATCGCAGTAAACCACACACCTGTTTCTCATGCAGGCAAGGCGTGGGGGTGTGTATAATTCATGGAGAACTTCATTTCTCTTCCCCACAAATTCCCCTCAAATCCTGTTTCCCTTCGAGACTTCTCTTTGTGTCTCACTAAAGGGTGAGGACTTATCTGTGAACTTCTTTTTCCAAGGAAATTTCAAAGGGATTAAAATTAAGTCAGCTGGGAGTTGCACATATGGAAATACAGAAGGAATATACAGGCAGTGCTCTGACATATTGTGAAGTGTAGTAGAAACATCTCATAAAATGGATAGATTCGGCTCCACTTTGAACAAACTTTTCGTGCATATATTCAAAATTCAAAGCGTACTTCAAAAACATTTGTGATTATTTGGGGATTGACAGCTCTATTTTACGAAAGTGCCACAAGAAAAAAAAATACCAGGTTAATAGTAAATCCCAGCATCAGGAATTATGCTTTGGCACATTTTAGGGGTGCCTGACACCCTCCCTTGTTTACAGCTTATTTTCTGATCTGCTGAAAAACACCCAACCAACAACAAAGAGCACATACATGCACAAATTACCACGGCCTTTGTACAGGACAGGAGTGCCCAGTCACGATCCCACATGAGTGACTGTCTTCAGCAGTCCATGGGATGAAAACACGAGCATTCCTTCCACTAGGGTTATTCTCTTACAGTTCCTGCTGTTTTGAACCAAATGGCTTATTTTGCATCCATTTAATGAACAAATAGGAATACAGAAGGAGTCACTGGTTCCAAATTGTACTTTTGCCCTCTGTTCTTTATACTCCACCTTCTTTTACATGGGATCCCCATGGATAGGCAAGGATCACCAGCATGCTTTGCACACCATTAAGCACATCCTTACAGAAGGGCAGGATATAACCTGGATGTGTAACAAATGAAAATGGAGATGGTTTTAAAGTACCCATTAAAATTGTGCCTGTTTTCATAACAAAATAAATCAATAGGAGACTTGTTATTGCTTTCATCTGGACATAATTACGTAATGATCTATCTTAATGTGCCTTAAACTCCCAAATTTTTGGTTCTAATCATAACAATCTTTTATTTTTTATTTTGCTTTATAGATTTAGTGACCAAGGAATGCATTCCCCAAGACTGGCTTTAAAGTACAGCAGTCTCTTCCACTCTTCTCTACACATTCTCAAGTCTGGGTTTACTTTTCATTCCAGTATATATTCCTTAAACAACACTTCATCTGAAATTATTTTTTCAAAAAATTGAAGCTGACAGTGCACATTTAATAAGCAGAGAAACGGCTTCTGGTTTTCTAAGTATCAAAATATGCTAATTCTAAGTACAACTACTCATTATTTTCCTCCTTCCTAGTTTTACACACATACAGCTACTCCTAATTGTTAAAACTGAAAAACAAACAAATGTACCCATTACACTTTTTATGAATCCAGCCCATTGTTCAAGGAAAAGAAATCATTCTTTACACAAAGATTTGCTCTGAAATTGCTGCCAAAGAAAATAACCTTGAGTTATTTGCTGCATAACTGCCACACGAGAACATTAAAGGTGCCTGGGGACAGCTTTGTCTGGAGCATGTGACTTTTAAGAAAAAGCTTTTAAGTTCAATATTTTAAAATTGCTGCCATATCCCTTTTTCTTACCCTGATCTTTAAATTAAACCCCGTTATCGCATGTAGGATGAAGTTGGATGATCTTTGTTTCTGTTTTCGGTCATTTGTCTAATAATGAAGGCTTGTACCACCTGGTTGCCATAAATTCAGGGTATCATTGGGATGTTAAGGAAATAGGGATGTGTGTGTGTATATATATATACATATCATTGTGATTTTTCCCAAAAAAACTGGAGAATGAGGCTCTGATGTGAAACCTGCATAACTTTCCTTAAGACTAAATGATCAAAGCCAACTCTGAAAGCCTAAAAGTTGATTTGGTCTTAGGGAGAGTTATACTTTTCACATAATCAAGTAAATCTTCAGATGGGAGGTTCATTCAAAAAGGATTTACTATTTCCGAGCCACGGCTGGGTTTCAGAGCTGTTATATTTCTGGGGTTTTTTTTTCAGAAATCTTTCAATAACATTTTGGTGAGGTGAAACAATTGCTCCATCTCTCTGGAGCTGGCCTGACCTATCTGGAAGGAATGCTGTGAGTGCAAACAGGGCTCTCTGGCTGAATCTGTGCATCCAAAACACATCCCTGAAAAGGAATATTTTCCCCCTACTACATAGTAAGTTCCCTCAGCCGAAAAAACCACATATGGGCAGTGCCTTATGTCAGAATCTGAGCAGAAAAAGCCCTTTTAATAATTTCAAGACTGACCCAAAGTCCATTTAATTGAATTGAGAGACTCCATCCTCTGTCCTAGAACAACCATAACAGGGTTATGGGAAAAAATATTTGTTGATGAATCCAAGGGAAATATTTAGCAGGCTCTGGCTTGACTCAGAAACAGCTGCAGAGTCCAAAAGCAGAAATCAATTCAGGATACCACACTGTGAAGGGGCAGCAGGAAGAAAGTTGGTGACAGGACTCGGAGCAAAGAACAGTATTGGGTTTGGGGTTGGTTTTTTTATAACTGAACGATGCAGAAAAGAAGCATTTTAAATGGATTCTATTAGACTGTGACCCAAAAACAGAAATCTCAAGAACAGCAGGAGTCCAGGCCTTATGAAATAAGATGTATTTTCTCCAGAAGGCACAGCCACAGGCCCGTGCTGTGAAAGGCACTGCCCACAGAAACAGGATAGACAATCACGTCAAAGAAACAGGGGCTAGCAGCTAATTCAGCATATATTCTGCTCTTCACATTGCAGTTTCCCAGTTTCCCAGCCATCATCAGCTACTGTCAGCAGTACAGGGGTTTTTTTGAGCAGTCAAGCCACTCAACAAGGTTCCCAACATGCACAAAAAACGTTGTCCTTGCCCAATTTGTCAGGGATTCAGAGGGAGACATGGATATGGATATACTTGAAATAGCAGAAGCCACTTAGATTTGAAGTTCTTGGCTTGCCTGTGCCTCCCCACCTATGATACAGACAAAATAATTCCAGACAACATGACCTAAGGTGCTCACTTGGAAGATGTTCCTTCGAGGTATGATGGTTACAGAAAATACAGCTTTGGTGCATTAATAAATATGCAGAGAGAGGAGCAGAGCACACTCATCTGTTTTATCTTGTCCTTGAGATTTAACTGGACCAGTGCAAAATTACCAGTACAGAAGTGAATTTGATCCATGATTTTAACCACAGTTTGAAAAAAAAAACACACCCAAAAAGATATTATTCCTTTGCCTTGGCACTAATATCCTATTAAACTGTCTCACAACTTGTACTTCGAGAAGAGAACACACTTTGACTTGCTCTGTGGTTCATCCATAAGAAGAAATCCAGGTATAATTTGGGTGTATTTAAACATTCTCCAATTTATATAGCTCCTTCAAAAGTCATTTGTATGATATTCTATCATTAAGAAAATAAATTGTTACATTTTATCTCTGTATTATTTCTCACATTCTGTTGTTTCATGCAGAGGTGACTTGAGACCATTAATTTCATCTGTTAAGCTTCAGAAGCTTTTTCTGGCAAAACATAATTCCAGAGCTTTAAATCCCCCAAATGAAAATTGATGTTCTTTTTTATTATTCAGCACTTATGAGATGTAGTAACATTTTTATAGATTTACTACCTCTCAGATTGCAATGCCAAACACAAGGTTTATTGTCAAATAAAGCATCTTTTTGGTTTTTTGATTGCCTGCTTTAGAAGGGTATTGCTTCTGCTCTATAATTGCCTGTACCAAATTATTTAACTGATTTTGTTGATATCTAATTCTGGAAAGTATCCCAACCAGAAAAAAAAAAATACACAGAGTGAAATAGTGTAGCCAGGCAATATGAAATGAGAAAAAATATTTTGGAAGTCACTCACAATGAAATATCCAACTAATTTAAAAAATGAACAAAAAACTCCAAGCAATAACATACCATCCTAATTTGCTTCATTTTCTTTGAGGTCCCCATCCAGCAAATAGGGGTATTTCCTGGTGGGTTTCATAGACCCCAAAATCCACTGAAAGTCAAAAATCATAACACTAAACATTCTATGGAAACAGAGTGTGTAGAATCAGAGTAGTTTGGGTTGGGCAGGACCTTTAAAGCTCATCTCGTCCCACTCCCTGCAATGAGCAGGGACATCTTCACCCGGATCAGGCTGCTCAGAGCCCCATCCAACCTGACCTTGATGTTTCCAGGGTGGGGCATCCACCTTGCTGGGCAACCTGTTCCAGTGTTTCAGCACCCTCAGCGAACAACATTCCTTCCTTAAATCCAGCCTGACTCTACCCTCTTCTAGTTTAAAACCATTACCCCTCATCCTGTTGCAACAGGTCCTGCTAAAAAGTTTGTCCCCATCTTTCTTATAGGCACCCTTTAAATACTCAAAGGCCACAATAAGGGCTTGCTTGGGTCTTTCCCTTCTCCAGGCTCACCAACCCCACCTCCCTCAGCCTGTTTCCATAACAGAGGTGCTCCATCCCCCTAAGCATCTTGGTGGCCCCCTCTGGACCCACTCCAACACACCATGGAATCACAGAACGGTTTGGGTTGGAAGGGACCTTTAGGATCATCTCTTTCCATGCCATGGGCAGGGACCCCTTCCACTAGCCCAGGTCCAACCTGGCCTTGGACACTCCCAGGGATGGGGCAGCCACAGCTCCTCTGCCCAACCTGTGCCAGGGCCTGCCCACCCTCACAGGGAACAATTTCTCCCCAATATCCAATCTAACCCTGCTCTCTGTCAGTGTGAAGCCATTCCCCTTGTCCTGTCACTCCAGCCCTTGGAAATAGTCTCTCTCCACCTTCCCTGTGGGCTCCCTTCAGGCACTGCAAGGCCACAGTGAGGTCACCCCAAAGCCTTCCCTTCTCCAGGCTGAACAATGCCAGCTCTCCCAGCCTTTCCTCAGAGCTGTTCATCACCTCAAGCTGCCCAAGGTGCAAAGATGTGCAATGGCACCATTTTATTTCAAATAACAACAGTCCTCTACCCCAGGGGGGACAAACCATATTCAAACCACTTACAGGAATTCAGGAAAAGGCATGAAACACAGCTAATATGAGATGTTTCTTTTTCCAAATGCAAGATTTCACTAGTCACCTGGTTATAAGGAGCTTTTATTCCAGGGAGAGGCAGTGTTTTTTGCCTTTCTCTACCTCCTGACCTCAGCAGGAGCGGGTAGACACTTTCTCTCTCATTCAGAAGCCAAGAGTTTGCAATCATCTGTGAAAGGGACAGGACCCTGGCTCCTGTAGGTGTGTCCTGCACACACACTCTGTCCTCTTCATATATCAATTCTACTGAATAACACTTAAAATTCTTCTGTATAACCTGTGCCAGACAAAGACACCACAGGGGTGAAGAAAAAGGCTGTCCTAACTGCTCTTATAAGCACAGTAAAGAAATCCTCTCTTTTCACTGTTTCTTCTGGAAGAGCCTCTGGGGTTCCCACTATCTCTTCTGTGCAGCTTTCAGGGTGAAGGAGGCACCAGCATTGCCACACAGACTGCCCAGCCCTGTCCTGGAGCTGAGGCCAACAATGTCCCACCCCCGGTGCCACTCTGAGACTGCAGCAAAGGGGAGTCACATTGTCGCTCCAGTATCTCTACCCCCATCCCTGTTTGGGATGAATTCGGAAGCAGGACTCATCCCTCTGGAATGAATTACCAACGTATTTATCCCTGCATACCAGTGCATCCGTTAGGCAGAGAAAGGCTGAAGGCTGCAACTTGCATACAGAAGATAAACTGGAAAATTATCCTGCTGCAAGCAGCCTGCAGCCACTGTCACTCGGAAGATCACAAAGGCCCCATCATTTAGTGTTTGTTTTTTGGGTTTTTTTTACTCTCACAGGCAGAAAACCATGGCTGTTTCTTTACTTACTTCCAAATTCCAAGCCCCTCATCCTAAAACAGGTTATGTGCCTCTGCATCCATCCTGCGTGGCTGTAGTCAAAGAGTCCACAGCACCCGGTCATGTTTTTCACATCCTCTGAAATCTACAAATTACAGGCGATTTCAATGAACAAGAAACCAATACTGACACAAATGCAAGCACTGGGAAGATTTGCTAACATATATTACAAAATGCCATTTTATACCTATTTTGATAATGCAGGACCACCTTGCCTGGCACAGTAGGAAGGGTTGCAATAATGCTCCATGAGGAATGAGTGTTTTTCACTTACTCACAGTGTCTAAGGTAAGTTCCTCTTCAAATGGCACTGGTAAACCTCAAGCAATTAATTTCAGATACAAACCATATATTTTAAACAGTAGGCAGAGGATGATCTTCCTTCAATCTAGAGATTTGCTGGAAACTAAAGATCAAGCCACGAGTACAAGTTCAAATTCTAGAGTATATTCCCAAAGCATCAGTGCGCTCCAGTATTAGTGAATTATTTGTTCTACATTTTTTTGCACTTCTTCAAAAAGTACCAAAATCAAGAAGATTTAGATGTTGAAAGAAAACATATCCATAAGGCAAAATGAAAAATATATGAACAACCCTGCCTGGCAAAACAGGGTGGAAGAGGATAAAGCTTTTTCTGTGGCTAAAGACAGAAAACCAGCTTTTATTCATTAAAAAAAAGTCTTTCCCTAGAGTTCTGTAGCAATCTGTATCTATAGTTCCTATAATTTTCTGGGAATCTGTATCTATAGCTCCTACAGATCTAAAACAACAAATTACACTGAAAATCAAAGGCAGGATTAGACTTCACCAGAGCAGGTTAGGATTTCTGCTTGCCACGACTGGCAAAACACTTCCACCACAAATCCAACCTTTTCACAGAGAAAGACACCCAGCAATCTTGATTCCTTTCTGCCTGCAATCAGCTTTAACCAAAACATACACTTCAGTGAGTGAAGCACAGGGCTGCACGCTGTGGTGCCTGGCACCAGGGACACATTCTCCTGCCAGCTCGATACCACCGCTTGTCCTTACAGGTTAGAAGAGCCGTGCCCCGGGCAGTTTATTGACCATAGCCCCCGGGAGCAGTGCTCCTGCTTGTCCTCTGCAGTGTCAGTGATACCACAGCACTTTCGGCACCCACAAGGTCTTGCCACACTTGTCTCTGGCACGACGTGCTCTGTTGTCGCTGGCACATGCCAGCTGGCTGCTGCTCCCCACCCCAGCAGTGACTGCATTTCAGCAGCATTTATGCATGTAAGGCACTCAGGGATCCCTTGGGAAGAAGGAAGGCAATTAATATTTTAAATATTTTCTTATTCTTCACGAGCACATAGGATGCCCATTGAACATGCAGCCCCTACAGGAGGAACTCGCAGACACCCCTTCCTGCATGGCTGCAGCTCCATGGGAGATGATTTCCTGCCAGGAATCTTTACTGCCCACACAGGTGTTGCCAGTCACTAGATGGAGGCATTTTCCTCAGCAGCTGTCTGTGCTGCTTCCCTCTCTCCCTGCTTCCATGGAAGCTCCTTGCTGGCTCAGGGCATTTGGCAAGGAGATCTGGAAAGGGGCTTTCAATCATTGCCATCACCCAAACTCTCGTTTCTGCCTGCAATAACACACACCTTCTTTCTGATGTTGGACGAGTCTGAGAGGACTCATTTTAAGGGATCTCTGGGGCAAAGAGGCCTTTAGCATTATAGTCAGGAGAAGTGTGGTTTGCAGAGAAGGCAGCCCTGGATGGAGAGGCAAAGAAGCTCTGCAGATGCTCCTGCCCATTTAGAGGGATGTGCACAGGGGGGACGGGGACAGACCCAGCCTTTCTTCTTCTGAAGGAAACAAAAGCTGCTTGCCCTTGAGATGAGGATCAGGAGCAAAATCTGTGTTCCAACTTGTGGTTGCTGCCCCTCATTAGAGCCATACAGCCACCCTAATAAACAACATATGGGCAATCCGGGGTTACTATTTGCCAAGAAAGCAAAAATAGCAAAATTTTAATGGCAGCTTCAAGGAACATGCTGCAAGGAATGAGTTGGGGACAGAGCGGTAGAACATGCTGCCTTCCTCCATTTTCGTGAAAATGTGTCAAAAATGCATAAATTAGTGAAGAAAAACCCATCCTACAACACCTGGCACACTCTCTGGCAAAAGGACTAGAGCTCAGATGTGCTTCCAAGGCAAAGCCTGCAAACACAGGACAGCTTGGAAGCTCCCCACCCCACGAGCTGTCCCTGAAGGGACCCTGCAGCAGATCCACGGTGTCCAAAACACTCTTCTGGAGTGCAGGACATGGCCAGGAGAGGAAAAGGGAGACCCTCAGGCACTCTCAGGACAGTCTGAGAGCTGTCTGTAGCAGCCCCTGTGCCTGACTGTCCCCTTCCCTCCAGCCAGGGATGTACACTTGGATTTCCTGTCCTTATATAGCAGGTACTGGGGGGAGAAAAGCCCCCATCTCCAAATGCAACATTTCAATCTGCAAAGATCTATCAATCCAGCCCGTCACACACAGGGAGATACACACATCAGGTTTTGTTTGTTTTGTTAAAAAAAGAAAGGAAGAAAATAAACGCCTGAAAAAAAATATTCCTCTCTTGCTATAAACACATCAGGGCTCATTTTCTCTATATTCTACTTCAGGCCATTCTGTGTAAAATCTTTAATTAAAGTTTTTCTTTGAAATTGTCATCATCAAACCAGAAGAAAGAAAGTAAAAAACGGAAGGACACAGCTGTGCATATATGAAGTGCTATTCAGTACCAAATGAATTGGAACAAAATAAGTATCGTGACTGTTATGCTCTTAGTTTTGGCTCTGTATTCTCAGTAGCACAGTCTAACTTGTCACTTTATATTGATTCCATCTGTTTACACTCTGCAGAGTATTGGCTTCCTACAGTGAACATTTCCTATTTACCAGCTGGTAAAGATAGGCCCAAACCAGATAGAAAAGAATTAGACTATTTTCAGATCCTCATAAACATAAAACCAAAAATTAATGGGGGAGGGGAGATGGGAGGAGGGGGAGTGAGCAGAATATTTGGGTCTGATGCTTGTCCACATTGATAGTCCTTTACAACACATTAGCAATTTTTAGAGACCCTGAAATTTGTGCAATGGGTACACAAAATACATCAATTTCCAGTCCTTTTTACATTCTGCTTTACACGAACAGCCTTGTTGTAAATGTGAATCAATCACAGTACTCCAGTAATCTTTAAATAGACACAGTTGGGGGCTGAAGTTGGCCAAGACAATATTCCCACTCCCCCCAGGCACCTAGGAGTGAAGCACCTCCAGCTAAAACGGAGGTGCCCACACAGTCCAGAGCCACCTTTGTGCTCTGACAAACTGAGCTTTAGTTGGTTCTTTTTCATAGTTGCTGGATTCTTTTCTGAAGGAGGCTGCCACTTAAAGGAGCTGACTCACTTGTTCAAGCTCCTTTTGAAAAGCTGGGGTTTTTCCAATGTTAAGGAATGCCATGCCATTGAAATTGAGGCTCCTTTCTATGGAGCCCATATTTTACCGAGAACATTATGAACATTTCTTTGGGGTTTTGTTTGGTTTTGATTTTTGTTTGGGTTTTTGTTGGTTTTTTTTTTATTTTTAAACATGCACAAACAAATTAAAAACTCAATCAGAGTTGCAAATGTAAATGGATCCTTGACTGATGATGTGCTTCCAAACAGAAGCACAATAAGGTTTGGCTTCAGAATAACCACTGTGACAGGTTACAGATAAATATTTAAGAGCATACCAACTCTTTAGTGCGTCTGAATAACTACCTGTATACATCATTCATTTACATACCTTGCAGCACTGCTTAGGTGAATTGTTCCTGGGCTATACATGTAGCAGTAACCTTGCCTGAAGTTAATAAGCTTTTTGTTAATGCACTAAAATCCACAGAACAGCTCTATTTCACAATACTGGTTAAAAAAAAATACCACAGAACCTTGTAAATTAAATACAGCTCTAATTAGGACTTTGGAGGATATTTTCAATTCATAAATTCTATAACAAGGAGGTATTTCAGCAGTTTCTTTTGTGGCAGGAAACGCTTCACATGAAAATGTAAACGCTGCTCTTCAGTCAGCTGCATATAGCCAAAGGAATAAAAGCTATGGCATTAATAACAACTATAGCAAGATATGATTGATAGGCTTTTCTACAGCGAGAAGAGATTGTCTTGGATACAATCTGTCCTACCAGCCCCACGATATGTTAATATTTTATTCAGACTAGAGTGAGGATATATTCAGATGTCCCGCTCAGTGGAAGGGAAGCAAATGGGTTGCAAATACTACTGCAGCCCTGAGGTGCAATAACAGCTGTGAAATCAGAAAGATTTTATTTCCTCCTCCCAAATTACAGGCCAAGTCCATGCCAAGCACAGCAGGAGGTTGGATTTTCCTTGGAATTTACATCAGGTTATGTTTAATGTATTTTTATTTCCATGAGCAGTCTTAGGGTAGAGCCAACAGACTGTCACACAGTGATGTAGAAGGCATGGAATACTCTGCTGTGTCCCTGTAAATAATAACTATCATTAGGTGTGATATGTGACATTAGGTTAACTTGCAAATGCCCAAATACACTAAATTATCATCATGTTTATAAACAAACTCTCATGGCTCAGTTTGTGCAGAAATAGAACAATAAAAACCAGCTTTCCCATAGTTGCACCACCTCCTCCTTTAAAAGAGCGGCTTTGTGCTGTTCACATGTGTGTTGAGATTTAACTAGGCTGAGCTCTGGGGTATGGGGATATTTCTGTGCAAAAAGATAAAGAAGTGGCTAAAATATCATTCTTCTGATTTGACAGAACATTTTACACACCAGATATTTGTAGCAAGACCGCTTGAAAGGGAAGAATTGTTAGGGTTTTGATGCTAAAATGAGAATCACAGTGTGGATTAGAGAGGTTTTTAAAAGAGTTAGTGCTTCAGCATAATAAAAAAAACCCCTTGAACAATAACAAACCCCTAAACATACAAGTATGACAGGACATTCACGATATAACACCAGGACAAGACCTTTTGAAACATGTTACTGAACTGACATCAGTACCTGAAGAGCAACACCTACTTATCTGCAGTGAGTTACTACTCCAGCACATGGGCTTTGTTATTGCCCTGGTGAACACACTTTCTCCTTGAGCAAGGGGATTCCAGCTGACTCGGTGGCATCGTTTGGCAGCTGGGGCTGTTCAGCCTCAGAATAAATAAAAGAAGAAACTAGAGGAACACAAACCACAAGTGCATCATCACAGCGCTGTCAAAGACCACTCTTAGGACATCAGTGGGAGGGTTTTGTTTCAGCCTGTGAACAGCTCCAAATGAAAGACAGTGGCTTGACCCTGCCTGTGTTGTGGCTTTCCTTCCCAGCTCCGCACTGCTTTGGGAGAAAACCACCACAAATCTGAACCCCTGAGGATACAGACGCAGCAGCTGCTCCTCTACTGCAAGTGTGATGATTGTTAGAGTGAAATATTTTTTCTTGAGGGTTTGTTTGGGGTTTTTCGGGCTGCCATGGAGAACACAAAGAGGTACCTGCAGCTTCATCTGACCTTTGGAGTGAGAGAGTACTCAGAAGGTTACAGTGCCAGTTCTCATCCCTCCTCTGCTCCCATCAAGTGTTCCTCAGAGAGCAACAGGCACGTCTCCTCCTCCCCTTCTCCCCAGCACATACCATTTTGTCACCACTAAAATGCCACTACTTCTGCTCCTGTGCCCTCCTCCTGCCTTACATCAAGCCCCCTCTCAGGTAATTTCCAGACTCAGCTCCCAGCCAGGTTTACTTTCATCAGTGGGCTCTGCGGGTACCAAACTGCACCCCCTGCGCATCCTCCTTTAGTTCCAGCCTTGGCTGCCTCTGGAAAGCCTCCAGCGAGTTTATTCCTGCCCCTGTTGGTGGGGTGAAGCCCTGGAAGTCAAGCTCTGCCCTCAACCCATCCCCTGAATTTGGCAGAATTGCTTGGGCTTTGGAGAGTGGGAGAAAGCAGCTCTGGAAATCCCTGGAAAAGAGCAGCTGCACTGCCCTCCCGTGGAAATCCCACGATGTGAGCCCGACAGCTCCCGAACCTCCCCACTGGTGCTTTGGATGGCTCAGACAGGTCCTCCAAGCTGGACCGAGAGCCAGGCACGATCCTCCCTTTCCACCTTTTAATGAGTTCAGAAGGAACTCAGGAGTAACACAGGTTGTCCCTGAACACTGGAAGGAAATCCAGCCCCAAGCGCACGAAAAGCTTTGCCGTTCTATTATATTGCGCCTAATAAAGAAAAGATGAACCTTTTATTCCAGGGAAGATCTGTCATTTGTTATTTAATTAGTTTTCACTAATTAATTAGAATTTTTTAAGCTCCCCTGTCTCTCTGGGAACAAGCGGGCTTCGGTTCCTTCCTTCCCCCCCTCCTTTTCTTTTGCTGCTCCTCTTCTTCCTCCTGCTTCCTTTCAAAGTCCTAATCCCATTTTTGTATCCTCAGTATTACACCCCCCCATTCTCCCTTTGTCTGAGAGCTTTTCTGAGCTTTGCACTTGCTGGCAACGAAGTTGGGCTGGAATTTACAGAATATTTTTGGAGGCGACTCTTTACTGAAGGCCAGCTCATAAAAACCCCGAGGACAAACTGAGGGAACACGAATTTCCCTGCACATCCCCTTGCAGAATTGCACCCTTTATACTCCACTGGGGGAAGTGGGGCTGGAAAATATTTAGTGCTCCACTAAGAAAGCTACTGTGAGAGCACATATGTGTTTTGGGGGTTTATTTTTACACAGAGCATGACCCTACTCTCTGTTTTACTTCACTGGAGGTAAGAATAAAGAATTAATCCCAGTCTACAAACAGCTCTGTCTTCTCAACTGTACTATCAAAAAATTAGTTGCACTGAAAATGAAGATAAACATGAGTTATTTACTACTAAATTATTGAATCCTGAAACATTCTAACTTTCCCATTACCGGGTCCCTTGGCTTAACTTCCATGTTTCACTTAAAGACATGCCAAGCTTAGTGACACATGTTCAGATCACTGTTAAACTGAACTAGTTATAATTTCTTCCATACACAACAACTTATCATCAATTCAGGGAACAGACTGATTGCTCTTAAAGGTTCATATTTTTAGGGAACTTTGATAGAAAGATATGGCACAATAACTTTGTCAATATTTGGGATCCGTATTTTAATATACATGGATAATTCCTACATTGATATCAGATTTTTTTTAAACACTTCATTTGTGTAACTGATTCCTTCAACACCAACCATAAATTTATCTTAGAGTTTTTGCTTTACACATTATGCATTACTACTTCTCAACAACTTGCCTAGAATTAGGCAGAGTGTTAATTTCATATCTCATAAATCCCTCTCAAAAACTCAAACCCTACATGTCTTTCCATCATGTAAGATAAAGATTTCTCAATGCTTCTGTAGATGTGAAAGTATTTCCATTCTCTTGTCCCAAAAGACTATTTAATGTATTTCAGGAATATATGTGTCCCCCTAATGATAACTTAGCATTAGCAAAGAAATCAACATCAAGCTTAGCTGAAATGGGTTTAACCCATTACAGACCGACTAGCTTAAAATGCAAATGTAATAGACCAGTTCACCCAAATTAAACAAACAAGGAAAAAAATATATATAAAACTTAGTCACCCTCACTTTTAGGACAGAAATTTAAGTGTACAACAACTCTGGTACATCCTCCTCTATTTTGATAAGCATCAGTCATGATATCATACAAACAGCCACTGCTCCGTCAGGTCCAGTCTGGTGGTTTGTAAGGTGATAAATTCCAAAAGGGAGCAAAGAAACTCTCTGTGCAGACAAAACACAGCTGGTCTCTGCCTCGGAGTTCACCACCTAATCTGTGCATATTCGTAACACCGCATGCATATGAATTGAAGCTGTGAGATCATCTTTTAAACCAAAAAAAAATCTGCTTGAGTCCTGCAGAAAGAAAGGTCTCGATCACCCTCCTGAATTCCCCTTTCGTCAGGGTCTGACCAACATCAAGCATCTGAAACGCCTTTTTTCCAGTTCACCTTCTTTGTCGGCTTTCTTCTGAAGCAAAATCTACCCCATGTCCTGGGGGAATAATGGGGGATCTGGGACAGAGCTCACAGGTGTAGCTGTTAAATATATCAGGCAGTCATCCAGGCACCTCTAAGTTTGCCAAAAATCACACATTTTTCTGAGAATTCAGTATAAATCAGTTCACTTCTACAGATTGCATAAGTAAATCAGCTATTGTTTGTCCACTGATTTAGAAGCAATAAACAGCCAAACACAACCGTAAGTACTTAAAGAAAAGACTCCAGGGTTTCTCTTTCTACAGACAACACATAAATTTGGAATATACACTTAATTTTTAAAAGTTAAAAAACTCTGAGTGCATAGCCATGTTCCATGACATCAGCACTCCCACTTCAAAGGACAAAGAGGAGCTCCTTGCCCTGTAAAATTTAAAGGCTTGATTCAGTTGTTGAGCTTTGGGGAGAGGTATCATGGGTCAAAATTCACGTTCTTTATGTGGGGTCTGTGGTTGGGATGGATTTTAGCAAATGCAAGCTCCTTTCCCACTAAAGACACGGCAGCAATGGAGAGTGACAGTACCTGTACAGGGACACCTTATATTACTTGAGACATCTCTGGCTCCCATTGGACTTGAACAAGAACTAAAGGACCAAAGGATTTGGGCTGATGGTTCTTTTGGATTCATAATAAGCCAAATTCAGCTCAGCTATGAGCATTTATTTACCTTCTATTTGAATCAAAGGAGGTTTTGTACACAAAGCTGAACAACTGGGGCTACTTCACCGGTATTTATTTTTTCCAGGCTCAGGATTTGCTCTTAAACAAAACACTACTGCCTTCAGAAGAAGCTTTACAGAGAGACGTAAAACACAGCTTTTATATATATATTTGTTATTTACAGCTTTGCTGCAGGCTTATGAGAGCCATTTTTTTTCTTATGCTCATCCCTTCCTTACAATGAAGGTGTACAGTCGTGGACACCTTGCACATTTAATTTCAACTTCAAGCCACTCTGACAACAGGAAGGATTCAAGCTCACAGGTGGATACAACTCCAGTGAAATCAATAGAGCTGTCACAGCTTACTCCTACAACAAATCTGACCCTAAATCTAAACCCACATGGCAAGGAGAGGAGGAAAAGTGACACAAACTGTGACAAAGGGAGCCTTGCACCACAGTAATTAAAAATTACTTGAAAGAGAAACATCCACATTGGGATTAACAGCAAATTCATACTTGATTAGAACAAACTATAAATCTTCCTTCTCCAGAAAATGAGCTTTCTGTGCTAAGTGTATAGTCATTTCAAATTAGCTCCCAAAGGACGTGTATCAAACCCAGGGATGTGTTATAATTGGAAACAGTGATCCTGGAGTGACTTCAGAACAGAAGTGACACTGTGGTCCAAAGGAGTCATCTCTCTCAAGTTTCAGTGGACTTCAGAGTGGGGAACTAAATAAAGACCCTGTTTCCTCACATACAAGCAGAAGGAACAAGAGTTGGGTGAGAAGAGTCTCTTCCACCCCCTTTTCCAAAGGCTGGGTTGGTAGATTGTAGTACAGCTGGAAAATAGAGAATTATACCTAGGAATGTTTTTGGCCATTAGCTTGAAAGCTATGCACATTAAAGCACTCTGAAAATATTTTAAAACACCACCTTTTAGCCAAAAAAAGCCTGTTATTTATTAAGCAACAGTTGCTTAGGAGTTGATCTTGACTTGCAAGGTTTTGCAGGAGAAAAATGCATATACCAGACACAAGCTCATTACACTAATTACTGTTTTATCAGAGCTATTATTAGTTTTCCTCACCAGGAAATCTGAGGCAAACTACACTGTTAGCACAAAAAGGTGGTTCACTGGGAAAATAGCAATCAGACATAGCCCTGCCACTCTGCAGCTTATTGAGGGTGATGAGGCATTTGCCTTGGCCTGTGTGGAATGGGGTTTAAGTGCTAATGAAATAAGGGTGAGCTAGGTGATGGGGGCATCACCCAGTCTCTCCCACACTGTTTTAAAGTCCTTAGTCACGAAAATAATGCCAAATATCGACACTGGATCACAGGGTAATTCAATTGAGACTTATGGAAGTTAACCCAGTCAGACTTCAGAGGAAAGAATAAAAGACCCTGTTCTGTCTATTACACACGTAACTCAAAATCAGAAATTTGGGTTCTCCCCAAGCCAAGCAGCAGTCAGAGACTACAACATACCTCCTCCTGTCTTATCTGTGCTAATCAACTGCACCTTGCTCCTGCCATTCAATAACCACCACAGAGACTCATTCAATTCAATGTAAAGGGAGATGAGAAGGAAAAAAAAAAAAGGCAAATATTGCACATCCAAAGTAAAAACAGCAAGAGAAGAGCAAGACTTCCTAGTCATCTAGCAAAAATACAGCTTTTTATACAGGTAGAAAAGTTCTTCTGCCTCCCAAAAGAAAGCCATCCAAAATAAACAAAATCAGCACAGTTCATGTTTCCATTATCTAGCTCAGTACTTTGGACTATTAGGGGAATGAACTGGAAAGGGAGGGAGAGGGAGAGAAAACACCACCTGACAACTTAAGCAATCTTTATGTTATCAAACAAATTAAGTAGCTCTGATTAGACCATCCCCACTGCTTAACATGCAGCAAATAAAGCAAATGCTGAATACTGTATCTTCATCCTCTGTGCACCCAACTGTTGGAATAATCTCCCATTGAATTTTGACCCAAGTTTGGGTCCCACAGCTTCTTGGGCACATTTCAGGAGTTAATTTGGTAAAGGAACATTCCCAAGGGACAGCCATCCTGCTCCAAAGGGTTAGAAGTGTTTAAGAATCTGGACATAGACTTTGTCACACCAGTTCACCCCAATGCCAAGAAACAGTCAGGAGCGCACTTAATTTACCAGCACAGCCCAACTACAGCAGCAACCCCTGGCAGATGTCCTAGCCCTGGAACCAACCATTCGGAGAAATCAGCCTCCAAGCATCCTTTCTCCACCACTGAGGTGGAAAGCAACCTTTTCTTCCTCACGTGATACACGGGTAGGTGTCACCGTTTCTACGGTCACTCGGCTCACACACTTGCAGTCTAAGTGGACTCCCTCGGTTTTAGAGGCCAAGAACTCAGATGAACAGGGTCTGCCTGCAAGATCCACCCCATCATAAATACAGGCTGACAATAACAAGATTGGAGCAAACGAACACAAGATTATTCTGCTGTTGCCTCCTCAGGCCACCAGCAAACCCCATCTCAGGTGCCGGGGTTTGACACTAAAGAGGCTGTGCCAGGTGTTTCTACCAGCCCAAGCCAGAAGGAAATTCACAGACCTTTCAGTGCTACTTGGTCCTTTTCACAACATCAACAGCGGGCGCTTGAATCAATTTGTTTACAAAAGGATGCTCAAACAGCTAAGGCAGCAGTGGAGCTCAGTAATTGGGCTACAACGAGAATATGGGAAGTAGCAGCACATCCCGCTGCTGCTGAAGTCATTAGCAAAGCTTCCTTTGACTTCAGAAAACCAGAACGGAGCTTCAAAACACCCCTGCAAAAATCAACTGGCATTTTTCTGGGCTCTACACACTTTCTGGTGGAAGTATCTGTGCATCAGGTCTGCTAGCAGTCAGTGTGCCTTTCTCACAGACTCCTCAGAAATACTCCATGCTCCACAAGAAGCCAGAGTTTACTGATATAGAGCAAACAAATTTAAAGTTTCATCAAATACTGAGCTTGTTTCTCTTCTCACTTACAAGGCCTTTACACCTGCAAAGTATCAGTGCATGAATCAAGAATAACTCACCTGCACTGAATAGCTCCTGATTTATATGTTACTTGGAATTCACACCAGTGCATGAAGAGTCATAAATCAGATGCATTGCTTATATTTTTAAATACATTCCTAGTAGCATTAGGGCAAGATCCTCAGTTACCATAAATCAGAATAGCTCTGTTTGCTTTCCTATCATAAGAAGAATTACAGCATTTATAGCCACTAAGGGATTTGGCTCTCATTTCAATAATTTAATTGATAAGAGTTTCCCAAGTGTCCGCATACCAAGCACCTGCAGCTGAGGCAGGTTTCACTACAGTTACAAGATGGATGGGTCTTGCAAATGTTATATTTCTAATCAGTTTAGACAGACATGTAGAAGGCAATTTCTAACTAACAGAACAAGTAAGTGTTACAGTGTTCCAGCCAGCACCATGGGATCATGGCCTTTTCTTTTCTTGGAAGAATAAATAAGGCTTTAGAATAGAATGCTTGTTCTGAAAGCTTCACTATTGTTTTGTTGTGTTTAGCAAGACAGGTAGTCTCACCTTCCTTTTCTCTGAGCTCTCTTTCTTTTTAAAGCCTATCACAGTTTAGCTTATGCAACCTAAAGTGAAAGGATCACTGCAACCTCATCCCTCATTTCATTTTATTTCCCTTGAAAGACTCTCAGCCTCTGCAACTACTGGAGAACAATTAAGGCTATGAAATCCTCCCTGCAGATCGAGTTTGTGGCTCTAGCACAATTTCTTGTTCTCGTAGCAAGCAGAGCCACATCGGACTGTAAATTCCTGTGTGATCCAAAATAGGCTACCAGAAGCTGCCCCAGGGCCACAGGTGGACCTAGACTAGCTGCCAGCTGACCTCCAGAGGACAGGGTGAGAAAACAACATGGAAAAGCTCACAGATTAAGACAAGAAAAATCACTCACAAATTACCATCACAGGCAAGATAAAATCAATATGGGGAAAATTAATTTGACTGCCAAATAAAGATCAAAACGTGAGAAACAAAGACAAAAACCTTCTCAATTAAACCTCTCCTTAATGCTCAACTCTTTACTCCCTCGTCCAGAGAGGAAGAGAGGGGAGTTGCAGTCAGTCCATAGCAGCTCCTCTCTGCCACTTCTTTCTCCTCACACTTTTCCCCTTCCCACCAGCTACATCCTTGTCCCACAGCTCCTGCCTTCCTGCAGGGCATGTTACCTGTGGATACATGGTCCTCTTCATGGGGAAACACCTGCTCTGTATAGTCCTGGTCTCCTATACCAGAATCTCTGCTTCAGTACCTGGAGCAGCAGCAGCAGCACCTCCTCTTCTTGCTCTCTGACCTTGGTGTCTGCAGGACACCGTCTCACTGAGCTTTATTTCCCCTGGCTCCTCCCTCAGTCTCTCAGCACAGCTGTGCTGCTTGCCTTTTTATGTTTTCCCCTACCTAAATACGCTCTCACAGGTGTCTCAGGGCTCCTGGGCTCACCTGTGTCCTTCAGTGAAGCCCTGAAAGCAGCTGTGTCTGCAGCCCCTGCCCTCTCCTTGGGGTGAATATCCCTATGAACACCCACACAGCACAAACACACAGGGCAAGTGACCCCGAAATCCAAATACCGGGGGAAGCAGAGGTTTCCTGGAAAGTCACTCCCACCTCACAGCTCTTCCCAGAGCTCCATCTCCAAGGCGTGCAGCATCTTTGCCAGTGTTCATCAGCCAGACGAAAAATCCTGGTGTGCAAATCACTGTAAAAAGGGTGTCTTCTCATTGCCTTCCTTTTCTCACCTCGCAGACTCCAATTGTGAAATCCGTAATTAACGTGTTCTCACTCTGCAGTTGCTACTTTTCCCTGTTTCCACGGCTGGAGGGGGAAAGGCTCATTCTAGGAACATCAACTACCCATAACCAACCTTTGCCCTACCCAGAGGATGACAAAGTTTTCTCCTCACTTCACACAATCCAGGGAAAACAGTAGTAGCACTTGCTTTATGGAGCACACCAAATGGAAGCAAATAAACATGAAAGCTCTCCCTAGAAAGAAGGGACAATCCCACAGATCCCATATTCTCCCTGTCCCTGTGTGACAGCTTTCTGGACTCCAGCACGTTCATTCACTTGGACAAAACACCCCCAAGAGCCCTGCCCATTAAAAGGGCTGATGTTCTATAAGTGGTTGTGCATGTTCACTTGTTCCTGTGTTTACCAATGTAGTACAGCTGGAAATAAATCTCCCTCTGACCAGGCAGGGACCTGGCACCCCTCTAATAATGGCAATTTACCTTCTTGCTACAGCAGGTGATTCAGCAAATACAGAAATTTCTACTCCAAGATTCAGTTCTGATGAGTAATGCAAAAGACTGAAATAACCTACAGTATGTGCATTTTATTTTTGAAAAAAATAAGATTTTGTATGTTACGAACTCAGGGACTGTGTAATTTTGTGTCCCAAAGGCAGAAATTCTTCCAAAGTTACAGCCAAGTTACAACACATCAAATAACTTTGATTCCCACAAATATTTGTGTGTGAAACTTAACTTTTGTGTGGTCCCTTTGAATTCAGTGATAGTATTCACTTGGAGACAATGACTTGAGCAGGAGTATGTAGTAGGATTGAAGGGATGTAATGGGTGTACCTAGAAACGTAGTTACTGCTAGAAAAGGAATGGTTTTGAAATGACTTCTTTATTTCAAAGACTTCATGTAAACTGCTGCAGATTGCTGAGTAAAAAAGAGTGACCAAATGATCCAAACTCGGTTAAAACCCAAATATTTACAGCTTGAATTGGCCCATACCATATATTTGTTTATATTCCTTTCTCATCCTGTTTAGAAGACACAGGCTTACACTGATCTTTAACACTGAAAACAAAGCCAGAACTAGTTTTAGTCTCTAATCTCGCTCCTATTTACTGAGGGAACATGTCCAAGAGGGTCTGGCTATCAGGAGACACCAACCCCTAAGCATGTGTGGCTGAAGCAGGCTGGTTAAAGGGCTGGAAACCCACTGTGGAGCTTCCTTTGTGGGTTTAAATCCTACCAGCCATGGAGGGGTAGCAATCCCAGGTACCGAAAGTCTCCTGCAGCATTTCCAGGGTTATCTGTTTCAGCAGAGTTAGAGCTGCCTTTCGGGAGCACCAGAAGCAATTCAGGTGCAGCAGCAAACAAGAGTGGTACCTGGCAAAAGTTGTTTGTTGTTTCTTTTTCTTTTGAAATAAAAGAGTGTCTTCCCAGCGGAGCTGGAAATTGAAACATTTTCCTTGGCTCTTGTTTTTGTTCTAATTGGCTCTGAGTTCTCAGAGCTCTCACATATTTTACGGGAGACTCTTTTCCAAAGCCATAAGAAAGCAGATGTAAAGCCTGCGAGGGCTGAAGTCTCAGCACGCTGTTGCAGCAGCTGTGTTGCTGTTATCTGCATGTGAGGATTAAATTGTCATCTGATGTTCAGTGCTGGCAGAAGCTGGGTGTGTGACAGAGATGGTGACAGCGGATTTAACGTCTGGGTGGCGGATATTTTGGATCTCACCCGAACCACACATATCAAGCAAGTCAGGCATATTAGTGGCTGTGATTGGGATCAGTGTGAGCAGTCAGCTGCCACTGCTTCACCGTCCTCGCTGCATCCTGCTGGCTGTCACACAGCGTGGCTTTCTGCAGCGCTCCCTCCTGCAGCACAACGTTCCTCCCAAAGGCAGGGTCTAGTTAATACCCTCCACGTGGCAGCGTGGAGCTCCATGTGGAGCTGTCTCTCCCTCTTGCTGAAGGACAATTCCACCTTTGCAGACAGGTGACATTTGGCCCATAGGAGAGCCCTGACAAAGACCTGGCAGGACAGCTCCAAGCCAGGGCAGCACCTGCAGACGTGCTCTGGCTCTTTGCAGCTGCAGGTCACAAATAAGCCCAGAACTTGGAGCCACCATCCATGTCAGTTTAAGTTCATGTGGCAGGCTGTGAACCGCAGCAGCTGAGGAGCCAGCACATATTTGCCTCTGTGGTGGCCATTTCTGGCAGAGGTGGCAGCTTCTAAAACTGCTCCAGTGTGCATTGCCAGGGCTTGTCACCTGTGCGTAGCGAGGGATCCAGCAAAGGCTGATGCGTGGCTTTACAATTTCACCCGCTGGAAAAGTGGCAAAATCCAGACCAGTGATGCTGACACGGCCTCAGGTGGGTTCCTGCATCAGCGGGGAGTGCAAAGGCTTCTCCTTTCTGTTCTCTGCTCAATTGGTGAAACCGTGTGGTGGGTCCCTTCCAACTCAGGAATGTTCTGTGTGATTCTGTTCTGGGATCTTCGCTCTTTCTAAAACCAATTTATGATAAGGAGTCCTGTGCTGTTAATAGGAGTTCCCCCGTGCAACAGTAATTCTCACATGCTGGGGTTCTAAAGCACAAAGACCTGCCCTGCATTTTTGTGAACTTTTCTCTCGTTCATTTTTGAAGACCACACAGCTCAGATGCTTCCAGGAGAACACTGGATGTTACATGCACCTAAGTACCACTCAAGCCTGAGAGCTGTAAGGAGCTGTTGTTCCTGTAGGGTTTGCCATCACTCTTCCATCTTTCAGAGGGCTGGTTTTCATGCTGATAGACCAGAGTGCAATGACATCAGGGTTCTTGATTTCCTTGCCACTCCCTGAAGACAAAACAGCAGTGTTTCCTGGAGTAAGACTTGGCACTTGAGCCTCGTTATGCCGAAATCTGGGTGTGCTTTATTTTTAAAAGAAGATGCTCATTTTTTTTGCAGACTCTTTCCCTTGCCAGAATGAAGCTGGATATTGGTTGCACTTACTTCTGTTCTGTGTGATGCACGCTATGACAGGTAGCAGAAAATACTCCAGTGCATGTTCCATGATTCAAACACTAGAGGACACCAGTCTGCAGATCCTGTAGTAAAGAATTCAAAGGGATTTTGTAGTGGCAATACACACCATCATTTCTGTACTGTGTCCTTCCCACAGGCGTGGTCACTGCGTTTGGGACTTTTTTTGCTAATATTACTTTATTTAGCTGTATCTCTGTTTAGCCTTTTTCTTTTGACCAAAACAGCAAATGCAGTTCCTTAATCCTCCCTTTAAACCTTTGCTGGTAGCTACTAAGTGGTGTTATTTATAGCCCAGGCACAACTGAATGGCCTATAACAATGGTGACTCAAGCCTATAAATCTTTATAATTATTGCCAGAACTACTGGTGCCACGTTGTGTTGTGAGGCTCACACAAAAGTGCTGAGAATCTTTAACGGCTACTCATTAGCTTTCTTGTCTTTCCTCTTTTCTGCCCAACTTGGACACTTGCACCTTTTGTAAACAAAACTGCGCAAGAATTTCTTACCTTGAGGAGCTGAGGGGAGGAAAAAAATAATTCTCTTGGGTTTCTGGTATTTTTGTTCTTCATTTGCAGTGCTTTTGTACCAAAGAGGGTTTCTCTCCAGAGACAGTTTGGGGCACGTGGCCTATGGGTGTCTCTGTATTGGTGACATTTGGTCAAGTCCTGAAAGTCCAAGGTCTCATTACTTGTTACTACCTATGGTTTTTAATAGAAAAACTGAAATAAGGACCAGAGATGCAAAGGTAGAATTTCACCATGGCTTATGTGGAGAGGGGCTTTGGCCAAACTAGCTGTGGCCCTCTGCAGAGGCTCAGTTTGGCAATAAATGTGTACAGACCTGGCTCTTAAAAATGTGGCTGCAGAACATCCTTGGCTTTGGGGGCTGGGGCTGATCATTACCTGCAGCAAAGGAGAGTAGCTGTGCCTGGGAACCAGAGCAGGGGTCCCTGGTGCCTTCAGCAATGTGAGAAGCCCTTCAGGCAGTCAGTGAGGCTGCACTGCTCATACATCTTCAGGATTAAGTGATTTAGGTAGATTTTTTTGTGCTAATGAAATTTTCTTCTGACTCTAATCTGCAGGAACTGTGGGGGGATTTTGTCTTCCTCTGCAGCAAGAGGGAATTCTCCTACTCCTGTGTTCTTGCAGCCTCTTGGAGTTTGTGGGTATTTGCCTCTTGCCCCGGGCTTTGTTATGAGCTGCTGTCAGACACAGCTCATGGGTCAGGTGCTGATCTGAACCAAAGCCACCCTTCTGTGGTCCTGCTGTCTCAAGGGAAGAGTTGTGGGCAGGGGAGAGGATCCACTCCTTGTTCAAAAGACCAGCTGGCCTGAGCAGGTCTAGAAAATGCGCAACCACAACGCATGGACCACATCTTTTATTCAGTAAGCAAGCAAGCACAGAAGTATAATGTGTAGTGCTTAATATTCATACAGTACTAAAAATATAAAAATAGAAATAAAATTTCACTGAAAGCATTTTCACTCACAAATATACAAGGAAAAGTGCTGTCAAGCCACATCATGCTACACCACTTGCCAGCTGCTCAACTGACAGTTTCCCAACAGAACTGAAACACTAAAAGCTAGTCCTTTCCTCACGGTTTTTGGTGAACCTGAACACCTGACTAGCAAAAATGGGCCTCCTGCAGCTGAGAGCCTAAAAAAGCATAGATGTCATTACGTAATGGAACAATAAAAGAATTTGGGAGAGTTCTGTAGTGATTGTAGCCTGCTTCAGGCTGTTCGTGTACCTGTTGTGGAGAATTAAGAAAAAAAAAAAGGATACAGAAATAAACTTGAATCCTGATTAAAATCCAGACCAGTCATGGCTAACAATTCCCGGAATTGTGTTCTGCATGGATATTTGTGCAATACTCCCACCTGCTGGCATATCCATCACCTCTCTTTCTCAGATGCTGCAGTTCCCTCTGCCTGCTTTACACTGGCACAGATAGACACATATTCCTCTTCCCCTTAGGGCTGGTGGAGTCCAGGAGCACAAACCATTCACGGTGCTAAGTGCTCTCACCTTTTAGTGGAACTGGAGGCCACTCAGCACCTCATGGGAGAAATTCCACCTACACGCAGAAGTGAGATGGGTCAGAGACTGGTTCTTCAAGAAAGTCCCTGCACCAGATACCTCAATTTTAAGCCCAGTTTTGTGGGACTGAACTAAAGCTGAGGGTTTAAGAATGTTCCATGTGTTGATCATCATGGAGCTGCACTGCAGCCACCAAGAAACCACCCACAAAAGCACGGGGGTCTTGGGATCAGGCTGAGAGTCACAGAACATGCCAGTGCACAGAACCTACTCAGATCACACAGATGAGGGTGTGCAGAATCTCATGTGAACCCCACCTCGACCAGTTACTATTTTGGAATGGGATTTATTTATACTTGCTACACCTGCTATAAAAATAAATGTGACGATTAACCCCTGAGATCATTCTGACATAATATTTTGGCCTGTTACTTGTTTCCCTCAGAAATAATGCATTTATTTGGTTTGCGGACGTTTATTTCGGTTCTAGTGACAAGCTTTTATAAAACGCATTAAATAATCAATGTGGGGCTGAAAAGGTGTACATTCTAGTTGCATATATGATACATACCTTATACGTATATAATACATTCCATAACAGCTGAATGTTCTAGTATTGACTGAGAAGTTCTGGCATGTGGACAGAAGATTTAAATACTAGAAGATAAACAGCTGTTTAGGACCGAAGATAATTGTATCTGATATGGTTTACTTAGATTGTTTTTCTTTCTTTAAATCTTATTACACATAATAGCTACAGTAGTTTGTCCAGCAGGTAATAAATGAATGCATAAAGCACTTCTAGCTATATCTGGATATCATATGCATGCATTTTTTATAAATAAAAATCGAACGTGAGGTCACATTTTCCCATCTTCTGTTTATAAACTAAATCAAATTTCTCATTCATTGAAACAGTGAAGATGTCTTTCCATAGCCCAACTCGTCCTGAAACACAGAGAAGGAACACAAGTCAGGGAGCGGATGCAACAGGACACTGGATATCTACAGCCTAATTGTGCAGGCACCAAGTACTGTCTGTGAGATTCTAATCAGTCTTGGCTTTCACTGAAAGCCTAACGAGACCTAAGGCTGTTCATTGCCTTAGCCAATTACCCTGCCACAACCCTTTAAAGCCTTAAAATAAGTACCCATACACCCCATCATCTGCACCAGCCCAGCATTCCACAGGAAGAATTCAGGTTTGTGTCAGACTTGACTCTAGCCTTAGTCAGAAATGAACACAGATTTGGGGTGATGTGGATTTCTGGCTGCAGTGCAAACTGTGGCTGTTGAATAATTCCAACAGCTAATAATACATTTCTAAATTACTGTGCCGCCAGCACACACTGGGTAGAGAACTATCCCAAAGGTACATGGAATGGGCAGCATTAAACTGGCTATTGAAGTGTGATATTTTCATTGCTAATTTCTATTATTTTGTGTCTCGAGATAAGCTCCACAGATGAATTTACATTCTTCCATGTAAGAGAGATTTGTTTGTTAAATATGAGTGCTGAGTTTCTCTCTGTGAAAGAGAACAAGTGCCACACACCAAGTGTGTGCCACTGAAAATTTGATTTTGAACACAAGGAATAGAAGCTTTGGGTAGATGCAACATGGACACTGAAGTTCTTCCTTGTGTGAAGTATTTATCCACTCTACTGAACCCTGGTGGCACTACTGACCCCTCAACAACTGGTCCAGTGCCGTCCAAAGGTTAATTTAACTCAAAGTCAGCCAGAGGGACTTGTGGCTGAATAAGCCCCACACGGTAACTAGACTGAGAGGCCCAATTCTCCTCTCATTTATGCTGGTTATAAAGACAAAATCCAGACTTGTTCAACTGGAATAAATGAAAGGAGAATTGGGACTGTGCTACCAGAGAGTTTAATCATAACAGCAAGAACAAAGCTACATGCAGGGAGCTTAATTATGCATTTGATGCATAAGAAGAATACCCATTTAATTTAATTACCATTGCTTTTATGCAGCAACTTTATAATTGCGTCCAAAGACAGAACTATCTCAAACATCTACATATTACATATTAAAATGACATGTGGCAAGGGCTGTTTTATGAAACCAGGGCTTTTCTATAAATCCTGAAGGTAGGATAATGTCCTGCTTTCATTTCAGGATCCAAAGATCAAAATAACCTGAAACTGAAAATGCCATTTACTGTTTTCACCAAATTTCTCCTGTATTAAAAAAAAAAACAAATGCTTGCAGTCATAAACATCTGATACTGATTTACATTTTGCTCAGGCAACTATAAATGCATAAAGTACAGCACGAAACATGAAACTTTCATTAATAATAAAATATTTTCTTCCCCTGCTGGGTAAAGAAAAGCCTTTTATATCTCAATCTCCCTAACAACACGTATGGACAAACAACAAGTTTTACAAAGGACACACGCAGTGGATTATTTGCAACATCTTTTTATGGTTTTTACCATATGAATTGATAGCTTGTCAAAAAGTCACCCACCTGGTTTCTGATTTGAATCATGCAACTGCGTAAATTATGATGTGATAAGAGTCAAATACAAGTAACATATCTAATCATTGTTCTGCTTTCACAGCAGTTCAGGGTTATCTTCAGAGTAAAGATCAATGTGCTAAAAGAAAAACAAAATGAAGAACTAAAATAAAGCAAAATAATAAAGTAAATGTAACTAATGACAAATTAAAAATATTTGAAACAGATTACAGTAAGCTGCCATGTTATTGCCACCATCCTTTGTCACAGAAACGAACAGAGAGGGAACAAAGCTCTGCTAATGAAGCTACATTCTGAAGTAACAAAATACTGTAAAAGTCAGAGACAGCAAAGAAAAGAAATTCAAAATAAGGATTTTTTTACTAAAAAGCACACAGTGAACAAATGACAAAATATTACATTAACTGCTGCAACTCCCTTCCTTCTCTATTACACAGTGAAGGCTTCTTCAGATAAAAGGAGGGGTGAGGAATGGCTTGTTTCCAAGTGTGACAATCTGAAATGTTTGTGCCCACAAGTTACTCTGACAAATAGTCTGAGCTGATGAACTGGCATAAGGCTCCAAGAAGAAAGACACAAAGGTAGCAGAGAATTCCGGTGAACCGGCTTTCCTGGGAAAGCAAACCTGTCCTCAAACAAACCTGAGTGCTGCTAAAGTTACAGTCTGACTTTGGTAAGGCACGTGATTTCAGTGGGTTTGTAACAGAACTGTACAATGGCAACAAAATGCACGATAAACGAATAAATAACTTGCTAATGCAGAATTAGCGGTCAAGAAGGACTGATGGTATTTGATATCTTTAACAGAGATTTGAAAATGACCATAAAAAGTACAGCTGATACGACCTGCAGGTCACATGAAGGTTGGCTGAGAGAGGTAGGATGGAAATGGCTCCTACACGCAGGAATCTAAGAGCAAAATATTCAGGTCGTAACTCCTGAGTAAGGCACAACGACCTGCCAGTTAATTCCTCTGAAAGACTTTGTGGTCATGATAAACACACGCTGTATGATGCTGTATCACAAAGTGCTAGCACGGCCATGGATGGAGAAACAAGGGAGAGTTCCAAATAAAACTGCATTAAATTAGTGTATGAGGTGATTTTATGTTTGGATGAGGTATGGGTGAGGCTGACATAGGAACTGATCATCTTCATCATATTCCCTCATTTCTTAAAAAAGCTGTAAAACAGCCTACAGAAAATAACTTGAGGGAGCCCAAGTTCAGTCTTTTACGGTCCTCAAAGACAACTGATTTTTTGGCACTATCAAAGGACAGATGTATCAACAGATCAAATGGCACCTTCAGGTTCCTAAAGAAAGACCTCACCAGAATAAACATCTGGAAGCTAAACACGCTTTGAACAGCTAAAGTAACCAATGGAAAGAAAAAGCTCGTAAGGGAAGGGACTCTACAGCTCCCTGCAATTTTAGAAATTAAAATTAGAAATACCTGCTATTCTAGAAAACCTGATATACTTAAATACAAGGTTTTAGACCAGGATAAACTGTATGAAATCGTGTGGGCTTTGGCATGGCCGAGGTCAGAAGGAGCAGTGCAGCCTTCTGTATGCTGTTGAATGCACACTGTTCATCTTGGGATTTTCCCCACCCTTTTCAGTGACTTCCACCCAAGTTGATTTTGAGACAAACTAACCCCCAAATTGCACCGACAGGCAGTTACCTCCCATTATTTACACAGCAATATTTCACCAACATCCCAACGCATCCTAGAGGTTACTAAGTTGTTCAGCTGCTTCTTGCAGCTTCTCCAAGAGGAGCTTTACAGCGGGTTTCAAACATACCCCTGCCAACAGGAAGAGCTTCTGCATTACAGCACTGGTCAATGAGCTGATGGCAGTGTTCCACCATGCCTTCCAGCTGTGCCTTGTCATAAGAAACTCCCAAGAACCTCACCAGCTGCTCAACCATCGTTGCAAGGTCCTGGAAGAGAGGATTCAAACTCCAGCTTATTTTACAATCTTTTAAATTACGGGGGTTTTTTTAAGTATTTCAAAATGAGATATCCTGATGAGTGCAGAAGTTGTAGAAACATCACCGCCTTGAAATTTTGCCACCTTCACATTTGCTGGAAATAAACACATTCTAAGTCATTAGGGTAAGGCAGGTTGGCAGAGAACAGTCACTAAACCCCTTGAAATATTAGAATGGGGTACTGCAAAGCAATTGTGATGCTTCCCACTTCAGAGAACACCAAGCCCTTTTGGAATTCCACCGCATTTTGGAGGAATTAAAAGTCACTTCGAGTTTGATGTTGGTAAAATAATAGATCACAAATGTTAGAACATCTCTTCTTTCAGTGTCAGCTTCTGGGGGCTGCACTCGTGTAGATGGAAAGGATCTACTGAGCTGGCCTCTGAGAATTAATTTGCATTAATCAGCCATTAATTTGCACCTCCAGAGTTCCAGCGCTCCTCAGAATGAGTAAGACTGCTGGAGCTGAAAGGACAAAATGGTAATATTTATCAGGAAGCAGAAGGACACTGATGCCACCAGCTTCCAGCAGCATCCACCAGCGAGCACAGCTGGGAAAATATAATCATTCAAAACCACGGGTTTGAAATAATTCTGACTAAACTTTACTTACTCTGATTTTATTACATCTCCTTTCAGCACCCCGCTCCAGCAGAAGGCTCAGTAAAGCTGGAATTATAATTTACCCAACTTTACTGATTTCTGCCCTGATTTTGCCTTTTTGCAGGTTTAGAAATAGGAACCGGGTTTTTCCTCCGTTTGCATTAGTTTTCCAATCAAATAAACATTCTGAAATATTTTCATTCATTCTTAAAAATATCATCCTGCAATAAGAAAGGGAAAACAATGTTCTATGTGATATTTCCACTAGGTTTCTGGTTAGATTGGAGTTACTAGCCAGCATACTGTAAGGACCCAGTAATTATGTTCACCTGATGCTACATGATCATAGCTAATTCTTTTCAACAGTTTCACAGAAAACAGCGAGAACAACAAAACAATCAGGAAAAATGCCATATATATAGGAAAAAAATACAGATCATATACCTTTTTTCCCCTCATTGATATAGCACATACAGCAAGGCATTTCTTTTAATGAAAGCCCAGGGCTGAATTTAGCAAGTACTGAACAGTTTCACATCACTGCCTTCCCTGCAGGTAGTTTGGTGTCTATGAATGAGTCAGGCTCCTGAGTAAATTAATATGTATATGGAAGTGCTTAAAGTCCACAGAATTTGCTGAATGCCAGTGCTTTAAAAATAGTATCAGACATTAGGGAGTCCAAATATGGACACTAAAATAAATAAAGCACAAAGTTTGCTTCTAAACACTAGGATGCTAAATGCAATTAAAGTATCATTTTGCTACATCTAACCTACCTTGTGCATATCTTCATACTTGAGAAAAAGTACATTGGCATCCATGTGATGTTCCCAAAACTCTTGCACGTGTTCGAACCACGAACCATATCCTACTACAAAGACATTGTGATTGGCATCAGGAAAGTGAACACTTTTGTTATTAAGCCATTTGCAAAAAGGAAAAAAGATAAAACCAAAGTAGCTGAAGTGGTTCATAGCCCCAGGAGAGCAGCGACTCGTTTTGACCCATTGCCATGTACAGCAAGGAACTTAATTTAAACAGAGTTTTCCTATCAGTTTGGGATTTTCAAAAGAACTGACTTAGCACGAGGATAAAACATTCAGCTGAAAATGCCACCATATTTCACGAGGGACCTCTTGGAGCTCAGTATTAGTAACAGAAATTGAGCCAAAATAAGAGTTACACAGAAGACAAATTTCCAGTGACTGCAGCCTGTGTGAATCTCTGCAATGAACATATCACACTTTAAGCTTAATACAGCATTCATGCAAAGTTCCTCTAATTGCTGACAACCACTCTCCCTTCTTCAACAAGCACTGAGGACACAGACCTATAAAATACTTCATGATCACCCCCAAAAGCACAGGATGGACACACAGAATTATTTATCGTTACATGTTCTGACCCTCTACCACGATCTAGGACTTATTCTCTTCTACTGTTATTTTCTAAACACTTGCACACGATTTCTGTAGAGATGCCAGAACAGTTTCATTTACAGTGTTACTGCTAATCTCAAATACACAATATAAACTCAGATTATTGATGCCCATGAGGTGCTGAGCGCTCCCAAAAGCTTAAGGGTGATGTCAGGGGGTATTCCCCTTCTATCACAAGAAAAACAACCCATTCTGCATGTTTTTTTGTTCCCAGTGACAAATTCTCACAAAGTATTTCAGATAATCAAAGCAGGAGTTCAGCAAATATCAGAAGCAGTTTTCCACATTCTCTCCCAGTTTTGGTTTTTGGGGGTTTTTTTTGGTCAATTTTATCTTTCCAGCAAAGCAGCTATAGAAAAAAAATATTAAAAAACGCCTCACTTTTTAGGTTTGTATTTTGAAGGCATCTTTTCCCTTTGAAAAAGAATTGTTTGATTCTGGTAACTGGAACACTGGTGTATTAGTGAATTCACATGTGAATTTCTTAATGGGAGTACCAAAGAAAGCAATTTTCCCAGTGCCTTTATAAAAACTGAAAATCAATCAGCTGATTAAAATTATTTCCCTATGAACCTGACCTCTTTGTCCACTGGAAACGTTCCAGATGCCAGAATTCTGCTGCATCGCTTCCACGAGATGCAAACATTTAGCTAACTGTTAAATTTACTGCATTACAAACACTCCATTTGCACGATCATGGCCACAGAACACGCTGTGAAGTTTTATTGACTCTGGGAGGTTGTGATAAATCAGCTGCTACAGGATGAAGACAGAAATAACCCCTGGGATTCTTACATACCAAAGAGCCTCAACCTTTCTCCTCTCTTAGAAGACCTTCTACCATGGTTTTTCTTATGTCTCTGGTCTAATAGTTCCTGCTCATGGGCTACAGGACAAACATTCCAGTTTTAGGGATTGTAAATGAAAAATCTGAGCTGAAATAAGAAGGCATTAATCCTCCTTGCACAAACTTGCAAGAAAAAGCAGCAAAGGTTTTTCATTGTTAAATACCCTCCAGGCTTTACTTTTTTCTTCCCTTTATTATTATTATACAGCTCCTTCAGCATCAGCTCCTCCAAATTCCAGCTTGCTGCTCTGGACCTAGAGGAGATCCTGCTCTCAGAGCGCAGGGTGAATTCTCAGTGCCACATTAAGGCACCAGAGAAGATTTTGCAGAGAAACAGAAGCCAGAAAGTGTGGCAATCCACAGGCAAAAAGCCAACATGCTACTCAAGGCAGTGCAGCCTGAGTGGGAACACAGGGCACTGAGTAAACTTACAGGGAGTTCCTGTAAAGCAGCTTACTGTGTTCTCATTACAGGGGTGCATTTTTCAGCCTGCAAATGCCTCCTTGCAGGGTCCCACTCGAGCTCACTGATGCACTCCACATCAATCTCGTGTCTCTTGCAAGGGACAAACCTTGAGTTTTTGCATGAAATTTAAATACCAAAGCGATTACCAGGGGAAAAAACCCCCAAACCTGAGGAACAGAAAGACTCCTGAGAGGTAGTGAGTGTAACTGAAACCAAACAATGCTGGAAGCACACACCACCTTTCACAAGGTACCCGGTACCTTGCAAACTGCATTTTAGGATGGCGAACCAGAGTCTGGCCTGACCTAAGTGGAACACTGCTGAGCCCGTGGGGTCAAACACCCTAAGGCAATTATTGACAGAAAGCACGGCCACAGTTTGCACGGACAGATCTAAGTCTCTGTAGCAACCTCCTTGCTGTATATGCAAAACAAATGCACCTTGATCCAGTTCACTTCTGTTACTTGCAGAAGGAATGCAGAGGTGAAAATAAATGTGTGCAGAGAGAACAGCTCCTTACACTTGTCATTCATAAACCTTCTGCAGAACTCCTGAAACGTTCCTCTGTAGCTCATGGTCCTTAGGGAGCGGTGGAACTGGTAATAAGACACCACCAGGTCCTTGGGGTTGCGAGCCATGTATATGACCTGTGATTTGGGGGGGACAAAAAGAACCTTACTGAGTGATTTTTTTTTTCCCCATCCCCTTTGCCAAAGCACTTCAACAACTGCTGCCAATACAGTTAAACAAGCAGGATTTCAATTTTACCTTTGAGTTGCCATTATGGAGGTCTGAAGGCAAGAACCGATACGGCAGGTGGCTTTTTATGAGGCGAGGAGATGTCAGTTCCTAAAATAAAGCAGAGGGAATTGTTTCTCACCGAGCACTGGTTTGGCACATCTGTCCTGAAATGTCACACCTGAAGCCCTTTACTGCACTGAGTCCCATTCACAAATTCAGTCTGGGACTAGAAACTGGGTCAGGGAGTTACGTCTGGTTTTTAAATATAAAAAAGCTGGATAACATGTTGAGGGTTTTATCATTTTATGTTTTTAATCCCTTTTGTTTTCAAAGTACTTCCATTAGTAGGACCTTCTCAGAATGAGAATATAGTTGAAGACCCTTGGTATCAAACTTTGATTCCAGTGACTCTTGCACTGAAATTTCTTGAAAAATACTGGAAGTTCAGAAAGCACTTAAGTTCTTACAAATTTTACCCTTGCATTTTACTTTATCCTCAGAATTAGGTCCAAGGGTTTATCTGAGTGTGTGAATGTCTTTCAAATAGTATGCTTAATAGTGGAAGTAATTTCATGCAGGATATTCCAAACTCCTCCAACTACACCTACAGAGTCTGTGGAGACCCAGGATCTGTGAACATAAAGATTTGGAGGTATAAATTCAGAGCAGTGGGAATACAAATCCATAGATCTCTGTATTTGGAGTTCCTCTTTCATAAACTCAGGGAAGGAATCAAAGTAAATTTGCCTCATTTGGGCAGCTCCTGTTTACATAGGAGAGGTCTGGAACTTTTATTCGGAAAACCCACTGCCAAGCTATTTCGGATATGGAGAAACATCTAAAGCATCAAATAGAGTGCAATAAAGCTGAATAAAATCAATTTTTAAATAACCTAATAATATCCTGAATCATTCCAACAAACTGAGCAAGTCCAGTGATGAAAAGGACAAGGACGAGGATGAAGTGATAAAGATGGAACAAAGGAAAGAGATATCCCAATGCTGAAAGGCTTTCTTTGCAACAAATTGTACCTTGATGATGTCCAGACCAGGCTGAGGGTACTCCAGGACTGGAAGTTGTTCATCTATATTCATTAGTCCAATCTCATCTGGATCAGCTCCCTGACTCACGAGATAAACCACTTCCTGCAGCAACCCCGTGCCTGCATAAAGCAACAATGAAAGAGAACAGATTGTATTACAGCTCTTATCAAAACAGAGCCATATGAAGGGAGACCTAAGCAGAGAAATAATGGTAACGCTCGTCCTCCACAGTCTGCTGTGAGCTAAGCCTGGGACTACTGTTATAACGGAGGGTGTCAGCTCCGTGATGATTTAAATACATCTCTTGTCTCCAAAATCATTTCACCTGTGAACCGCAAAGCATTCTACAAAAAGTTTTCCCCACTGTAAATGCTACCTAGGCAAAATACTACCATTTCCATCTTAGAAATTAAAAAAAAGCGAGGCAGACTGAGGTCATCCAAGTCCACAAAATGCATTAGTGGCTGCACTGAGAGACTGCCAGTGTCCTTTATTCTAAATTGTAGGCAATGCCCCTGTTATGCAATGATTTGAGTCTATTTATGCCCCCACGTTATGGACTGGATAAACCACTGAAAGCATCAATAGTGAGTCAGTCCTAAGCCTTAGAGGCCCCAATTACATCTCTCTCCCCAGTCTGAGGGCATTTACAAAGCAGCCATTAGATATCGTGGCCTTAATGACTGCACTTGGGAAAATTAATAGGTACTCCAACTGGAAGTTTGGCCAGGGAAACTATTTCAAATGACTTTACCTTCAGGCAGGTGGGAAACCTCCAACACAACAAACAAAGGCACAGTGATATCTGAGAGAGGCTTATGAAGAGAAAAGCTTTTGGTGAGATAAAAGAACAGAATGGGGAGGGATCACAAAGAAAACTAGAGTATCATTATTCTGATATTTTTTAATCTGACATAGAAGCAGTTAAATGAGCCTCATGGTCAGAGTGAGCACAGCCTGGATACCATGTGAGAGAACACACACCTCCGAGAATTGCTTTGGAGAATAAGCACTTCAAGATTCCTCTGTTCCCTGACTGATTGGTGGGTAAATTAAAAAGGTTTGGCGGGGGGAAAGACACTTTTACCTTATCATCACCCACAGAGACAGCTGTCAGACATAATACACTCTTGCCCCTGAGACTGATCACTCAGCATTTTTAGGTTCAAGCATATATTTTATACGTTAAAATTAACATTCATATAGCACTTCAGTATCGGTCCTTGTGATTCTGAATAGGCACAACCCTTGTTCTCATTAAATATTTATTCTGACAGGAGACACTCTGGCTCTCCATAATTTATTTCTGTATTTCCAATTCCACCTGCAAAGAAAAAAATGCTTTTACAGCAACCTTGTTCCATGAAAGGGAAAGAAATAACTGTGTGGGGATAAGCAACACCACCAGGACTTTATTTTCCCATTGCTCAGCTGCTCTCCAGGCAAAAAGCAGCCATGTCCACATTACCTGGCTCTGCCCAACCTGTGATCAAGCAGCAGACTTTATTGCCAGCAGATCCATGGAGCACTGCAGAGATGGGAAATGGCCTTTTTCCATGCAAAGTGGGTCTCTGGAAGCTCAAAAGTCTTTATCTAATTGTGCTTCCACCAAAAGCAGTGTCACATTGGAAGAGTACACCCAAGAGCACGTTGCACACCTGGCAGGTACCCAAGGCAGAAAAATAAGTCTCCATCAACTCTATGGTCTTTAAAATAGGGTGTAGATCTGTGAATCTCTGTATTAATTAGTATGAACATAGATCAATTCCCATGGTATGCATGTAGAGCTGCACATGCTCCAGCATCCTATTTCAATACACACAGCAGACAGAATTTCTGCAATATTTCTTCTCCAAAGGGGAGGATGGACAGTTTAGACTCCTGGCTTCTGGCCATGCAGCAGGTTAGAATTTCTGTCCCCCCCGAACTCTGTGCTAGTTTTCCCTTTGGTCACTCACTGTATTAGCCTGATTTTCCCCCCACATTAGCACTCCAGTTACTCTGCTTAGGACTTTCAGGGTCCTAATGAAAGTGAAAACTACAGAATTAACTTTTGAGGGAACTGTGATTTTTTTAAACTTGTCACCCTTAATCAGTTATCATTTATCATACACACACATTCCAAGAGCTCCAGGTAAAAAATTATCATCGACCTGATCTCCTTATTAAAACATCACCTGCTTATTTTTTTTAAAAAAGAAAAAAAGCTAAAAGCCTTTATACATAAAATTAGGTATGTATGACCTCCTCACATCTGACCCAACTTACTCAGTGACCTCTGTGAAGATGTGCAAGCACCACCATTTTATGGGTTAAAGATAAATTATTGAAACTGAGGTTTTCAAAGGAGATTACGTGAATAAACTCCAGTAATCCCAGTCTATCACAAAACCTGGCCAGATCTAAATGTCACAGAAATTTTCTCAGTAAAAGGGCAAATGATACCACTCGGACAGAGGAAAAATGTGAGGGAAGCAAAAAGGGGAAAATAAAGATGCAGAGCTTCTCTTTATACTCTCAAAATGGGTTTTCTTGGAGACAATGGACCTTGTGCACTGTGCTGTTTCCTCCCTGTGTTGCTGAACACACAGCTCACCTGGGATGGTCCAGAGGAGTAAACAGTCCCTGGCAAACAGGATTCATCTGTCAGCCTTTGGACATGAGGCACCAGATGCAACATTAATAAGTACCCAGCACTTCTACCCTTCCCTCTTCCAAGTGCAGCAGATCCATATTTCATCCTGGAGCAAGACTGCTCCCCCTGCTGCCTCCAAGGTCAGATTGCCAAAACAGATGTGCAATTCATTTACATTTTTTCAATTCTGGCTGAAATGGAGCCAGACAGCATCTGAGGAACGCCAGCGCCTTTTTAATGTAGTTTCTTTCCCTTTCTCCTCTCCTAGCTACCAGCTAAGATGGGACAAACCTGCAGCCCAAGGATGCAGGAGCCTTTGGTACATTCCTTTTATTCACCCCTTGTTTGGACACTGCATGGAAAAATAAATACCAATATTAGTGTTAATAATCTAACAATCCCAATTAGCTGTACTTTGATCTGCCAGCGCTTGATCAAGTTGCAGCTAACACAACGCAACAGATCCATTATGACTCATAATTTTTTTATAGCACTGGTAGATGTGAGTGCTCATTAAAAATGAGGGCTCCTAAAGCTGTCAGGTTGGCCTAACAAAGGCTGTACAGCAAAGTTGTTCTAATTGCCTCCAAACTCCTTCCCCCTTCAATAGTTTCAGTGTAAATCTGCAGGTAAATATGACAAATTCGTCTTCATCCTCCAAGAATGGAGGGAAAATTAGCTTTTTCCATTAGAAGACAACCATTTCCAAGCCATAAAGACACCTCTTGAGATCTGTGTGTTCAAGTTCTCCTACATGTTCAAATTCTACCTGGCTTAAGAATAGGGATTTTCATTAACAACTAGGGGTTTAAAAATAAAAATAATGTATGCACCTTAACACCATATTTTCCAATTCTTCTGTTGCTAAGACTTGGGATTCAGAATAAAGACTGAAATTGTGATGTTATATTGACGTTAGTTTTGACTGACAATTAAATATGTATTAGAAGGCCCAATTTTAAGAAATCCTCGTAGATTGATGCCCCTTTTACATGGTCTTAATGCCTCTCACTCAACAGTGACCTGTCAAGGGAGTCTGTGGTACATGAGGAAACTGAAACCACATCCTCTGAAAGTGAAGGCAACAACTTAAGACTAGATTTAAAACAAGTGTTAAATGCTCAGTTTCCAGCAACATTCTGTAAGCACAGCCTTAGATTTTTAGACTTTGTCAGTTTATTTTTCCACTTGCAGCTACCAGCTTTTAAACCCAAACCAAGAGGCTAAATTCTGCATGCCTTTCACTAGACTTACATCAGGGGATGCAGGCATGGGTCCATTAATTCCGAGCTGTGTTTTGAATGTGTTTTGCCAGAGGCTACAAACAGCAATCTCTGAAAACTGGATTCTGTTTAGGGGTAAAATCTGGTTTCTGCCGGGTAAAGGGGCTGCCGCTGAACTGTTAACACACATGGGTTATCCACAGAATATGTGTATAACACAGCATCCTAAAGCACTGCTGTCAGCAACTGGTCACAAAGCAGAGCTATTTTCAGCTAATCATTACTACTATTTTGTAAAAAATGGCCTGAGTCCTAATTCTCCCTTACATTAGCACAATAATTGCTCAGTGGAGGACAGGATGGCGAGTGCAGGACTGACCACAGTGCATCTGGGACTGCAAGCAGGGACCATGAAAGGAGTACACAAACAGCTCTAAGAACTGGGAGTTAGGTCAACAGATTGCTCAAAATCTAGGTATTAAAGCAACACCAAGCCACAGGTTTGCCTTCATTTGCCTTCTGACTGAACAGTCATGATTTGGGTCTCCATGATTTCATCAAATCCAGGTGCCCCAGATTTGGTCACAGGTCCTTCACAGGCAGCTGCTATTGGTTGGTAACCAACATTTCCCGCAACCAGATATTCAAAGGGAAAAAGTATTTTACTCTTCTCTTTGAGCTTTAGCTGGGCTGTCCATATCTATGGATGCCCATCATGTCTGCACCGGGTGTCATCACTAATGGAGTAACTTCACACAAACTGCTCCAATTCAGCTCAAATTAGATCAGCTAAGTTAGCTTAAGGAGTTTCTATTTCTGGCAGAAGCTCACCTAGCAAATTTTGCCTGGGATAGACCAGAATCCATCCACACAAAATACTCTGCGGGTTGTTTTTCTAAGAGAAGTGATAAACAGGAGCCTGAGGACACCAACTTCCTGCACACTACTGGAGATGCTTTTAAAAGAGGACATCTAACCATTAATTGAATCCTACCCTTAAATAAATTCCCTTTCAGTTTCTACTCACGGATCAAACACAGTCCCACAATATAAGAAAGCACACCACCTGTCATGCTAAAACAAAAACTGTAATGTATAACACATGCAGGAACATAAAAATAACAGATGACATCTCTTTTCACCCTTCCCACACCTATTCAAGATCGATTAGGTCTAAAGTCAGTCTTGCCTCAGTTGTATCCTACCCTCCTGCCTCCTCTGGCAGTCCTATTCTCCCAACTCTTTAGAGCCCATTTCAAAAAACATGCCCAAACTGCATCACACATTACCCCAGCGGGAGCTCACACTCTCCAACAGAGAGTCTCCCCACTGTGTCTAATTTCCCTTCATTTTCAAACACTGCACCAGAGACAACAACACAGAAAAGGCCAAGGTTTTAAAATCACTCTCAAGGACTTCATTATGCAGAAAAGAGCTGCATAGTTACCCTCAGCACCACTGATTTCTAGGACAACTGTATCGCTCTGTGTTCTGTTCTACAGAATCATAATATGGTCTGCAGGTAAATGCAGAGCCTCGGAGCGAGCTCTGCTGATTGAGCTGGGATCAGAAATCAGGAAACAACAGGGCATCTCTATTAGGAACTTGTGTTGAGGCAGCTCTCATCCCCTTTGCTGTGAATATGCTCCTCTCCCCACATGGTAATTACCTATATTTCAGAAGATGCCTGTCACTGCTCAAAATGCAATTCCCTGCTTCAGTTTCAATCCCTTCCAGGAAAATTTTTAGGCAAAACCTGCCTACACATTAATGTGCATTTGCATCTATTAGGTGGTTGAATTTCAAGAAGGCGGCAGCACACCAATAGGATAATGTGAAACAACTGCAGGTAAGAGCTATACATTAAAAAAAAAAGAAAAAGAAAAAAAGGCACCACGTTTGTTTCAGAATTTCCAGAAACATCATTTAATTTCTACACAACCTGTTCAGTCAGCTGTTGCTCATCTAAGGTCAGGGAGTAAAGCATTTTGTCTCACACAGAATCCTGCTCAGATTATCGCTGCACTAAGCAAAACCATTCTTCACAAGCTACCTATGCCCCCACTCATATTCAGCACAGTCATTCCCTCTGTCTGATGGACTGCAGTTTTAAGCAAACTACAACCATTTCTATTGCTGCTCTTCAGAATTAGAAATGGAAATAGATCTAATTGGGAGTACAAAAGGGGATCAGCCAATCTATCACCATGGGTTTACAGGATTGCAGCAAACTCATGGAAGAGACCCCACTCTTTCTGATAGAAAGCACTGGTGGTCCAGCAGAAGCACTGACACTGATCATCATTAATGTGCACTTCAGCTATACCTGTACAGACCACTCCAATTCCAGCAACGCCTGGAGCTGTTCTGTGCGACTCTGGCAACCCTGAGCAGCAGTAAACTGGATGGTTAATTAACCTGTGTCTCTGATTGCCTTGCACCAAACAGGTGGCCAGGAGGGCCAATGGCATCTCTACCTGGATCAAGGACACTGTGGCAGCAGGAGCAAGGCACTGACTGTCTCCTGTGCTGGCACTGCTGAGGCATCACCTCAAACCCTGGGGGCAGTTTTAGGCCCCTCACTAAATGAAAGACACTGAGGGGCTGGAGCATGTCCAGGGAAGGGAATGGAGCTGGGGAAGGGGCTGGAGCAGCAGGAGGGGTTGAGGGAGCTCAGCTTGGAGAAAAGGAGGCTCAGGAGGGACCTTCTGGCTCTGCAGCTCCCCAAGAGGAGGGGGGAGCCGGGGAGGCAGAGTCTCATACCATGTGCCAAGAGACAGGATGAGAAGAAATTACCTCAGGGAAGGTTCAGATTAGATACTGCAAAAACATTTTTCACTGAAAGAGTGGTCAGGTGCTGGAATAAGTTGCCCAGGGAAGTGGTGGAGTCATTATCTCTGGAAGTGTTCAAGAAGCACCTTAACATGGCACTGGGGGATGTGATTTAGGGGTTATGATGGTGGTGCTGGATAGATGGTTGGACTCTACCTTGAAGGTCTCTACCAACCTTGGTGCTCCCGTGGTTCTGTCACACTGGTCCTGCAGCCAGTGCAGTGACAGACCTGGCGTGCTCCACGTGCAGTCTGTGTGTGTCTTCTGGAACCAGCTCTAATCTCGCCTGCGTCACACTCGTCTCCCTTTGCTGCCACCAATGGATTTATTACTCATGCATTGGAAGGCTAATTCAGCACCCTTGTCTGCACCCCTTATGGTGATCTAACACCATTATGCACCACCTAGAACTTGCAGCCTTCAAAGGCATGATGGTCTTCACATCCTGGTGGGTAAAAGCTGATGAAATTAGCTTTCATTTTTTAAATTACAGATGGATTTTGGCACTTAGTGACAAAAATCCCTCCTCAGTTGTTCCCCCACTACCCTTCCCTCAAATTTTTACCCTTCACTATCTCAGCAGCACTCTGACTTGACATGCTAAACCTCTCCTACACACTTACACCCCCACGACATGCACCCTTCCTGATGTTCCTCAGTACCCCCTCACAGCAGCTCTCCAACCCCTACAGCCCGATTTGGCTGGGGTATTATAACGCTGGACCATTTCCCCTGTAAGTCTGCAAAACACATCTCTTGCTTCTCAATCTGCAGTGTATTACAGGATTAACACAGGACATAAATGGATTATTTCTTCTGTCAGAGCCTTTGGAAGACTTTAGTTTATAGAACCATCACTATTTCAGCTCTGGTGCTCCACCTTCCTGGACTCTCCAAGGTGTTGCAGAAACTCTGAATAAGGTCAAAGCGATGAGACACTGGGTGCTTCACATTATCAATCCTCTGTTCACTGCTCCCTCCCGCTGAGGGAGGCATTATTATGTGCTCAGTTTTAATACCTAGATGCTTAATTCGATTTCAGAACTGTAATTTGCTGGTTTCTCTACAAAAATATAGATGGGGGCATTCCTTTGTCCAAGAGAATTGCTTTTTGTTCTATATGACAAATTCTGGTAGAGAAGAAATACACCCACATGCCTCCAGTGGAAAATTTAGACAAAAGGATTATATGACTCACCCAAGGTCACAGAATCTGTAGCCACAAAGTCCTACCACATGCCCTGTGTACCAAACCTCACAGCACTTCTGAAGCAGCTCTGATGGCACAATACAAGGGGTAGTTCCTTCCCCTCAGCACAGGGTGTATGAATTCCTAATGTATGCAACAAGAGAAAATCTTCATGTAATATGACTCCATAATAAGAATAAAAAACAATTCAGCCCAATGTTCAAGCATTTTTGGTTCCTTTCATTAATACCTTCACTATGACAAATGAACATTAAGATGAAATGAGAATGGCTGGCTGTTGGGTTGGGCTGATTTACATCATTCTCTAATTCTTTAGCCTTTGAGGTCATTATCATTTAATCCAGTCAATCATGATTTCACATATTCAGAACAAACTTTTTACTCAGGGTAAAACCTTTTTTCTTTTTTTTTTTCTTCCACCCTGAATCTGTTTAAAAAAAAAAAGGCAAGTTCTTGACTTTTGCACCACTTAGCAGGGAAGCAATTACGCTACATTTGCAAAAGACTCAGCAAAACCTATCAGGTAGCTGGAGAATTCTTCCTCTTCTGAACCATTTGTTCTGTCTCTAGTAACAATTCCGGTTTAACAAAAGGCTCGGGAGAGAAACACTGCTAGCTAGATAATAAAAATGAGTTTCCCTTAACAACAGATTCTTCCTCTCCACCTTTATTTCCTGTTTGAGGCACAAAAGGACCTATTCAATTCTACCCACATTGAAATCAAGTCAAATGCATCAGTGGCAAACTTAACGTTGTCTTCAATTACTTACTGATAGTTTTGTTTATCATTTCATTGCCTAGCAGTAAGCCTGAGTCAATACCTGAAGGTATTTTGAGCTATATATGAATAAAACAAGAGACAGAGCAGTTTCAAAAGGACTTCAAATCACAGGACCCAGGGGCTCTAACCCCCAGTCATACAGGTGTTGCTTTCTGCACCTGAATGGTCCTCAAAGGACTGAGTTTAAGCCAGGAAGTATTTCCTCTTCTAAATGGTGGAAGGAACGTGACTTAGGCCATCAGGTTCAAATATGGACCCTGTGCATCAGTTCCTAAACTGACAGCTCACAAAAGACATCTCCAAAGCAGAGTTTTCTGCTCCCTTTCTGTTTGACTGAGAATTCTTTCTCTTTAAACTCCATTCTTTCTGGCCAGCTGGTATGAGAACTGATGCACATTCATACAGCATCAAAATGGGACAATATCTGAGCTTTAGAGATTACTTAAAGAAACCAAACAACTGTGATGCTACTGTAAAAAAGTTAAATACTACATCCTGAAGACATTAATTCATTTATCCCTATTCAGGAAACTAACAGGACTCCTATCATTCCATAGGGGAGGGCGTGCATAATACTGCCTCAAAAACCAGAGGTGAAAGGAAAGGAAACCCAAATGTATTTTGTGTCAAAATCTCTTGATTTTCAAGCAAGCCTCATGATTTCTTGAGGCATGCCCCTGGGCCTGTAACATTTGCATTAATTCCTTAAATGAAAATGGTTTAAACTCAAGGCACCAAAATCCTACAGAGAGAACAGGACTATAAACCCAGCATAGCAGAATCTGCCCTTTTTGCAAAATATTTTGTTGTTGCAAAATATTAACACCAACAAAACTCGCAGGAGAGATTGCACAGCTGGAAATTAAGGCAAGTCAACTAATTCAAGACACAAACATCCACGTGGATGCTTGAGGAGCTACAATGGCCATCTCAGACTTGCCATGACCAGGGTTATCACCCACTCACTGATGGCAGATATGTGAGCTGGGGGTCAGATGTCCACAAACCGACCCTGCCAGCACACGTCACGTGCAGCCACGTAATCTTAGCCAAGCAAGAATGCTCTTTATATTGAATAATAAGAGTATTACTGTGAAGCAAAATAATACCAATCTTGCCCGTAAATATAACCCCACGCCAAGAAATTTCTATAGTCTGAGGAAAACAGTAAGGGTAGGATTGCACAAGACTGCCAAAATCTTGCTTTGTTTTACTCATTTGGTACATTTTCTTTACAATGTGTTTCTTAAATCAAGATTTTGTCAGTATGTTTATATAACATGGCCCCACAGCTAGGGCTGATTGGAAGAAGAAACAAGAGGCCAGAGATAATAAATCCTTAAACCAACTCCACAGCCAAAGACAAAAGTACATTTGTCTACATCCCAGTGGCTCAAGCCTCCCTTTGTCTGAAGTGTATTAACCTTTGAGTGTCAAATCTGATCAATAAATATTTTAGATATTGATGAGTTGAGGTCTATTAATTTTATTGGGAACCAGACAAAGAGGAAAACTGGGGTTTACGCTGCACCCTCTGTATCTGATTCGAAGCCCAGCAATTGTCACTGTCATGGCTCTAATGGCCAGTGGATCAAACACCTGTTTCCCCATAACAGAAGAAACCCTGGGGCATGTCCTAGACATGGAAGGATTAACAGGGATTACAGCACAGGGAAATGGGCCATGGAAGAATGCAAACAGAGCCCCTGTCACGTGGCAGGGCAAGGGGCAGAACAGCTCCTCCATCAGCCACAGGGACTGACTGGGGTGCCAGCAAGTGTTAGATTCACACTGAACCTTTTAAACAAACAATGGGCAACTCAAATTTCCTTTCTATGGTTCATTTCACATAACACCAGAGATAGGTGGGAAGGAATTTGGAAGGGGAGAACTCCGTGAATGTACACACACGAAAGCTGCCCTTGAACGCCTCTGCAACTTCCCCACTGGCACTTCATTAAGCTCTGGAGTCAGTCATCATATTCCCCACCAGCCAAGGGGCAGCTGCAAAAATCCAGTGCTGCAAGGAAACTTGAAAATCCACAAAAAACATCCCCAGGCAGGTGAAGGCCACATGCACCACTTGCTCTTTTGACCCGCTGTCTGGCACCAAATGTGAGTTCTCATGAACTGGCAGGACTTGAAGCTGATTATTTCCCCAGCAACTGATATTTCCCCACACAGAATTCCATAAAATTATTTGGCAAAATAATCAGCAAGGGGGGAGAGAGCTTCATTATTAATGTAAATAGCTCACTTTCTCCAATTACTAGTTTTGCAAAAGGCATTAATTAGTGGGCTTTGACCCAAGAACGCAAAATAAACATTCATTTAGAACACATACAAGAGGGTATTAAGAGAGCTGCTGTACACCCCTTGTGAGTAAAGCAAGTGGACAGATCATGTACAGTCAGGGTGGGCACCATGAGACACACCAAAACAGAGTGAACCTGAACTCCATCCTATATTTTAGGGATCGATTTAATTCCACTGAAATTGTCATCCCTAGCAGACAGCTAACCTAACCCTTAAAGGCATGACGACTGAGGGAATACCATGAAGAACTTGCTTATTCATGAATTCTGTAGCTTAAGTTCGCAGAGGAGAATTTGAATTTTCAAGTAGGGTGCAAAAAGTTCACAGTATGAGAGTGTTCAGGCAAGTTGTGACAGAGGCACAGTGTTTGCTATGAGCAGTGCATCTGTACCTTATCTGTGAAGCAATCTGTCCTGGGAGCTCCAATTACTTAATTCTGTGGAGAATAGCTTCCTCTTTTCCATTTGCTCCCATAAATCTGTGTGTCCCATCCAGCCTGCCCTCCCTACACTACAAAGTTACATCAAAGACAAAACTTTTGACTCGTTTCTGCAGCATCAGTAGCACACCTGGTTTTAAATTATGCATCACGGCAAAAAGGTTTTCTATAATAACAGTACTACCATGTGTATAAGCAAATATGCACATTCACATATTTACAGGCCTAGGTGAATCTCTGGGTTTTAGGCATAAGCTTCTCCTATCAATCAGCTCCCAAAAGCTGTTACCATTGATTGGACACAGGTGTTAAGAATAATTAAAGATATAAGGAGTATCATTATTCAGCCATCCCTCAGTGGAAATCACATTAAAGCAGAGCCATCTTCCATTAGGCTTATTACATTATTCCCAGTAAGGCCACTGGTATATTTGATTTTCTACCATTATTGGACCAGCTTTTCCTGGATCAGTCCCAATTTACCAATAACTCTAACTATTTCCAAAGGCTGCCTTAATTTCTTATCCTAAAATTCTGCTGTCAAAAATATTCCTGAAATATTGTTCAATTGCAATTTATTAACAGAAACTAGGTAAGTGGTCCCAACCATGTTTTACCTCCAAATATTACCAGAATAAGCCCAAGCATTTCACCCCAAATAGTTGCATTTTGTACATGAAATCTGGTTTGCAAACCTACTTTTTTTCACTACAGGAGCATTATGAAAATTCTGTTTAGGCCCACTACACAGAAAAAGGTCTTTGTCAAGGCTACTGAGAGACAGGAAGATGAAGTTGTAGTTATAGTAGCGCAGAGGTGTTTGGACTTCTGGGTTTAATTCCCGGTTTTGCCATAGACTTCCTGCGTGACCTTGGGTAAACCAATCCCAGGGCAGCCCAATTCCTACTGACCTGCCTCTTCCCAGTAAGCAGACCCTTCAATAATTCGCTCAGAAGCCCTAAATAAGCTCTAAGCCACACAGGATCACCTGACAAAACAAGTTCCAAGGGTCTTAACAGACTTCAGGCTACAAAAAGGTGGAGCTTGAAGACATTATTATTGTCTAGACTTTATTCCCACCACAAGGTCATCAGACTACTCACCACCCAAGTATCCTCTTTGCTGGCAAGTAAAACACTGTGGCACCTATTTTGACCCCAAGGCTGCTCCCCCAGCTCCTCCACACAATACTGTGCCTCCAGTTTTGGTGCCTCAGCTCTCAACCTCCTTCTCCTTCTCCCAGTGACTGTCAGTAAATCCTCTTGTACCACTGGCACTAACTTTCTAAGTGGACAGTTCCCTGTCACTGGTCTCAGCTGGGGCCACAAGATACTTAATATTCTGTTGTTATATTCACAAAATAGTAAATAAAATATGATTATGCAAGGTGGCTTCCCACAGCCAGCTGTCTAGCCAGCTGATGTATTAACAATATTGTGGCTGGCTGCTGGACACTGAGGTGAGCTGATATCCAACAACATGCCAATATGAAATTGGGGTGCAATACTAACACAGGAACATTATAAACACAGATTTACAGAACTGAAACTGTTTGCACTGCATGCTATAGGTTTTGAAGATGACAGTTTAAAAGAACAAATAAAATATGGTTGTCTACTCCTAATATTTTGGGGGCCATCCATCTACACACTATCCCTTATCTAATGGATTATCTATCAAGCTCTTGCCAGTCCTTAACAACATCTTTAGTAACAAAATATCAAAAAAGTAAACAAATACTTGAAACTGGTTGAGAAATGATAAAAATGGACACTACATCATAGAAAATGTGCATGCTGGAAGCAGCACACCAAGAAATTGAAAAACATTAGTCATTCACACAACAAACAAGTCAGTCAGAAACCTACAACACTGAAACGTCATTTTACAAGGGCATTTCCCGAGCTCACATCTGTTATCTCCAGTGAACTTTGAATTTTCTAGAAAGAGATCATCTTATTGTCAGGAAAAAAAGTCACTCGAGAATGCACTTAAATAATGACGAGTTTATCTGATTTTACCAGGTGGGGTACAGGGCTCCCATATTGTCTGTCTCCTTGCGGGCAGCACCACGTCCATGTTAACTCCCTTTAAATATTTTTGCTTGGAAACGGAGGATAAGAAGTCAAGGAATACGACATTAAAGGCAGACACATGAACGGCATCCAACAACCGAAGGAGGCGTCCACTGGAGCAACACACACACGCTGCAAACGGGGGATATTTCTGGTGACCCAGACAGCGCAGCAAGGATGCACTTGGAGCACATGTTCTCCCAGAACGACCTGGGCGGCCGCCTCGGGAGCGCAGCGCGGAAGGAAGGCTGGGGACCAGGCAGCAAACGTGTTCACCGCACCAGAAGCCGCGATTTATGCGAGACACCTTCCTGCCGGTCCGCATCTTCATCCTCCAGCGGTTCGGCCAGCGGGTACCGCGACCACCCGGGCGGGGACCACCAGCGGCAGCGCTTGGCACTGGTGTGTCGCTGCCCTCCGGGGGACCCCCACAGGGTCCCTGTCCCCCTTCTGCGGGACCGGCCGCCCCTCAACTCTGCGGAGGCCGCAGGGCATCATCCCGGAGCGCAGGACATCCCCGAGGGCAAAGGCGCATCATCCCCCGCCGCAGGACATCACCCCCCCGGGGCAAAGGCGCATCATCCCCCGGGTGGTGAACGGGCTCAGGCCTCGCCCCGACATCCCGCGGGGCCCGCGGAGCATCCCCCGCATCCCCGCTCCTGGGGCCCGCGGAGCGTCGCCCGCATCCCCCGCNGATCTCCTCCATCTTCCCGCGGCAGAAGGGCGGCAGCCGCACCCCATTGTACTCGAAGTACTTGCTCTCGAACTCGCAGGGCGTGCTGGGGGTCTCGGCCTCGCTCTCCGCCATCCTCGTCCCTGCGGCCGCGGGGGAGGCCGAGGAGCGGGGGCCGCGGGCGCTCCGGCGGGAGGGGAGGGCAGGGAAGGGGAGGGGATGGGCGGGTGAGGCAGCCCCGGCCCCCGGCACAGCCCCGCGCACGCACGGGCGGAGGCTCCGCGCACGGTGATGTCATGAGCGGCAGCCGGGCAGGGATGCAGGGAAGGATGCTGAGAGAGGGATGCCCACCCGCCCCGCAGCCTTTCTCCTGTCCGGGTGGGCAGGGGAGGGATGCAGAGATCCAGGGATGGATGGAGGGATGCAGAGATCCAGGGATGGATGGAGGGATGCAGGGATGCCCTACCGGCCTTGCCCGCTCCGCAGCCTCTGCCGTCTCCGGGAGGGCAGGCGAGGGATGCAGGGATACCCTGCCGGCATCTCCTGCCCCGCAGCCCTTTTCCTCTCCGGGCGGTCAGAGGAGGAATGCCGGGATGGAGAAGAGCGGGAATGGAGGGATGCAGGGATGCCCTGCCGGCCTCTCCTGCCCCGCAGCCCTTTTCGTCTCCGGGTGGGCACGGGACGAATGCAGGGATGGAAGAACGCAGGGATGCCTTGCCGGCCTCGGCTGTCCCGCAGCCTCTCTCCTCTCCAGGCGAGCAGGACAGAGACGCAGGGATAGAGGGACGCAGCAATGCCTCCCCGCCCGCCCTGCCCGCTCCATAGTCTTTCTCCTCTCCAGGTGGGCGAGGGAGGGATGCAGGGATATATGGAGGGATGCAGGGATGCCCTGCCGGTCTCGCCTGCCCCGCAGCCCCTCTCCTCACCAAGGACCAGCCCCAGAACGGGCAGGAGGAGGCTGAGGAGACGCGAAGGGGAGGGGAACAAGCAGCAGGAGCTTACAGGGATACCGGGAAGTCATCCCTGCGCTTGCACCGAGTGCACACACGACCCATGGTGGTAGGGAGGTAAAATAGAAGGGGGGGACACGCCTACTTTTTCAGCACTACAGATCATTTGCTCCTTACAGTGCTCACAGTTAAATCCATACCTGTTTTCCACACGAGATGCTCTTTATCCTGGCTCTGTCATCCCAATCTCTTGGATACCACCTCTTTGTATCTGGAGAGATAACACATTACAGTATAGGGAGTCTTTCAGGTGGGGGCTCAGGCCTCAGCAGGTACCCAGCACATCCCCTGCCTATTCCAACTTGTGCCCTAGACTTCCCAGGCTAGTATCAGAGCTAATTCATTAACAGAATTTATTTAGTGCCCATTAAGCAGCAGAAACCACCCTCATCCCAACACTACTGGGGACTGGGTAGGGAAAACACAACCCTCTCTGCGTGCTCATCCTCCCAGCTCCTACAGCACCAGTGGCACCTGGGATACAACTCTATCAGCACTCCCAGCTGGGCTTATAGGGAGACAGCCCAGGTGCTGCTGGTCAGGGTATTTAAGGCCTATTGGTGCCTGATGGGAAGGTATAAAAAAAGCTTCTTGCCTCCCCCAAAAGGTGTTTGCACTGCAGAAGTGGAGGGTGGTTTGGCTGTTTGGTCTGCTGTGACTGAGAAGCTGCATGTATTTCAAGAGAGTTAAGGTTTCTGTTAACTCCAGAAAGGTCAGTGAAGAGCTTTGATTTATTTTATTCTTAAAAGTCTTATAATAGTTGTTTTATTTTTTTGGTTTAATAATATACTTTTTTATAATAGTCATAAAGCATAGTAAAAGTTTTTTAAAAGCTTTGGAGTGTCTGTGGCAGATGTATGTTTGAAAGAAATAAAATAAGATATAAAGAAGCAGCAAAGTAAGGGAAAAGGGTGCAATTACACAGAAAACACACTTCTAGGTATTAGGGAGTAAATGCTAGTTAATTTCAATTAAGCTTCCTGAACTGTTAACAGCAACAAGCTAGAGGTTGTGTGCCCTGCCAAGCTGTCTCTTTCACAGAAATAACCTCAGGAAAAGTAGCAGCTCAAAGAGCTGAGGGCAGTAACTGCTTTCAGGCTTTATAGCTCTACCAGTGTGCCAAAAACTATGCTTTTGCTGTAGTTTATTTGTATTTGTTCATACTAACAATAAATTACAGATGTTAAAGCTCTGGTCAGAGCAGGTGGGAAAAATATGCCAAAACCTGTTCTTAAAAATGCTGTTTCATTGAATGAAAAAATGCTTTGTGATAAGGTGTTAGGAAAAAACCAAATAACAGCAATAGAAAAAAACTCACAAAAATTCAACACCCATAAATAATTAATCTTAGAGGCAGTGGTTGATTGGTAAAACTTGTCCTAGAAGTTGATAAGGCAGGTTTAAGTCCCCATGATACTAAGTTTAGTTTTGAGCCTGGTTCTTCAAGATTCTAAAATCAGAATTGTGCTGACATTAGGAAGAGCTTTCCTAATCTGTTTTAAAAATAATTTTTTTATGAAAGGTAGGCTGAAAAGAATAACAGACAACTGTAAAATTGGTATGCTGTATTTTAGTATAATATTTTAAACTTAGAAGTGTCTGGCATTCTGGTACTGGTGTCTGTTCTTTTCTCTCCTATAGTGTTTTTACATGGTCTGATTCCTTAATTTCCTTGCTTAGCAGAATAATTCAAAATCTCATTTTTCTGTGAAAACTAGAGTTATGGTTATTTTATTTCCTTTATTAAGCTATTCTTATCTCAGCCCATGAGCTTTACTTTTCCATTCTGGTTCTCCTCCCCACCAGGGCAGGGCAGTAAATAAAGGGCTGTGTAGCACTTAGCTGCCAGCTGGGGGTTAAACCATGATGCCAACAAAACAGACAGACTTGAATTCTAGTCTTTATTACTACTATTATTTTATTTCTAATTTATTTCTTAGGCATAGGTATGGCCTTGGCTCAATGCATCAAGTGGAGGGAGCCATGCTGGCAATAGCAAACATTTGTTTCTGTTTTCCCTTTAATAGGAATTACACAAATATAATTCAGGGTGGAATATCAACTTTTACAGAGCAAAAAGCCAGGCAGGCTTTTACCATGAGGGACCCAACAATAATTGGAGTCCTTTCTTTAGCAATGGATGCTTTGACTTACTTTATAATGTTTCAAATGAAAGAGCAGATGTGTCTGAGAAACCAGTGCCCTGGATGAACTGCATTTGGAGAGACCATCCCTGTACTGCAGGTGCAGTAAATCCTAATGTGGGGGGTGTCAGAACTGTAGTGCACAAATTGCCCAGCTGATGTGGGTGTAAAGCACCCAGGATTTACTGCATGCATGCAGATCACTGCTCAAAGGCAACTCATCCCCAAAATGCATGAAAGCTGCTTGTTTGGGAATTCCCTGTCAAAAAAGACTGCAGTCAGGAGGTAGTGCATCACTGGTAGACCATTGCATACCTAAGAGTGTATATAAACAACCTGAGGATGTTGTTAAACTTGAAGAAAAATCAAATTTGCTGTAACAGATAAAGGAAAAGAATGAAATGCTGACCTTGGGAAAACCTTGTCATCTTCAGATTTGTAAGAGTAGGATTTAACCCTGGAAATAACCTGTCTGTCCCTCTGCTGCTTTGGTGTGACTGTATTTTTGTGGTCTGCCCCTACAAAAAGGGCTCCTATGCCTTTGAACTCCTGAAGAGTGAGGAAGTATCTCCTTTTCTCTGGTGTCAGATGTGCCTGAAGCCAAAGACATTGTAAAGAATGTCCCTGCCTTGAGATGTGCGTGCACTGCTGCACACACAGAAATGGAGTTTCAGCTTTCAAAGCCCATCTGATGGAAGATGGCAAATCTGGCAGTGTTTTGCCTTACCTTTTTATTAAATCACTGTAACAGCAACCCGCATCACTGGAGGGGGTGTGTTCACAGAGAGATAAACTGTTGGTGTGTGTTGGGATGCCAACTGCAGCTTAGTTTTGACATGACACCTGTAAATGCTTGAGCTGATGTAGTGCTACCCTAATAACAGCACGTGGTGATGTGCTAATGCAGTGAACAGCTGTGCAGGAGGGTGGTGTTTATAAAACACGGTCTGCTGCTTATCTGCATTTGTTTGGTGAGTACACATGAACTTTCAGGCATGTTTCTGACTGACTCAGCTGAAATGTGAGCCATAGCCCTGGGGGGTTTGAGCACAGGGTCCTAACACAGCATTTAATGTGGCTGAGGATCAAGCTGTTAATTAGCACTCTGTATTTTTTTCTATTTCTGGCACCTGTAGCTAGGAATGTGTGCTCTGGCCTTATAGGCAGGATGTTAAGGAATATGATCCCTTTTCTGCTGGGATTTCAGTGTAACTTAACTAACTCATCTCCCTATGCTTTAATTTCCACCCATGAAAATGGTGCAAGTGCTATAATCTACCTCACAAGGCTGTCTGAAGGGGCATCTCTTGCCTCTCATTACCCACTCACAGGACTCGTTGTCTTTCTAGGAGGCAAGACAGATGCAAATCACGATTTCTTTGATGTGATCAGAATGCAAGAGTTTGTATTTCTCTGTAAAATGTTGTTCACTGGTACTTGAAAGAGCTAGTTCCTTGAGGCCACTCAGTGTTAAATTCAGGAGCAATGCCAATCACTCAGTGTGACAGCTCTGAGGCAGGCCCTTACTGTATAATATCTTTCACAAATTTACAGTGTTTCTAAAATTATAACCTTACATCACTTCAAATTCAGCACACTTGGATCATGAGTACATGTAGACATCATGTATCATCTTTATCCGTAGCATTACCCTTCCCCTTGGGCCATGTAGAGACTTTCAGACAAGACGAATTTGCTGTGCCACCATCCTAAACAGTATAAGGAAACCTATGATCTCTTTGCTGATGCATCACATACATTGTGCATGAATTGGGGGAAGGAGTACAATAGAAATCCAAATAGGGGATACCTTGCATAGCTTAGTCAGCCACACTATCAATATTTCCCCAGTGGGTTGCAGATGGCTTTAGTTATGTGCACATTTCTATCTTCATTCCTTCCTCTCATGAAGTTGAATTTGTGGCTATTTTAACAGCAACTCGCATAAAAAAAAAAGAAAAAAGGCATGTTTTTAATTTGGGACAGTTTTTGTAGCGTAGTTCTTTAGGGGTGAGACTCAGCTGTAAGGAAAGGAAATTTCTAACCTGATCTGCTGTAGGTTTGATTAGAAATATTTACCATGTGGCCTTGTAGGCACAGTGCTGGCCTGGGCTATAGGGTGTCTGGGTGCCATTGCAAACTCCTGCCCCTTCTATAGGTGAAGTTGGGTGAGTTTTTGCCACCCTTCACTTCAGTCACCCCTCATTCTAAAGGGGGACAGACAGTTGATCATGTTTTTGTTTTCATGGGAGAAAGTACAAATTGATATGGATACATAACAATGCTACCAATTATTTATGCTTAATTATTAGTCTAATGTTCATTATTTGTGTCACTAAAGTTGAAGAGGAATGGTTTGGGGATAACTTCAGTGGTCACTTTGGTAACATTAGGGCACTGAAGGCAAATGATAATTTCAAAGAATTAGGTGGCTTTTGCAGTGTTTTATAGCAATTATTTGTTTTCAAGTATTCAGTGTGCGAGGGAAGGCAGAAGACTGAGTGGCCTCTGGATATGCTAATTTCTTTATTGCTGCATAGTTAAAGTTGTGCAGCTATCTCATATAGAACTGGTTTATTTTTCGAGGGACCTGATGTGAACACCTCAGTGATTCACAAAAAAGCCCAAACCAGTTCTACAGGAGTTTTGTGGTTCTTATGGTTACAACACTTTAGGAACTGAAGCCTAATGGGAGGTGAACTGGATGTGGCTGCTTTAGCACTCTGGACTAGGAGTTCTTTTTCCTTCTAAATGTCTCTGAATTTATCTACCTCAAAGCAAGCTGCTTTAGAAGGGGCACTAATACAGCTGCCCCTGATAAGACACAGTGAGACAACTTTCATTTCTATTATGCTCCTAAAACTATATTAGTTGTGGGTTTTTTTTTCTAAACATGGGCATAGAGGTATGAGGATGAATAATCTTCAAGTCATGGTCCTTAAACCATGCAAGAGCCTAGGAATTCCTGGATGGATTTGAAATTTCATGCTTTTTTTATCAGTGTTCTGCTGTTCAAACAGCTGGAGAATGTCATGTCCAGTGAACTGGGAGCATCTGTACATGAAAAGACAACTCTGAGCTTGCTCTGTTTGAGCTGGGCTGTGGCATAGCCAGCTTTGTGTAGTGGTGTGGGGAACCCTCACTGCTCACTGACAGCAGCTCAGCCTTCAATGTGAAGATGTGTGTGGATTTAAAAGCTTGGGATGCTGTTGGACTAAGGACCCTGTGCTGTGCTTTGCACTGCAAACCCTTCAGGCACTTTCATCGAACCACCCAGATACCCAATCAGCATCTCCTACCAATTACAGCTTTGTAAATCTGGCCTTCAGGCTTGAAATCTGGAAAAAAGAAAATTAAAATGTGTTAAAGGAAATTAGCTACCATAGCCTTACAGTCATTTTTATAATGAGCATGTGGAAAGCAATAAAAAGTCCCAGCAATGAAAGGAGCTGCTCTGCTGAGCTCTTGAGCAGTGTCTAGAGCTGCTGTAATCATCTCCAGGGGCTGATCATGGTTCTAGACTACTTACCTCAGAGGGCAGTAAATATGCCATCCCAGGCAATCTCTTGTGTGATTTCAGAAGGAGACAGAACACGCCTAACAAAAATTGCCTCACATCAACACAGAACCCTGAAGGGATACTCCCAGCTGCGAGGCAGCTTTCTGCCTTATTGACTAAGGAACCGCTGGGAGAGGAAAGGCCAGAAGGGTGGGTTTAGGGAGGGGAAAACATTAACAAAAACAAATCAACAAAACCCGAACAAAAATATTTGCTACCGAGGTGAGCAAGCTGGAATGCCAGAGAAGAGGCAGGATGATCACAGACAGGCAGTCAGCTGTGGAAGAGAGGAGATGCTTTCCCAGATAGGGGTGGAAGGGTCTGGGTGCTGGAATGGATGTGCCAGGTTGTTTGCAGAGTGGGGATGGCTTGGCACTGAATCTGCTGCACTCCGGAACATTGAAGGTCTCAGAAGCTTAAGGGGTGGTGGGAAATAGAAGACTACAAAAGGAGTCTGAAAGATTTATAAAATAGTGTGATCCGTACTAAACTACTCTAAATGTTGACTGTGACTTAAGATGCAGATACTGAATTGCATTACTTGAATTGTATGAGCCCTCACATACTTAAAATGACCATGTGCTTTAATACTTTATTGCATAAATGTGTTGGCAATAAAGGGGTTCAAATGAAATGTGCAAACTTTGAGTGGGAAGTAATGACATTAGTGACACAACTGACAATGTTTTGTTCATGTATCACACGCACTTAACTAGTCATCATGTACTACTTCAGAGGAGACTTGAGTCAGGATAGCTATGATGATCAAGAAAATTGTTGTTGTTGATCTCTGTCCTGACAGTTCCTCTGTCAAGTTCTACTTTATATTGCCTGCATGTGAGCACACAGCCCTTCCTGTTGGCAAGATTAGAATCATTCTCCAAGGCATTCCCAGAAAGTCCAGTATTGTGACTTAGCTCACCTGGGCCTCAAAACACACACCCCAGGAAATCTGATGAGAAACACTTCACCTGGGACACTAAGCCACTCACGTGGTTCTCACAGATATTCGTGCTCCTTGTTTTTAATTCCTGGAGTCATTCTGGGGGAATTACATGAGACACTTAACAAGATGTCTCATGTAGACAGCCTGTTTGTAGGAACAATTCTTACAGACTGGAGTTCATTCAAAATCCTCCTTCTGTCTTTGGTCAGCACCTTTGGAGCAGGTGGTGCCCGGTACATGTTACCTGTGAATTGTGCTGCCCTCCAACACTGTCCTCAGCTGAATATGTCTCTCCAATTTTCAAGGCAGAATAAGTAGTACCTGTTGTATTTATCATATAACTGGAGTGCTGCTTTTCAATCTTCAGAGGAAGCCTTTGGGTTTGTGAGTCTGAATTTTTATTCCTGAGCTATTTCCTTGTCACCTGTTTGATTCCTAAGTGTGTGTGATGGAGGAAGAGGAAATTTAAGGGACTATTTCCTCTTTTGTAGTAGCAGGCAGTGCAGAGTGACAGCCTCTGTTGTGTAAATATCCCGGACCCCTCTCAATTTGCTGCTCTGAGGAGAAGTAGCTGCGAGATCCTAGTAGAACACTCAGCAGTGGGAAAGTATAGTGTTTGGGAAGGCAGGAGGCAGTGTGAAGGCAGGTGCCTTGAGGAGGATGGCTGCTCAAAGCACCAAAATGTCACTCCTCCAGCTCACAGTGCAGAGCACAAGCTGCAGGCGTGATCTTGCTGCTGGGTGAGCACAGGGCTCAGTAAATCCCCCTGACGATTATCGCAGGCTCTGGTGCAGTGGCAGGCATGTTCTGCCAAGAGGGAGATGTGTTACTCAAACACTGTGTGAAAGAATTCCTCATTATGTAAACGGAGTGCAGGCAGAACAGCTGCGAGCACTGGAGAAATTGCAGCCTAGACTTTGCCCAGGTTTTCCTAAGGCTTCTCCTGAGAGTGGGGGCAGCCACTGTAGTACCTTCAGTGTCTTCTTTCCAGCCCTGCCTGTGCTCCCTGGAGGCTTGTGTGGCATGGGGAGGGAGGAGGCAGGCTCTGCCTCTGTTCTCATGTATGCTGGGACAGTTAATTGTCCTCACAGTGGCTGGTGTGGGGCTGAGTTTTGGATTTGTGCTGAACGCAGGGTTGATAATAAATACAGGGGTGATTTTGGTATTACTGAGCAGGGCTTGCACAGAGCCAAGGCCTTTTCTGCTTTTTGCATTGCACAGAAGTTGGGAGTGCTTAGGGAACTGGGAGGAGACACAGCTGGGACAGGTGACCCCAAGTGACCCAAGGGATATGCCAGACCTTGTGACATCATGCTCAGTGTATAAAGTGGGGGGAAGGAGGAGGAAAGGGGAATGTTTGGACTGGAGTGATGGACTTTGTCTTCCCAAGTCACTGTTATGTGGGATGGGGCCCTGCTGTCCATGGGAAGCTGGGAATTAATTCTTTGTTTTTCTTGTGTGCTCAGCTTTTGCTTTACTATTTTAAGCTCTTTATTTCAATCCACAAGTTTTCTGCTTTTTACCCTTCCAGTTCCCTCCCTGATCCTGCTGTTGGGGGAGTGAGTGAGCAGCTGTGAGGGGCTTGGGGGCTGGCTGGGGTTAAACCAAGACAGGACTTCAAAAAGTCTGTTCCACAGGGAGCAGGAAGAGATGTGAGCAATGCTAAAGCATCACCTGCATGGATAGCAAAAGGCACAGGGAAAACAACCCTCAGGTACCCAAGAGTGACTTAGAAAAGGCTCAGTGAACCTTTCCTGTGTGTAAGGCACCACAAGTGGCTCTGTGAGAGCAGCAGTGCTGCTTCAAGTGTCTGTAACAGAGATGAGCAAAACACGTTCTACTGTGCATCTCTACAGGCCAGGCTTCCAGCCCACTCTGCCCTAATAGTTCTGCAGTGGTGCACACATAGAAGATCAGGCTTTTTCAGTTCCATTTGAAAACTTCATCTTTCAGCTGCCTAATCCCCATGTTGACTGTTGCAAAGTTAAGGGATGTTTTTTTGGTCCCAGGTGTCACCTCCAGCTCCCTGCTGATCCTGTTACTTACAGCTGACAGAGTGGCTCTTCAGACAGTCACAGGGGCTGTGGTACAGTATCTGCTGGCACTGTGATGATTCTGGGTGTATCATCAGCTGCATCATGAAAGAACCCGAAAATAGTCCAGATGTGACGTGTCTCCTGCAAGTGGCTGGAGCCATGTCCTGTGGGTAGACCTGTAATGAGGATAGAGGTCACAGTCTTTCAAGAGGATGTCATATGTTCATGTGCAATATGATTATCTTAACCAGACTCATTAATCAGGCTGGAAAATGATGTATGTTTTCCTTACATCATATGTTGTAACTTCAGTAGCAAGCCTGCCTGTTTGCTGAATGTAATTTGCAGCCTTTGGATTACAGTAACCCACTATTACTTCTAATTACCTTTATAACCATAGTTTAGGCACTGAGTGCTAAGAAGGCATAGGTGCTAGGTTAACAAAAATCTCCACAGAACCACTAGATTGCAATTTGAATGCTCAGTCCTGACTCTTTTCTCACTGGTTTCTATGGGGCTGATCATGTGAATTGGGGACGTAAGTTTAGCCTCCAAAAAGAGGAACTATACAAATCAGATGTACTCCAGGAGAGTGAGTATTCTTCTGAAGTTTAAGCATGTGGATGGGAAATAGAAGTCTGAGTTTCTAATCCCAGTTTTGCTCTGACTTACTTGATGTTTCCACTCATGTCCTTAAACCTCCTTTTCCTGTACTTAAAAAAATGTAGGGAATGCCTTTGTGTCTTGGAGCCTTTTAAGCATGTAGATGTGGTGCTTATGGAGGTGGTTCAGTGCTGGGTTGATGGTTGGACTTGATGATCTTAGAGGTTTTTTCCAACCTAAACAAGTCTCTGATTTCCTAAAGCTTCCTCCCTTATATCAGCCTCTTCTGAGCTAAATTTGAGTGTTTACCACATCTCCTGTAGTCCTGATTCTTCCCACTACACATTCCAGCTCCCAGTACTTCATACTTGTTCAGCCTTCAGCTACACAGCAGAGCAACAATGACTTTGCAAGGCTGTTATAACTCATTCCTCTCACTTGTCTTCTCTTGCAAGCTTGGTGACTGCCACCAGGACAGGAATGTGTGACCACCAAGGTTGGTGAGTGGTACCATCCACTTAGGGAACAGCTGACACCCAGATTTTTGCTGAAATTCATAGAAAGGAGGAGGGGGCATCAGAGTACTGAGAGAAATGAAGGCACGGGGAGCTGCTTTTAGGACTTAGGAAAACGGAGTGAAAATGTACTTCTAGTTGAGAGGCAGGTGCAATAGGCACATCATTAAAATCTGCTGTGGGAATGATTTGGAGGAAATTAAATGTTTGCATTGGCCACTGACACAGAGAGGACTTTTCCAGGGAAAGAGGTTGTTAAAAACAAGCAATTGCCCCGTAAGTTCTGCACTGACAGGCTTGGGAGTTCCAGACCTGGTCTGGTTATGTTCAACCCCTTGTGTGGCTTGTGCAGGAAACCATTCCAGGAGCAAAAGGAGAGGTGTCTGAATCTGCCTGCTGTGTTAAGCCTCAGAAATAAGTCTCCTTTTCTCAGAGATGAGCCTTGCTTGTGTTTACATTGAAGAACCCTGAATGATGGCCTGGGGCAAACAAAGATGAAAAACACATTTATAGAAAACTGCAAATCCCTGTCATGCATCTCCTTGGACTGTGACCTAGTCCAGGTTGTGCACTGGGTGAGAATGAAGGCCCCCCCCCCATAGTCCCTGTGGAAGCTGGGCAGTAAAGAACTTTTGGAGCCAGGAGTAGGGGAAAACTTCCAAAGTGCATCTCAGGAGTCTTTGGCTTCTTTCTCCTGGCATTACAAAGAAAAAGCTGTAGGATTAAGCAAAGCAATCTTGGACTATTTGTTACATATTTACTTGTCAATATTATGACACCATTTACTTTGTGCTCCATTACAACTGATGTCAGATGAATACTTGAGTACTGTTTTTCATCCTGTGTCTAGTGACATATTGCCCATGACATCATAATAAATCTTAGTTTTAAGTGCAAAGCCTCAAGACAAAAAGGTCTGTGTATTTGATTCCTTGTGGTTTGCACAAAATGGGTGAGCAGTTGGGTCTTGATCTGCTTTTTTTTCTCTCTCTGTGAAGGGAAACAGAAGAGTTAGAATGGGAAAAATAGAGGTTATATTTTCTACACGAGGTTGTATTAATACTATGCAACAATACTAAATACAGAGGTAACATTCAGTGGTCCTTTGAATCTGTTGTTACATAGAGAAATCAAAACTGCTAAAATGCAGAAAATGGACTATAAATCAAACCACTTTGAGATTTTAACTGGATCTTATGAGTTGCAGCAGGGATTTTTTTTATTGCTGAGTAGATTGTACTTGTTGATTCTAACATGCTTGAGATACATGCCTCCAAGAGTTATGGAAATTGCATTATTGAATATAATGTTCTTCTCTATAGCCTCTTTTCTGATATTTTAGGAGTAGTTTCAAGATTTAGAGGTCATTTCATACTATCTGTGACTGTACCATTTTCTAATTGTGCAATGAACATTTGGCAGGCTTGGTTGCATTGTCATGCTTTGCAGTGTTACTCTGAGAATTAGCTTATTTTTGTCATTCCAGGAAAATGCAAATTAATAAAGTTTACTTGACATCAGGAATGCTTTTAAACAAAAAGACAAAGTTTTCCAACAGAATCAGGACTGTCTCCAACTCAATTAAGGCAGATATTCTGTGTGCATTAAACTTAACCAAAGGAGTGGTCCCTGGTGGTACTGCAAGGCACTTTGCTTTGACTTATTCTCTGGGCCACAGAACAAGGAAACCTGAGAAATCTTGGCAGACTTGCGGACAGTTTCATATCCATTCCATTCTGGGGAAAACAAAAGGATTTTTGTAATCTAGTATTCCATTGGTGGTACCAGGATGGGAATATTGAACAAATTTCCTAGGTTTCTTTGGAAAATATTTACGTTGTCATTCAGTCATCTGTTGTTCTTTTTAAAGGCAGTGTGAGTATCTGAGGAATGAGTCACTTATCAACAACTGGAAGATCACAACTAGATGTGAGGGCAACTTTCCACACTTTCTGTGGATGTTTTAGGTAGCTGAAATTGGAGTATGACCACTTTGTTCAGAGCGAGGAAGCAGCATGTTATGGATTGAGTAAGGAGACTCGGTAAATTTTGAGGACAACTTTTGATCTGGTTTGATTTCTCAGGGAGGGAAAAGGAAAAATGGTGTAGATTTAAGCAGTAGACCTGGACTGAAGCTCTGGATTCCCTAAAGCTGTCAATAAATAACAAGGCAGGGAATGGATGCATCCCCTCGGTAAGGGACATCACAGCCAATTCCTAAGATTAGGAGTTGAAGGAATGTAGGTTTGCTTGTATTTTGAAAGGCTTTTCGAGGTCTTGGGCTGTGAGAGCTGACTGAGGTCTCTCAGGATGAGTAAAAGGCTTGTGAACTGCCTGGGATATGTACTGGGAAGTACAACAGGCCACCATCTGACAATAAACCTTTAATACTTTGAGGATTCATCAGTGAGTGATTAAGTTACCAGTCACTTTCTAAAACATAGTTTCATATAATATGAATTCAAATCCCATGTCCAACAGAAGGAGCATGTGGGAACCTTTTTGCCCCCCGTAGTTTTATGGGAAGGTCCAGCTGTTAATCACTCACTGAATCCTAAAATTATTAAAGGTCTAATGTTGGATGGTGGCCAGAGCTGTAACATGTGCTGGGGGAAGGCTGGAGTGCTGCCTGGTGTTACAGCAACGGGGCAAGGAGCCTGCTGCCTGCAGAGGGTAAAAGGCAAAGGAAAAGGGCCAGGCATCCAAGGACAAGGCGGGCATTCAAGGACAGGCAGGAGCAGGAGTGGCAGCAGCCCTTAATGCCAGAAAGAGGAGGTCCTCGTAATGGCAATGCTGCTGGTGTCTCCTTCTCTTCTGGTTGGTAATTGTAGTGAGTCATGGAGAAGAGCAGGTGACTCCTGAGCAGGTTCTGCAGCTTGTTCAGCTCTCTGGGGTCACGAAGAGTCACCCTGAGCCCCGAGGGCAGAGCCCAGAGTCTGCCAGGCAGTGCTGCCCACACTGATCTGTCTCTCTCTGCCCCTCACCCTGTCCCTTTGCCCAGACAGATGTGCCCCCAGGGCTGCTTTCCACACACCCCAGTGTGCCCTGACTTCATGGTACGGACATCTTTAAGAAATAACCTCCTATCATGTCTGGATAGGAAATAGAAAGGAGAACCTTTAGTTCTGTTGTTCCCTATTATAATCTTGATTACATTACTTAATTCTGTTACCCCAGTAACTGTGAGATGTGAAATGCAGCCCTCAGGTGGGTGCCTGCAGAGCTCTGGATGTGGAGACGTTTGCTGTAGGCTGCAGCATGTTCTCCTGTCCATTTGCCTTTCGCAAAGGTGGTGACCTGAGATTTGCCAGAATTGAGTGAGCAGCCCCCTAACAGCTGATGTGCCTGGACTGAGACAGACTGTACTGACATTTGTGGCAGATAATCATGACCTTGGTATTTCCAGAGAGTGCATCCTGCATTTCCACGGCTCCGCACAGAATTCCCTTGGTACTCATAAAAAGGCTGGCAAGTGTAAGCAGGCACCAAGGTTAGAAAGTGTCGGTGTAGTTAAACCATTTGTTAAGTTTGTGATAGGTTTAGAAACTGGGGTGTTACTCTGTGATGCAGCAAAAGACCTAAAATTGTATTTTGGTGCTTATGCTGGTGTTCTGTGTTCATTTATATTTTGTGGTATAATGGAGGTAGGCAAAGCCACATGGAAGTCTGTGAGAAGAGAAATATTAAAATAAGTGCCTTAAATTATACTAGAGAAACAGCTTATCCTGAGGATACACTGCAAGTTCCTGTGTATGAGACATGATTATTTAGCTTTGAAATGCCCCCATGGAATCATACTAAGCTTCTAGTTCTGCTTGGCAAATTTAATGCAAAATAAAGACTAATGCTACCAAGTATGTTTTCTTTTTGTTTTCTGAACATGCAGAGCTTGGGCTTATGTTGATCTGGGCAACAAATGAGATTAAAAGAGGTCATCTAAAGATAAGATTGCTTATCCCAACTACCTGTATTCTTTCTTCCTCTGAGTCTCCCAGTTAATCTTTGCTTAGACTCTGCATGTCTAGGATGGGGGGTGGAAAAAGCAGTGGTGTTCCTTCTGAGGTAATGTAAGTGAACTTTTCCCTCCACAGAGGTGATGGAACACTTTAGGTGTTAGGGGAAAATACCTGATGTTGAATTTGGAGAATAGAAAGTAAGAACTTGGTGTAGGAGGGTGAATCCTCTGCCTGCACGTATTGCACTCTTTACAAGCTTCCTGTGACGTTGTGTATATCCTGGGAATAATCAGTATTAGCCTCATCTGTTGTGCAGCAAAATACATATTATCCTCTTTCAGAGGTGGCAAAGAAGGGGTTGATCTGCTGAACACCATCTTTTGCTGAAATGAGGAGCACAATTCAGCTAAATGTAATGAGGGCTGCCCTTTGCTTGGGTGTATGTGCACATCTGGGAGGGCTCAATGGCATATCAGTGGGCAGCAGGCTGGCGAACAGGGACAAGGGTCTCTAGAGAAAGGGAGGATAGAATTGGGGAATTTTCTTATTTAGAACTTGACTCCAGTGAGGTTAAACTCTGTTTGCTTCAGTCAATTTCAAATGCAAAGTAAACCTTGTTTCTTGGGTTGACCAAAGTCAGTATTTAGATATTTAGTATTTAGATGATCATTGTACTTCTATTTTTGGAGTAATAGTCATTTCACATGACAAGTCAGGGAAAGGTCTATCACTGTGGGCAAAGCTGAAGTTAAGAATTTCTCTGAATTTATCAGCTGGGATTTAAGATCAGTCTGGTTATTTCACGAGATAACTGATGTGATTCAGCAGCCAAATTCCCTACAGCAAGCCAGCATTCACTGGCTGGGAAAGAAGTGGGGGAAATGGTGAGTACAGGGAGGTTGTGTGACATGGTGGCCTAGATGAGTAAATTAGAATGGATTAGGGATGGGGAGGAAAGGATTTTTTGCCTTTCCATTCCGTGGAAGGCATGAGAAGATGACAATTACTGTTGTGTACCCAACTTTACATGGTTAAAAATGTGAAGAGCATGGTCCTCACAGCACTGCTCAGCAAACACACTGACATCAGAAGCACATCAGGCACCTGTTTGTGCCTGGGGTAGAGAGAGCAGACTGAACACACCAAAAAGTCCCCACCCTTTGGTCACTCTTGTCACAGCAGACAGAAACTGCAAAAGGCTGCACTGCTGGAAGAACTGAAGGCAGATACAGCAGCAGTCTGGTTTTTTGGGAATGGCAGAGGGCAGGGGAGGTGAAAGGCAGTCCCTTCCCATACCAGAGCCAGCTGTCTGCCCCACTAACCAGCTCTGGCTGGCACTGTGCTATGCCCTCTGCCTTGCACACCCATCAGAGGTGGGAGCAGGGGCTGCCCATGAGTCCCAAGATGGTTGGAAATGTGCCCCGGCACCCACAGCCTCCCTGCACTGACCCCATCCCAAGGCTACAAACAGAGCCAACCCACCAGCTGGCTCCTGTCAAGAAGGCACAAACCTTGGTACCTGCTTCTCGCTGAGCCATTGCAGCTTTTTAAACCACAAGCTGTTTGCTTTTGTCTTCCTGAATGTAGCTAATGGCTAAGCCTAAGATTAGAGAAACAGCAGGAGAAGTGAAGGAAGACAGGGAGCACACCAACCCCATATGCAAGGTGCAACTGCTTGGTGTCATTTTCTTCCCTTCTTCAACTGGAAAGGGAAAAAAATCCCAGGCTTTCAAATCCCTGGTATTTAAAGAATCAAGGGAACCAGGGCTACTCTCAGAAAAGCCTATATTTATGCACAGCATGTGTGTTTACATCCCACCCCCACACTCTGCTGACAACATCTTCACCTATGTTCAGCTCCATAATCTCCTCTCTGGAATTTCTTAGGCATTTTCAAATGTTAAGAAGGGGCTAATACATGCTAAGCAGCTTACTGCTCTCTGTTTACACAAACAATCATTTCCTTTTATTACTAATGTTGGTTTCACACAGTTCTCCCCAGGTCCCACCTCTCAGAGGGTGCTGAGTGAAGGACCAGCTTTTTCTGTGTCCCCAGTTTCCTCTGCGGAACGGGGAACTCTGTAAGCAGGTGATTATAAAATAATCTTCCAGTGTATTTCCTGGCTGTGTGCAAGACAAGGGGCAAAATGCATCATAATTCTCGGGAGATATTCTGCCAGAGAAAGGGTTCCTTATGGGTATATCTGTCTCTAGAGTAATTCCCTAAACACTATTGGTCTTAGAGGTGGGAAGACAAACACCTTGTCTTTAGAACAATTCCAGATTTGAAGTCTTTTCTTAGGTCAAGACCAAAGAAGAGGCTTTGCAGGGCATCTGCCCCAGCAGCTCTTAAAAGGTGCTGATTACTAGGCCTTTTTATGACAACATATTAAGTCTTAAAGATGCCACATTGTTTGCCACCTAGTAGTTACTAGATATAGTAACATCCATGATTGTAATTAAAAATAATAATACAGTTCATGTAGAAGTGACACAGCTTAAGGGAGAAAACAGTAGCCCTATTAAAACAGAACAGGAACTTGTTCAAATCTTGCCTTGCAGAGCACAATCTAACTCTGGAGACTATCTGAATTTCCTCCCCAGTTTGTTAGCCATACTCTTCTCTCTTAGTTTTCTGTCATAAACAACACATATCCTTCAAAAGTAACTAATAAAAAGAGCTGAGGTTGCAGGTTAGCACTGGGCATTGTCATTACTGTACCTCATTAGCAGGATATAGATAAAGCTGCATGGGATCTTTTGCAACAAACTGTTGCCACATACATATCAGGCCACAAAGTTATGAAACAAAAATAAACTGAAGATATTTAAAAGAATAAAATGAATCATGTTCATGTGAAATAGTTTTAGGCTATTTGTTCCATGGCATAGTTTTGAAATTATGAAGAGGAAAGGCAATGGCTGTGATATCAGACCTGAGAAGCAAATTGTAACTGTCAGGACTTTTGTTTGATTTTGAGAAGGAAAAACACAGATCACACCAAGCAATTCAAGGTGTCAAAATTTTAACTTCTACCAGCACCAGTTATGCTGGTTTCCAGACACCCTCTGATAGGAAAATGTGCTGAGTGCTGGAGGGTTATTCCCATAAATTGACATATCCAGTCTTGGTCACAGCACTCAGTCACTGCTCTGTCCTTTTGCGTGAGGTAATTATTGAATATTGGTGAGTGGATTAATCAGACCCTGGTAAGCAACACAGTGATGCCAAGTGTGCCCCTTGCATGGTGCTCTTCTCTCCCTGTTCTTGAGAGACAACTGTTTGCAAACAAACTGGCTGAGGGCAAATGTGCTCAACATGTTTTGTTGGTTAACATGTGCCTTGTATTACCTCTTCTAAATTCACGTTGCCACATTTCTCCCTCCTACATCAGCCAGAGCAAGAAAGGGCTGGCAGCAGAATTGGCATTTCAACAGCCAGAACTTTTAGGACATGGGATGCACCTGGGTGGGAGAGCCTCTTACACACTTTGAGAGTCAGCATTAGTCACAAAATGGCTTACACAAGGAAACCACGAGCCGAGTAGTAGAACACAAAGGCACCAGAGAAAGTACTTCTGATACAGCTTCCAAGATGAAGTTCCCATTTTTCTCAGAGCACACACCTTGAAACAGGGCCTGTAAAGATAGTTTTTTTCAAAAACTAGACTTACACCATGATGTTTCAGCCATGTCACACAACATAGGGGTCTGCCTCAGCTTACTGTTGGGTCCTAGCAAAAGGTATGGGAAATGGATGCTTGATTTTTAATTTTCTTTTCCTTTGGGAGAGATTATGGCAGAAGCCTGTGGAAAACAGCAGGGGTTGCTTTGTCTGTCTGGTTTTAGGTTTTCTATTGCCCTTTTCGTACAGAACTTCACAGGGGATTGTTTCCTTTGCCCAAACTGGAATCTGTCAGTCCACAGTCACACCTAGAAGTCAGAGAACAGACCTCTTATCTTAGTCCAAAGTGATCATATGCTGTGGAGCTTGGAAGCTGCACTGAAATGGCTCAGACTGTCATCACCTACTGTACCAGATGTGTCAAAACCAACTCTTGAGATGGCACTTTCAAATTTCTACAGCTTTAGGAATGTAATCACCAGATGCTTAACCCAAGCCCTAAAATCCTGACTAAAAACATCAGGATCAGGCCCAAAGGAAAAGCAGGTCAGTAGCTTTCACTACAACAACCCATTTTCCACCTCTTGTAAAGAAAACTGAGGTTATTTAACTTGAGGCCTTTGCAAGCTTAATGGGCCATGATATGACATGCAAAGGGGAAAAAAAATCCCCACCAAGTGCTTGTGTCTTTGCATGCCCATATCCCTGTCTTGAACAGAACTGGAGGCCAATAATGGGACAGGAATTATGCTTGTGCCAAGTGCTCTGTGAAGTTTGCAATATAGTGGGGTGTTTCAGCTGATGTTGCAAACAGACTAAAACGCATTAAAATGTATTTTGGCAGAAAAATGTCAATGTCCTTTCTTTGTCCTTGCTCCCCAGTGCCCAGCCCCGGGGTGGAAGGCAGTGGAGCAGTGTCCCTGTGGGGCCTTGGCACAAGGGATGGAATGGATCCCTTGCCCAGGTTATGGTCTGAGTGTGTCCTCAGCTCACCTCCCTCTGTAACCCAACACTTCTCCATTCCTGCCCTGTGCTTCCTCGTGCATTTTAAACAGTAAAAGCTACTTAACATTGACTTCTGGCCACTGTTCCACTAGGATTTCCCTCATCCTATCCAGCCCAGGTAGGGTGATTGTACAAAAGGAGTGAAGTTAATATCTGTTATTGATTATAATTTTTGCAATAAATCTTCAGGAGAACATAAACAGGAGTTTATATTCAGAGCTCATATTTATTCACCCCTGCATGCACTGAAAAAAAGAGGATAAGAGATCTCAAAGTGAGTGTAAGCATTGCCTTGGTTCTGCTCTATGGGCCCTTTTAGGGAGAGGAGAACACGGCTTTCTACCATGAGACGAGACTGTTATTCAATATTATGCATTATTCTCAAAAATCACTTAAAATTTGCCAACAAAAGCTTTGTGTTTCTTCAGAAAATTCTCACAGTAGAGCGTTCCCAGGAAGATGTTAGGTAGAGGTGAGGCTTTGATATTTTCAGATTAGGTAGATGATCACTTGATAAGGCCATACACATGACAGACTGTACTGGCATGTTTCCTGAGCTCCGAAAATTGCAGTAGGTACTTCGTTATTCCTCTGGAGAAGTTCTAGGCTATTGATCCAGCTTAGCACTCAGTAAATCTGACTTCCCCTCCAAGTCTGAAACCAGCCTTGCTGAGTGATACTGGGCCAACTCCACTACCTGTATCCCTTCCCACCTGCCCCATGAAACTGGCTGTTAGGATACATCAAACCCTTTTAAAAGGCTTTATGTGAAGTGAGAGATCAATGATTAGTAATGAATCCCGGATCACAGAAAATATATGCTGTTTCCAAGCAGGGCTAGCAATCACCTCTTGGACTTTGTATCCTCTTTCTGATGATAAAGGATTTCACACCTGAGGACTTACCACCTGCCTAGTACTGCTCCTTACCTGCTGCTGCTGCTCCATTCTATGTGGTTCCTTTCCCTACAAATTACATATGTTCAGCAAGCCTAGCACTTTAATTTCATCTTTCTTCTAAGGAATTAAAGGCACTTTACAAGTGCACTATCAGTTTCTGTCTTCTTTTATGACAGCTTTATTTAGTCTGTGTCTCAGGAAAATGGCATGCCTGTGTCACGATTAAGATGTTTGCTAAATGGAAAGGATTAAGGGTGGTTAAAAGATGGTCAGGTGGTGTGCCTGTTGATTTTATGTGCCAGAGGTTGGGGTGATGTTTATTTACACAAGTTTGCCAGTTGCATGCAAGTTTCCTGGTAGGTTGTACCCCCATCAAACTATATTTACTTTTTTTTTCATTTGGCCTTTCAGGCCTTACTTCATATTCTTGGAGTTATGGGGCAATTATTATGGACTTGATTCAGTCCAAGATTCAAGATGTGTCTGCAACACAGGTTAACAGCATACTGCAAGTGTAGTGTTATTGGATATAAACAAGATAATCCTGCAAGTGCATCTTGTACAACTGCAGCGGGGTTGGGTGGTAGTGCTTGTGATGAGGTTGCATCAGATTTCTCAGACGTCCCAAATTTTAGAGCTTGCTTCTGGATCTTCATTCTAAATGGCTATGTGCAGCTAAACCTATAACTGGGGTTAAATTAATACACGGAAAAATGTGAAGAAATTAGAGGGGGAAAAAAAAGGGATTTAAACAGGTTTGTGGAGGAGGAACAATTATCTTTATGGAGATTTTAGAGAGATTTAAATGACATGAGATAGCCAGTGATTTGCAAAGATTTATTGTGAAATTAATCTACCTTTTTTATGAGATGACTACTTTTCTTGGAAAGAGGAAAGGAGTCCATCCTCTCTATATGCACCTCGCCTTAAATGTTTCGGGTTTTTTGTTTGGTTTTTTGGTTGTGGTTTTCTTGTTTGTTGTAACTTTTTGTGGGTTGTTTTGTTTTGGAGAGGTTGGGGTGTTATTTTTTGTTGTTGTTGTTGAGTTTTTTCATGATTAATTATATGCTAAGGTAGAGATGACGTAGGGAAGAAATTGCAAGATGTTATGAAGCAGCCCAAGGAGATAGAGACACTAAAAGAGAGCAGGCATATGCAGGAAGAGCAGTCCAGTGTTGGGAACAAATTTGGGGCTGTGTACTGAGGAATTGCAATGCCTTTAAAAATTGGTTTAAGTTGAGATGGGGAAGGGCCTGGACTTAGAAGTAATCAGAATTAGTGATTCAGCTTCCCCAGCACGGACTGTGTGTAGAGCTCTAGTGAGAGCCCATCTCGAGGACTGGTTGGGGGAGCATTTGTTCCTCCTGAGAGGAATCTGGAGGGGCTCAGCTCCCCAAGAATCACAGAATGGGGAATGAAGGGAATAAAGTTTAGCACTCTTAAGGTTGTCAGCGATGTGTAGGAGATACAAAAGTAAAAGGACAAAGTAGAGGATGGTTATGAACTGGCCATGTATCATTTTACAGTAGATATAAGCCTCCTCCTGACTCTTGGAGAAATGTGGTCCAGGAACAGTTGCCTGGTGACAGTTTAGGGACTAAAAATAAACCATTTTGAAACAGACTTGATGCCTACCAGCAAATTTGAGATTAGTACTGACAGACCTATTGATGGGATAATGTTCTGAAAATTCCCTGCTTGCCTGCCATTTCTTTGGCTCTCCCTGCAGATGTTTGGGAATGTCCCTCTCTGAACACCTCAGTGTCTGTTTTCCAAAATACAGATTAAGTAATGGTACTCTCCCACACAAACTCTGAGTAAATAGTATGATAGCACTCAGAGAGAATACAAAATACAGCAGAGCTGGCCCTTTCCTTTAGAAGACAATGGAAAAAATACAGGGGTCCCAATCACATTTTTAATGAAATAAGACTCTTTTAGGAAGTGTGAGCTGTGGTTTCACCTCCCTTTTCAGCTTCCTCCTTCCCTGTGCACTGAAACAGGTTTAATCTCATGCCTCTCTTTCCCCCCAGACTCTTCTGAGATGTTTCAAAATACCACGGTGCATGCAAGCAGCTAAAGAGGGTTCCTGCAGCCCCGGAGTGAGGTAACTAAATCCTAGAGGATTTCAGCCCTGGTGTTCTCTGGGTTTATTTTCATGGCCAGGCGCTGGGGAGCTCCCTGCTGGGCAAGGTAATTGCTGTGAATTCTCTCTGAGCTGCTCAATCTCCCCGAGCATTACAGCAGGGAGCCTAATGGAAACTCGGATTTGTGCTGACACGGGTCACATACAAATACCAATTGCTCATACAACTTCCAGAGGAGGACCTGCTCCTTCGACAGGGAGCTAAACCCTGCCTGAATGTGTTCAGATGCATCCGAGACTTTCAGAGGGCTTGAGCAGAGCAACATTTAGGGCACATCCCTGGCCTGCCACACAGCACTCCATAGAAATGCCTGAATTAGTGAGGAAAATAAGCCTGCGGAGGTGAATTAGTGAGGCCTTCAGGTGATTAAAGATGCCATTATGAGACCTCTGGAAGTCCACCAGTGCCTGACACTAGGTTTCGATGCATCAGTGAGCTGGGTACTACTGAAAGTGTTAGATGATGATGCAGTTGTAGATTTCCCATGGCATTTTTCTGCTTTGCTTGGATTTTTGCCCGTGAAATGCTGGTAGAACATGAACACAGAACTGCGTGCAGATTGAAACTGCAAACTAAGAGCAGATTATTCTCTAATCTTCCTGTTATATGCCTAGTGTTATTATCATCGTGAAAGTCACTCCTCTTTGAAATTTCAGGATTACTGAACTGTGCTGGCTTTTAGGGCAGATCATGAAATAGCCGTGGTTGTACACGCTGGATTCCTTTGAGCCTTGGATAATCAGGGGTAGTTGCTAAGCCTGCACCTCCCACGGGCTGAAGGGAGCGGTGCCGATCCCACATCGCTTCATACCTGCGAGCTACAGGGAGTGCTCCCCATCCCGGGGACCCCCGGGCCCCTCTGTTCCCCATCCCACTTCTCCCCATCCCAGCCGTGCGGGGGGGTGTGGGCAGGACGAGCCCCGCATCCCTGGGGGCCGTGTGCGATGGACACGGGGTGCGGTTCCCCCACGGCACGGTCGGACGGACCGACGGACACAGACGGGGTGCGGGGCTGGGGGCGGCGGGAGCGCGCCCCGCTGCGGGGGGGGCGTAGCCTTATTTGCATACGTCCTCCGATTGGCTGAGGCGCCTTGGGCCACCGAGCGGCGGCGCGTGATTGGCTGCGGCGCACGGCGGGGGCGCGGGCGGCCGGGAGCGCGCAGCGCGGCCCCACCCGTGCGCCTGTCCGTGTGTCCGGCCGTGCGGGTGTGCGGCCGTGTGTCCGCCCCGCCGGCCACCATGCTGGACCGCGAGGGCGGCTGGAGCGTCTCCTTCGCCGGCTGCGGCTTCCTGGGCGTCTACCACATCGGCGCGGCCACCTGCCTGCAGGAGCGCGCCCCGCACGTCATCCGCGNGTTGTGACCCCGCAGGGGAGCGAGGTCGGTGCGGTGCGCGGCAGGGAGCGGTCCTGGGGATGGCCGGGGCTGTTCGCGATGCTCGGGTAGCCGAGCGGTGCGAGTTCCCTCCCCGGGTGTCGGACAGGTGTGTTTGTGTGTCTGTATGTAGGTATGTATGTGTGTGTGTCCCTCACCCCCAGGTGTAGGACAGGGGTGTGTGTGTCTATTTGTGGGTATATATGTGTGTCTATCCCCGGACCCCCAGGTGTAAGACAGGTGTGTGTCCCTCCCCCCCCAGGTATAGGACAGGTGTGTGTTTGTCCCTCACCCCGAGTTGTAGGGCATGTGTATTTGTGTGTCCCTCACCCCCAGGTATAGGACAGGTGTGTATTTGTGTGTCCCNCCCAGGTGTAGGACAGGTGTGTGTTTGTGCGTCTATGTGTAGGTATATACGTGTGTCCATCCCCGGACTGCCAGGTGTAGGACAGGTGTGTGTGTCCCTCCCCCCCAGGTGTAGGACAGGTGTATGTGTGTGTGTCCCTCACCCCCAGGTATAGGATAGGTGTTTATTTGTGTGTCCCTCACCCCCAGGTATAGGACAGGTGTGTGTTTGTCCCTCACCCCGAGTTGTAGGGCATGTGTATTTGTGTGTCCCTCACCCCCAGGTATAGTACAGGGGTGTGTTTGTTTGTCTATGTGTAGGTATATATGTGTGTCCATCCCCGGACCTCCAGGGTGTAAGACAGGTGTGTGTCCCTCACTCCCAAGTATAGGACAGGTGTTTGTGTGTTCCTCACCCCCAGGTGTCATGCAGATGTGTATTTGTGTGTCCCTTGCCCCCAGGTATAGGGCAGGAGCGTGTGTGTGTGTCCCTTGCCCCCAGGTATAGGGCAGGTGTGCATGTGTTGCCGCTGTCCCCAGCGCTGTGCAGAGCCCAGGAATTAAAGGCAGGGAGAGCAGAAGGCAGCAGAGCCCAGCACCCTTCCCGAGCGAGTCAGCCCAACCTGTCATGGGCTGTGCACACCCGGTGTTTGCTCTCCTTGGGAAATGGAGCATCCCTCCGGTTCCCTGTGCACGTGGAGGGGCAGGCGCCCTTATCCTGCTACCTCCAAAGCTTCTCCTTTCTGGGGGTAAGGCTCAGGGAGTTAAGGTCAGGGCTTAGGTTAGCTTTAACATGCTTTTCCTCGTTAATCTGGGCACAGTGTGTGTTGCAAAGGTCGCTCAGGTGTGTGATTAGAAACAGTGGATTGATTAAAATCAGTGATTTTAATTGTCACTTAAGTAACGGGGTTAATCTTGGTTTGTATTTATACTGGATGAAAGGTGCTAGTTTGTGATTAAATATAGTCTGTTGTGTGAAATAAGTGCCTGTTTTCTAGCAGTAGAAAAGGTAAATATTTTATTGTTTATTACATAGGTTACTTTTTATTTGTTCATATATGTATTCACTATGTGTATATATTTTATATGTTTATTTAAATAATATATGTCAATATTATCTAGTTACTATTTTATTACCTTTACCTATTCAGGTCTCATGAGAACCCAAAAATACATTTATCTAGTGAATTAGACATTAAAACCAGCTTGTTACAAGCTATGCAGATATCAGAGGTGTTTATGCTTTTGTCTGGATTGCAGTTTAAAAATTTGTATGAAATAACTGGTAATGGTTTTCTTTTTAAACTGAAGAAATGCCCTGAGTAAAAGCTTGTCTAGTTCATGACTCAACACTGATTGTTTTTGCTAGTGGTGCTCATGACTGCTTTAGAACTAGAAGGTTTTGAAAATTCAGGTTTCCTCTTACTTAGAGGATGAGGAGAACAGTGAGTACTCATTTTGAATTTGGAGAGGTTTATGGGCTTATTTTAAATTTCTGGGGGAGAGTTCACTGACTAAAATGAACAGAAGTTCTCTGTGTGTGCAAGAGGGTAATGCTTGTCCCTGCTGCTTAACCACTGAGCTCTAGCACATAAGCTTAATTTCTTCAAAGCTTTAGCAATAAACTTGTCTACTTTAACTTCTCAGTTTAATTTTGCTGTAATGTCCTAACGTAACACACTTATTATGAGCCCAATATTGTGTTTTTCCTCAATAGCTGTTTATTTTTAGAACCTATTCAATCCTAAGTCTTGTCACTCTAAATGATTTAAATATTTGAAGTACTCTCAAGCACAGAAAGCATGTATTGTTTACCTGATAGCATGAGTTAGTAAGAGCTTTTCAATCTTCTAGCATTTTAATCCTTGAGAGTTGCAGACTTCAAGTTACTGCTTTGTCTCTCCCCTCTCATGCACCAACTGGGATTTTTGCTTTCCTCTAACCAGTAGAATAACCTGTATGTGTGTGATCACTGTCCAAGGTAGAGGATTTCATGGGCAAGAATGCTAATCCTCTGAGTTTTCAGCTGTAATTTTTGTGAGCTTGTGTGAAAGCAGAGGATTGTAAATAAGCTCTGAAGAAGCACTGTGGGCTACAATAATATGATGTATTTTGTGTGTTTTTATTGTACACCTCCCTTACTCTGTTATACTTTAGTATAATGGTATTTGTTGTCCCTACAGTTGTAGGTATAAGTAAGTCCTCTGTGTTTTCACTGTGGGAAGACAGCCAAAATCTTCTCAGAGATGAGAGGTAGCAGACATAAGTTGGAATGTAAATTCAGATGAGGTGTAAGGAAAACACAGTCACCATGAGGGCTGTAAAGTAATAGCTCAGGTTTCCATCCTTGGGCTTGACTGGACCCAGCCCTGAATTAGTACATTTGTTGGTGCACATCAAACTGTATGTCTGTGAACACAGGCTGGGGCTAAAATTGAAGAACACATTTTAAATAAAGGGTTTTCTTTTTGCTTTGTCTTACCTGTTGGATAGGCAAGCAGTCTGCAGAATTTCAAGTCTGAATAAAAGTAATCATTAGCCATTGAATTGGGGGGGTGGAAAGTGTACTTTTCCAGACTGACAGAGAGCTTTCCTTCATTGAATTTATGGCAGGTTGGGAAGCATAATGTGACTAATTCTTTGGAGAATGGAGTGCATTCCAGGCTGTTCCAAATGGGAATGGTTAAGTTGCACTCCTCTTGTTAGATATTCCCCATGGTTGTTCTGGAGATCTGCTGTTTTGATGGTCCTGTGATCATCCATTCTAGTGAGGCACTAAAGAGAACAGGTTTGCTAGGGGCTGCAAATATAATGTCAGGTTTTACTCTCTGGGAAACAAATTAATCGTTACATAACAATTAAAAATAGGAATATAGAAATATAACTAGAAACAGTTCACATTTAATAGGAACATTAATTTCTTTAGCTCTCTTGTGTTTCAAAATGAAAACAGATTACCAAGTTCTGCCTAAAACCCCAATCAGACTTGAGCTCTAGCCCTTGGTCCTTCCTGGAGAAGTCTCTCTTTTGGAATACACCGATGTGTATTCCCATGTTAATTCACTATATTCTGTTGTAATGTAGCTGTATTTTAGTCCAGTTGTGGGAAGAAGGGAGGAGGAAAAGAAGTTGGAGTGCTTTTTGTTGAATTACTAAAAAACAGCTGTTTAAATTCTTACTAAAAAACAGCTGTTTAAATTCTTAGTGTTTTAATATCACATGCTCTTGGGAAGACATAATGGGTTTCTTCTTGCTTTGGAGCTCTTCTCATATTTAAAACATGTTCCAATAATCAAAATAATTTTTTTATTTATTTTTTCACTACGGATTACCTCAAGTGTAGAAATCCTTGCACATGGAGGAGATGGGTAAACTGCTAAATCAAATTTCATTTTGATGGGTGTTATTTTCTGAGAGGAAGCTGAAATGAGAGGAGCTCAAACCAAAATTGTCAGAGGTCACTGGTTTTGCTGTCCTTTAAGAGGTATTCATAGTGTGAACATGACATTTTTTACAGTGAGAGGTAAATAATCATAATACAAGGTTAGCAGAGGGCACTGGTTTAGTTATTTTTTTTCTGCAGCAATAAGCCTGCAGTGCAAATAAGTGAAGATGTTCCCATGCTTCAAACTTAAATAATACCTTGGGCTTCAGTTTAGCAGGATGCTGTCTAGAAAAACAGGGTCAGGACTTGTTTGCTCTTGGTTTGTGTTTCAGAACAGGCAATTTACTAATGTTTTCAAAAGTGTGCTTATTTTGCAAAATGCAATTACTGCACGTGTTCAAAGGCTGCTCTTCCTGCCAGAGTTCTGGTCATTCAGTGTCTCCTGCAAAATCCCTGATTCCTTTCTCTAGAAAGCTTAGAAGGTTGAGCGTTGCTAAATAAAAAAAAAAGGGAGGTGGTAACTTAGATCTGAATGCCTGAAAATTAGAACTGTCCACATAGTGCCCTTGGAAACAACTTCAATTGTCAGGCTGGGACTTGTGCAGTTTTTTTATTTGTGTGTGAAGATAAACATGTATTTGGCCCTGAACAGTGAGCCGTGCCTGAATTGTTTGCTGTCTCCTGGGATGGGGTCAGTGGATTTGTGGCTCAAGGCTTTGCTCTGTGAGAACGGCATGGCAGAAATCATAGTGGTAAAAATGGGGTATTGTCTGATACCTCGGGTTTTCTCAGAGATGCTCTGTTGAATTTAAACTTTTGGTGAAGAATGACAAATGTTTTAGGTAGCCATATTTGGGAGGAAAAAAAAACTGTAGGAAGGTAATATTCTTGGAAATGAATAAGAACTCAAGGCCTTAAGCAGAGTTGCTTCCAGTGCAGTGCTCGCATTTAACCTGATAAATTAAATTCTGTCTACTCTAATAAAGTGTGCAAGTCCTGCAGATGTTTTTAGGTGACCTTGGAGCCCATCACTCAGTTTGATAACCTGTGACTTTGACCTTCTTCCCCACCCCTTTTCCTCCACCAAGTTGACAAACTTATTGGGCAATTTCCCTCGAGTGTGCCCTGGGGAAATGAGATATTGTAAGTTCAGACAAAGCACTGCAGGTGGGTGAGCTGCTGTTCCACTGGTGACTGAATGTTAAGATGATTTTAGTGTTCCTCAGGAACAGTCCTGTCTTCTGGAGTGGTTTGAACTCTGCTGCACCAGGCATCCCGTGGGCATTAAATCTGTGCATTAAATACTGAGGGTTTTATGGTTGTTGCACATGGAATATGACCGTGCACACGTGCTTATGGAAAGTCACTCATCCTTGTTGCTTCTTAAAGAATGTGCTTCTGGAATGAATAATTCCTAGTGGAAGCTTCTTGTAGGGGTATTTTACACTTAGAATCTACATCTAGAGAACTTAGTCTTCACCAAGAGTTCTTTTGAAACAGTTCTTTTATCTTTTATAGAGCTCTTCAATTTTTATTCTAGCAATCGGATAAGTTGGCTTTCTAGACCTGCTTCATTAGTCCCAAGCGTGGGGTTTGTTTCTTGACTTATCTTCTGTTCTTAAAACAAGTGCATTTTCCTTTCAGCTCAAGCCTGTGCAGATGTTCTGGCATTAGCCAAAGAAGCCAGAAAGCGAAACCTGGGTCCTCTCCATCCTTCCTTCAATGTGATAAAGATTATAAGAGACGGACTGATGAGAAATCTTCCAGAGAACACTCACCAGTTGTCCTCGGGCAGGCTCTGTGTTTCACTAACCAGAGTATCAGATGGCAAAAATGCATTGATATCTAATTTTAACTCTAAAGAAGAAGTTATCCAGGTATGTTTATTTGTGGTAACTTGTAAAAGTTTCACTAGCCTTAGGTCTGTGTAACATCATCTGTTGGATTTCCACTTGAAACATTTTAGGATATTTTATGACAGTATTTTAAAGAGGAATTCGAGCTTTATTACACTAAATTCTTACACTAGTTTCCCCAGTCAATGTGTCAGTGAACTGTGTTCCCGAGGAGGTGTGAGGGATCAGTCATAAAAAGGATAAATGCTTTCAAAGTGCAGTGTGTCTAATGAAACTGTATCCGTAGTGAACAAGAATTGTTTTAAGGGCATTCTTAGAAAAGCAATGATCAAGAAACAGTCAAAAATAGCTTTTAAAACTTCTTTATTACAAATATGATCCATATATTTATAGAAATATTTATTAATATGATCACAGGATGTTGATACTTGTGTTCCAAGTTATTACTTTGATTACTCAAAATGTATAACTTAGTGAATGTCATAAATTTTTCCTTGCTGATTGCCATTTCTAAAAATGGTCTTTAGTGAGAATTATGGTTTTTAGATGGAGTATGGTTACATTGTAAAAAAAGATGTTGAATAACTCATCCTGTTTAAAATAATACTTAATAATATCCTCTTTTTTCCCCATTTTTTTATTCAAGTGTTCATGCTGGGGTTTTTTTTGGTTGCTTGGTTGTTTTTGCTAATATCTAAAAAACCCCATAAATATTAATGTCAGCAGTGGAACAGTTAACATTTAATTTACATGGCCTTATTCTCTTACAGGCTTTAATCTGTAGTTCATTTGTCCCTATCTATTGTGGCCTAATTCCACCATCCTTTAGAGGTGTGGTAAGTCTCTGTTGTTTAGATCTGAAAGTAGTTCTGGGTATTCTGAAAAGTTAAGACAATGTTGTTTTGGCTGTCCTACTGTAAAATAAATATCTTCATCATAGATTTTAGTACTGTAGCAACTTCCCCAAAAAAGGAAGAAACACTGAATATGTGGAAGATCTGTTATATATATATTTTAACACACACACACAACTGTCTTTCTCTCTCCCCTCAAAGATGCATTAATTAAAATGAGGTTATTATAACAAGTATTTAGCTTATGAATAAATATTTATTGCAGAAAGTGCTTCTTTTTCACCTGCAAAATTTATAGGAAGGGTCGTTTGTTTGAAAAACAAAATCTTGTAAGATAGTTTATTGTGTATATTTGTGTTCTGGCTGTAGGTAGATCTGCCTTACAACTGGACTGAAGTTCTGTGTCCAGTTTGGTGCAACCAAAGCTTTTTTAACGTCTTCTGGCATTTGTATTCAGTGTCAGAAAATTTGCTTTTCAGAGGTAAAATGTTGCATATTATTACGTTCTCTTACTTCACAGCAGGATCTGCTGGTTACAAAACCTCTAAATAGTTCATGGCTATACTGGGATTTCTGAAATCCCCTGTTAAAGAGAGAAAAACTGCGGAGAAGTCAGCATGGTTTGTCGAAGGTGTTTTGGTATCAGGTCTGGAAGCAGAGGTGGATTTCAAATTCATTCGCTTTCCTTCCAGCTTTGGTCTCCTTACACAAGGAGAAGGGAAGAAAGAAAGAAAACTTTAAACATCTTTAACAGTGGTTGATTGCAGGCTGTTCTCAAGGCAGTTCGGAAGTACTAAAAGTTCAAGAACAGACATGAAACATATTTTCTTCTTCATGCTGAAATTGAAGCAAAAGTGATTAGAATTGTGTAGGGATTTTCTTTATCTGCACTTCTAAACCTTGTATGTCTCCTTAAACTCTTCCAGATTAAAGGTGTTATGAAAACAGGACGTTGGACTGAATCCAAGGTTTAGGTTGGATCCAGGCTAAGCTGGCTGTTTAGGTCTTGTCACTAGACAACAATGTTATTTTAAAAAGCTTAGTTCAGAGTACAAAAACATACAAATAATGCTTTAGTTGGTCTTATTTTGAGCAAAGGAAGGAACCATTCTATCCTTTTCATCTTTGCAGTTATTTTGATACTATTTTAATGCTTAAGAGGCGTTTTGGATGTAACTTGGTAAGAATATCACAGTAGCATGTGCTTGGCATGACTCCTAAACGCATAAGGACAATAGAATGCCAAGTGTGTAAACGTTGTAGTGTCTTGCTGTTTACTGGCTTGGCATTCCTTTGTGTGTAGTGTAAAACGAAGACTTGAGGGTAACTTTCAATAGGAGTATCTAATTCCCAGTTTTGAAGCTTTTGGGAGTGGTGGGTTTTGTTTGGCTTTTTTATTTCTTTCAAACACAGCAAGATTAAGAAGTTACTAGAAGGAGCAACTAGGCAGAAACTCCAAATAATTAAAATCATTTACCTCCGTAGAACAGATGTGTACTCCCACCTTTTAATAACTTCATGAGAAGGCTGCGTGCTGTGGCTCCTCCTTTGCCAAACCTGTTGTGTTGTTACTTCCACAGAATTAGGCAGGAGGAAAATGCAGCCACTAAACCAGCAAAGCTGGTGGTCTTTTGCCACCACTCCCAACTTGCCCCACTGGAAAACTGGAGTTGTGAGTGAGTGGAGGGATTGTTGAACTTTAAAGTGTAGAGCTGCTGTTTTACTCTTTCTAGAGGTATACCCTGACAGCTCTTTGGGTGGCGCTCTCCTTAGAGGAAGAGAAGACAGCTGCTCTGTCTCTTCTCTGCATGTTGTGTAGGATTATGATCTTTAAAATTGACTTGCCCTGTCTTAAACATAGAGAAAATCCCAACTAGAATACACCTGAGCTATCTATGGGACTATAGGTAGGAGTGTTTTTAAGTGGCATTAGAGGACAAAGTGTGCCCCTCCAAACACTTAGCCTGGGAGCACGGGCTGTTCTGTTCATCTGAAGTGCTGTTTCATCCTTGCATGGGCAATGTGCTGCTTAGAAATCCTCAGCCCTTGAGACTTGTTGTTTCTGTTGACTTCTGCAGCGCTATGTGGACGGAGGAATCAGCGACAACTTACCTCACTATGAATGCAAGAACACCATCACAGTGTCACCTTTCGCCGGGGAGTGTGACATCTGCCCCAAGGGGAAGTCTGCCAACTTTCATGAGATGAATGTGACCAACACCAGCATCCAGTTCAGTCTGGGGAACCTGTATCGTCTAACACAAGCCCTCTTTCCACCAGAGCCCAAGGTAAGTCACTGCCTTTGTGTATTCAAGCCTTGCTTTTGCAGACAGCTACAGTAATCTTAGCATTTCATCTACACATATAAACATTTTTCTTCTTGTTTCTGTTTCTCCATGTGTTTTGCCTTCATTTCTCCTTGGTTGTAGTGTCTTGGACTAAAAATGTGCGTCCTGCAATTGGCTTTCAGTGTTTGATTGGGAGTGACCGCAGGATTCTGTCATGAAACCAGCACTGGTAAACCGATAACTGTCAGTCTGTAGTCCTTTCATGTTTACCTGCTGACTGGGTGCTCCAGCACTTCGAAGACTTTCCAAAGGTTCATGGTTTTGCAAAGTTCTCAATTAATACTTGATGCAGGCAAGTTGCCTTTAAAGTTTCAGTGCTGTGAGGTGCAGATCTGATGAGGGAAATGCGCTTGAGTTGCTGTTGTGGAAGTTGAAAAAATGGAATCAAATCTTCAAGATTGTTTGGAATATACTGCAGCAGAGAAGTAATTTTTCTGACTGCTTTTCTTCCAACAGTGGGAGGTGGATGGAAGTGACTTTTCATTCTGCAGACTGTTGATCTCAAGTTAAAACTCCTTTTATTTCCCGTTTACTCTGTTTGCAGGTGCTTGGAGAGATCTGTGAGCAAGGATATTTGGATGCTCTCAAATTCTTGAAAGAGAATGGTATGTTAAACCTGTAGATCATTACTGATGATACGGTCTTAACCTGAATTTAAAAAAAAGAAAAAAACAAAAAACACCAAAACCCATAAACAAACAAAAAACAAACTAAAACCCACCAAACAAACCAAAAGGGTGGAGGGGTGTGTGTGTGGCTAAGAAGGGACTGGGTTTTTGAGGCTTTTTAAGGGATCATGAGAAGTTTAGTTCGTGTAGAAATCGCAGCTGTGGTAACTGTTCACCTGAGGTAAATTGTGTTGCCACACAGAAATTGAACTTCTGGGTTTTTGTCAAATTTTGTGCAGTGAGCGTTAAGTGAAATTACCAAAGAAATCCAATTCCAGACAAGTCATATTATTAATTTCCTTTGTGTTAGTTGTGAAGGTTAAAATAGGCTACTGTTTGCCACTCCTGTGAAACCTGTGCCTTCTATCACCTCATGCCTGCTGTGATCCCGGGGAATTCCTGCTAATCTGGAACTGGGAGCTGTCTAACAACAGTGTAAACTCAGTCACAAAAAAACCCTTAGTCTGTCTCATGAAAGACTAGAAGAAGACAACTTGTAATGGAGCAGTTTTTGAGACCCAGATAAGATTGGGAGGAAGCACTGAAAGTTGCTCTAGTCCTAGAATTCTAATAACATTTTTATATTAATAATATAAATTATTATATTTTATATAGTAATTTATATTAATAATGTAATAATAAGCTTTGAGACAAAGTAAAGGCAGTAATTGTATTAAATATGACTAATCCCTGTAGTCTTTGGGTGCAGAAGCTAGAGAAGTCAGATTAGAGGAATGAGATTCCTTGCTGATTTTCCCTTGTTCTCTTTGCCCCCTGTTGTCCTCCTTTTCACACAACTGATCCTGTCATCAACTTTGTTTTCATTTTGTCACAGGTTTGTTTTGCACCGGGCTTAATCAATGATAATTATAACCTTTCCAAGGTCATTCATCATGCTTCTCCTTTCTTGTTATTTCAACTGTAGGAATTAATTTTTTCCCCCATCTGTGAAACTTCAAATAATTTTTTTTAAATAAATTTACTATATATTCTTTTGACATTTGTCTTTTAGTAGTACATGTAAGTAGGATACAGATTTTGTTGGATTTTGTAGGTATGGATCCTAGTCAATTTTGGTGGTCTTTTTACATATATAATTTTATAGTGATTTTCTGGAATCAGAGTATAAATACCCTTCTTGTATTTTCCACTTTGCACTCATTATCTAGTGCTTATTTCTGAGGTAATTATCAGTGCTATTTCTTCATTGGCACCAGTTTTGCAATACGACCAATGTTGATTTAGATCTGTACTTTGGATATACCTGAAAAAAATACTGTAACCTACTTGCTTTCCTTTTCAACCAGTACTCTTGTGATACCTGCCCTGTCAAATTTCCCAAATATCTGATGTGGTTTAGGTGTTTTCTTTCAAATACACATTAAATCAGTTTTCCTCCTCTCTTCGAAATCAGCTCCTTTCTTGCACCAAAACAACTTTGGTAAATGACTGTTTGTTTCCAGTGCAGTTTCAGTTAGTTGTTGGCTCTTTCCTTTTCCTTAGAACCTGTTTCAAAATAAGACCTAGCTCTTCAAAAGAGCCATGATTAAACATTTGTGGAGTGTGTTTGGCTTTGGGTGGAGGATGTTCCCTCAGGACAGGTCTTTGCACAAACACAAAGGTGCTGTACGGGAGCTCTGAAGACCAGTGGGTCAAACCTAAGTGGAAGCTCTTGGCTCTTTCAGGGATTCTGAACGACTCGATTTATATCCACTTGTCCTTCACAAAAAGAAACCCTCATGAGGCTGCACAACACACCGACCTTGTGAAGAAGAGAAAACTGACAGAGAGTAACAGAGTAGACACTTTGAAAATGGAAGTACTTAATGACCAGATAAAGCCAAATCCGTGGCCTTTGGAGAAGAGGATATTTGAGAGCCTCCCTCCCAGACTTCGGAAAGGTCTGTGCTTCAGGCTCTTTCCTGGAGCTTTGAATGGCAAACTTTGGGAGTTGTTTTTTAAAATTAATTACACTTACTGCTTAAAAGTCCTGGGTAATGCCTTTTCTCCCTGTGATATGAGTCTTGTGTTAAAGAAGGCTAGAGAAGGTTTATGGTAAGAATACCCTGAATTAATTATTTTGTTTTCTAGCTGAGCCTTATTCAGTAACATTTGATAATGTTCACTGGAGGTTGCAAACCTGTGAGAAAATTGCCTGAACTGCTTGCAAATAATCTAACATCTCTTCCAAAATAATTCTTCTTAAGCACTGCAGGAAGCTTGTAAGGAACAGAAGGGATTCTATGCTCAGTTCTCCAAACTCTTCCCGATGAGGGTGATCTCCTACCTGATGCTGCCATACACACTCCCCGTGGAGTCTGCTTACTCCGTTGCTTTACGGTAAGGAGTCTTTATGAACCATCCTAGAATTATTATTTCTTGGGAAATTTACTCACTGAGAGCTCCTTTGGTGTTGTAGAAATTCTGGCACTCTTGATTCAAGTGGTAACTGTCAAAAGACCATTATTTCTGCCTACATGATGTATCCTCCTAAAGCGTGTGTAGTCTGAGGCCAGATAAATAGACATATTAAGATGGTTTCTAAGTACTATACTCATATTACTAATAGCTACCTTGCAATGGCTCAGAAGAACCACCCCTAGTTGTGCTTTCCAGCACGTTCTTTATTACTGTATTCTGCAGTGGTATCTGAACTCCATTCAGATAGTTCTTGTCCTTCTTTCTGAAGTCAGAACCGAAATCCACTGTTTAATTGCCATGGAAATTCTCTTAACGGTTTTGTTTAGGTTGAGTGAAAGTTGTACTCTTGAAACAGGGCTTCATTTGATCAGTAAAGGAGAAGTTGTGCTAAATGAATCCACCATGGACCCTGAGCTTTGTGCTGGCTTAGGGGAATTGCAGTCCATGAGCAGCAGGTGTCTTTACTGTCCAGAAAATACTTGAAACATCAAATGTTCTGTCAATGAAACCACACAGAACCCCAGTGAAGTATCTTGTTTCTGTGCCACTTGGTTTGGCACTTTTGTGCCATTTGTGGTGGGTGGGGGAGGAAACAAGTTTGCACAGATTTTTCTGTGGGGTTTTTCTCCTTGTCCCACTCTGATGTGACTGACTTCTGTTAAAAGTGTTGTAAGGAAAAAACTACATTTGTGGCATTGTTCTGGTTTTGCCTTCTCTGTGCTTTTGTTTTGTTCTTCTTTCCTCTTCCCCTGACCAGAAAGTTCCTACCACACAGAAAGAGGTCTTGGAGACAGGAATATTTGTCAGGCACTCAGCATCATAAATCAGAGATGCAGTGAGCTGTGCTGCTCTTTTCCTTAGCTTGTAGGAAAGACGGGAGTAAGCTCGATGGGAATTCAGGGAGCTTGGGAAGAAATGGGGACATTGATGGGGGAGTGAACCTGGGGAGAATGAAAGCTGTGTTGGATGCAGGACGTCGTATGTAAAGGTAAAACACAAGTCAGATCTACTGCTTGCAAAAAATGTATTTTGATTTGGATTTTTGTAGGTTAGTAAACTGGTTTCCTGACATGCCTGCTGATGTTCGATGGATGCAGGAGCAGCTTTTTCGGATTGCTGGGACAGTTTATTCCCAGGCTAAAAGCAAACTGTTCTGGACATCCAGGTAGAGTCCCAAGTTTCTTTCTTACAAAAAGATTTTGTGGTTTTCTCAAGGGCAACACAAAACAGCTCTCACTGCTTCAAATGTGTTTCCTGGTACTTCTTGTGAGTCTGGACAGGACACATTGTAAGAGTTAAAAAGTAGATGAATAAGCACAGTCTTGTAAGATAGTTGGGAAGAATTAAAAAAAGACACAAGACAGAAAATTTTTAGGAACCTCTATCTCTGTGGAAGAGAAACCTCGACTTGATTATCTTCTCTTACTAAGCTGGGGTGAGATCTGGCCTTTCAGATTTGTTTAACTTTGCAGCACTGTGTGTGTGTAGGAATCGGAGACCCCTTGCTAAGCATCTACTTTTCACTTTTTTCTTTCTTTTTAACCAGGAAAGACAATTTTGCATCACTAAGAAAATGTCCAACTGTCCCACCCACTGTGGAGTTTCATTCCTCATACTGCCACCTCCAAATGCCTCGCTCTTCTGCACACATCGAGAGCTGGCTCTGGGAATCTTCCTGTTTCATGCACTCAGCGATGAAAAATCCCTCGGCTGAAATCCAGGAGCATCCAGACCTAAAGTCCTATCCTAATTTCCTCCCGAATCCTGATGAGCCTGCGTTGGAAATAGATGGTGACTCTTCCTCAGAGACGAGTTTTCAAACTGCTCCAGAGTATTAGTTTGGAAGCAGATTCCACACTTTCCAAAATTCTAATTTGGCAGAGAAACTTAAAACCCTAAAGGACTACAGATCACTTTGTTTATTGCCAATAAGTCTTGGAAAATTACTTGTTTACAGCTTCCTGACAAATCTGCCTTGGGAATTTTACTGTTTTAAGAATGATAAAAGCAGTGGCTGCTGTATGAAGTGACAGACTACAATTCCACTGAAGCACCAGCTCAAGACTTGTAGTTAAACAAGGTCTCTCTGGAAATACATTTTAAAAAAATTTACTTTCAGCCTAAAAATGTAAATCTGTAAACAGGTTGTTAGACAAACAAACATTGACAAGACCTTTTTAAAAATACAATTCTTAACAATGATGTGTTAGGATTACTTTTATAGCACTTAAATGAAAGTGGACTTTTACTTCACAAAGGGAAATACACCAATTTTTAGTGGCCTCCAATGTCCATTTGCCTTATGTTTAAACCTACTGTTGTGTTTGTGGGAATTTGTCTGCAAGAGATACTGTAGGAACAGTGTTATTCTAAGTCTTGTGTGTATTTCGCAGTCCTTTCCTCTGTGTTTTTCCCTCTTCAAGTAATTCAGGGGAAAAGGACACAAGGAATGGCACACATTCCCCTGAAGTGTAAACAGGTACAGTCTCAGTGATTTCAGAGGACTTCTTTTGAACTTAATAGAAAGACTTAATCCTTGACTAAGTATTGCAAAGTAGGTGAAATAGTGACTGTGATTAGTAGCAAACCGTAAGTGGAGGAGGTGTTAAACTTTACAGATGATGTTAAAAAACCAGCAGTGTATAGCAAGTGGTGAATGATATTTAGGTCATCTCTAATCATTCTTGATATTTTTCCCCCCTCTAACTCGAGTGATTCTTCATTCCTTTCACTCCCCTCTCGCTCAAGGAAGGTAGAAAAAAGGTGTCTCTCCTGTCTCAGTGAGGTGCAGCCTGAAGGAAGTTTCCCAGGGCCATTGGAAGCAGCAAGTGTTGCAGACTTAGTGCAAGTCTCAGTATCCAGGGAGCTGTGCAAAGGTCTCCAGGAACAAGTTCCAAAGTCTCAGCTGTGATTTCCCTAAGCCCGAAGTGCTTCATTTTACAGCATTAATGCTGATTTTGGGCTGGTGAGCAGAGGAGGAGGTGTTGAGTTGTTCATTTCCATATTCCAGAAGGCTGGTGCTATTTTACTTCAACTCTTCATTTCTTGTGTGTTCACGTCTTCAAACTTGCAAGAGAAGTTGTGAGTGTCTCTCTAACTACAGTTAAAATGTGCAAGACGGGTTTTATATCATCCTCATTTCTAATTTTAAACTTTGTAAAGGAAACACATAGAATGTTCTGCAGGACATAGTTTGCCAGCATGTGTTACAGTTGAATGGTCTGCGTGTTGGAATATTGTATTAACTACGTTTAAATCAACCTTAACCACTTTTTTCTCTTGGGCACAGCTCCAGTTTTGTCTCCTTTTTCTAAAATAAAACCACAGTCTCTTCTGTCACCTTGTTTTTTAAGCTGTCTTGAGTATAATTCACGAGTTAAATGAGAAAGTGTTCATGTCATTGAGTGTTTAAGGGATTTGCTGGTTCAGAGGGGTCTTATTTTTCAGGGAACTGCTCCCAGAGTTTGAGGTGCTTTTTCCTTCTCCACCTGGACCCGAACAGCACCTTAATTTAAGGTGGTTGCTTTGCAAGCCATTCATTTACAAACAGTGTGGTGCGTTTAAAGGCAAATAATTATAAAGCACAGAAGGTGGTTCTGGAGGAAGAAGAAGACAAAAGGTGTCTTGTTTTGGAGTTAAAACTGTGTCATTAGCAGGTAACTAAATATGAAGAATATAAAATATAATCATGTATTATTAGATAAAATATGTATAATAATAATGTGTGATTGATACATTTAAACGTTAAATTTCATTATATAAAAGTAAAGAAACATAAGCAGATAACAAAATACAAATAATATAAATGCAATCATATTAAATAATAGATAAGAATAACATGAAGGAATTGATTTAATAATTTATGTTCAACTGATATATTTAATATTAAAATGATCTATAAGTTTTGTAAAATAGAAATAACATATAAGCAGATAGCCAAATAATTAAATATAAAATAGAGCATTAAATAATATATAACATAAAAGTAATATTAGCATAGTAATTTACTAATTTATGTTCAGGCATATCTTTTGTTTTCCAAATTTTAAAAAATTTAATGAATATAAAAATTTTGATAGAGGTGACATAAAATATAAATAAGAGACCGTACTATTTATATACTATTTGTTATATATAAATATATAATGCCAACATAGATTATAATAATGTATATATAAAAAATGTCTGTGTATATATGCAGATAGATATATATATTATTCCCTTCTCAGGTGAGTTGTGGTTATAGAATCGCTGAATCCCAGACTGATTTGGGCTGGAGGAGACCTTAAGGCACATATGTATATATATATGTACATATATGTATATATATATGCATATATATGTGTGTGTATATATGGAGATATATGTGTATATATACAGAAAGGTAACACTGTAAAACTATGAAGGAGTAGCTCTGAAGGAATGAGAACGCTGACAGCAGCCTTTATCACTATTATTTATTATTCCTGTTCACCAATGCACACCCGGGAGAACCGGCGGTTCCCGCGGCCCAGGCCCATCCCGTGGGATCCTGGGAGCTGCTGCCGCCTCGCTCCAGCCCTCCCTTGCTGCCCGTCCAACCGAGCCGGGGCGGAGGCCGCTGTGCGCCCCGCGGTGTTTTTGGGGTATTTTTTCGGTGTTTTGGGATGTTTTTGGGGTTTTTTTTTGGGGTATTTAGGG
>VWZF01004022.1:573910-594588 GCA_013396755.1 Sclerurus mexicanus
AGGCGATTTTTGGGGTGTCTTTGAGGAGTCGCAGGTTATCAAGGCGTTGGGAGGGGTATTAAAGACAGTGTCGCTGCCTTGAGGGTGCCTGGCAGTGCCGCGGGTTGCTCTGGGGCTGTCCTTGCAGCGCCCCCGAGGGGGGGCCGGGGCCTGCCCGGTATCCCTGTCCGAGGAAATATTCCTGGCCCAGGAATGTCCCTGCCGAAAGAGACATCCCTGCCTCGGGAGACATTCCTGCCCAAGGAATTATTCCTGCCTCGGGGAACAACCTTGCCTAAGGGAACGTCCCTGCCCAAGGAGACATCCCTGCCTCAGGGAACATCCCTCGGGAAGACCCGGCTCTTTTGGGGGTCTTTTCGGGGGATTGACCGTCCCACGGGGTGGGTAAGAGCGAGACTTTGGAAATGAAAACCCCAAACCAACCAAACAAAACCGAACGCCCACCCCAAACCACGAAGGAAAGAGGAGCAGCCCCATGGGTGCAGGTGGTTTTGGGGTGAGAATCAGGCTGTGGGGTTGCAGTGCTTGCAGAGGGCTGTGCTGCCCCACACAGCACATGGAGATGGGCAAGAGCACAAGAAAAATCCACCTACAAGTGCTCAGAGAAGGAACATAAAGGTTCAAGTGTTCAGTTTAACGCTGGGAATGGCCCCAGTTAAGGCTCCAGAGTATCTAATTTCTGTTTCAGATTTATTTTCTTGTGTCCTCTGTTCTGTGTTCACGTTTGGTATGAAGTGATGCACGGTGTTGTGTGGGTACGGAGTGCTTGACACTTGCCTGAAAATTTCTGGGGAGTGAGAGAAGCTTCTGTCTCCATTTAACTTGATTTTTATGTGTAACAGCAATTTACTCTTCCAGTAAAACAGCTGGAATGGTTAAACAATTAAACAGTTCAGCAAGTACTGTGTTAGTGACTGAGGGTAAAAGCAGATTTACTGAGTTACCCAGTCCCGATGTCTGTTTTTTGAGGTAACCTTCTTGTCGCTCATGTTTATTATCTCCTCTAAAGTCTTATTTTATCCCTCTCAGGTATAGTAAACAAAGCCATGCTAAAATAAGCCATTTTACTTAAAATGTTCCCCTCTGAGGTTTTTGAGTCTTATGTGAAAGGTTACTTCTACAAGAAATATTGACATATAAAAGCATATAAATACGTGCAAAGCAAAGTAACTTGCTGAGAACACCCTTTTTATTTTGTTCAACATTCCTACTCCTTTGCTTCCCAAAAACCCAAACTAAGAGAAGTGACAGCCTGATTTTTTAGATTTTTTTTTTTAGCAAGTAGAATTCTTTTAACACGGGGAACATGCCTTAAAAATTAAGGCTGTTTTTTGGAAGAGTGCAGAGTGTTTTTGAGATATCTGGAAGCTGTTTAGCTTTCACTAAAAATTGCAGCAAGCAGGTGTGCTGGTAATGCCCCTCATTTTAGTCCTTCTCTTTTGCTCTTTTCCCTTAGGATTTGGTGAGCACACTGTCAAGAACCACAGTTCTTTTCCTTTGCAAAAGGCATAAATGATTAATCCATGTACCCTATTAAATACAGTTTTCTTTCATGCTTTCAGAGTTTGGAGCCCCTTCCCATGGCTGGGCCAGACTTTGGTGCCTTAGGAGAGGAGGCTGAACTGGTTGAAGTTGAACCCGAGACCAAGCAGGAAATTCTGGAAAACAAAGATGTAAGTGCCTGAACAACACTCTGATCTTGTTTTTGTAGAGAGAAATGCCTTGGCACCCTTTCTTCCTTGTTTTTCCTAAGGCAACTTCCTAAGTAATGGATTGAGATGTGAAAGAATTGTTTAGTACTGTGAGTTTAATCTGATGTTATATGGCTGCTGTTCTTTTATTCTGCTGTTTATTGGGTGTGAATACTGAGTGTCATACAGATATATAGGATACAGGTAGTATAGTCTGAGTAGACTCTTTATTAACTCCAGTACAGAATCACAACATCGTTTAGATTGCAAAAAACCTCAAAGATTATTGAGTCCAGTTGTTAACCCAGCAGTGGACAGCCTGTTCCAATCCTTGACAACCCTTTGAAGCATTGCGGATTATTTTTTTTTTTTAATATTTTCCCCCAAAATTCTGTGCTTGTGTGAAAACCTTTGTTCTGTTTAGGTGGTGGTCCAGCATGTGCACTTCGATGGACTTGGAAGGACCAAAGATGACATCATCATGTATGAAATTGCTGATGTTTTCAAGGCCAAAAATCTCATTGATGTAAGTACTGTAGTGAATGTCAGACCTGCTGCTTGAAAATTCAGGTTAATTACTTAAAAATATTTCTCTCTTTCCTACTTTGGGCTACTCCCTTCAGACATGGGGCAACTTTGTCATGTTTTGTGGTGATTCTGATCACGTGATACAGAAGTCAAACTTTAATATGAAATACTGGCAGATACTGCATTTTCTGATGTATTTAGCTCAGAGATGTTGTGAGGTGGCAAACAGATAATTTTTTTCAGCTTCACTCCTCCCACTTGAGATTTTTAAACTGCATAGTGGGCACTTTCAGTTTATTTGCTTAATGGGGACTCAGCAGAGGTAACTGATCCCAGTCCCCACAGTGGATCCAAGTGTCAGGCTGGGTGTCCTTGCACTTTTAGGAAGTGATTCTTCCTGAAGTGTGGCTGGCAATTAAATCTATAAATTGTCTAAATTTAAACAGATTAGTGTGTTTGGGCGTTTGCCAAAAACAGAGGCCCCTGTGTAAGTGTAACTATTTGAATAATAGGTTTAAGTATTACAACAATTAAGAAGCAAACTAACAAAAGGTAGGAATTGAGCCATATTTATTTCTTTACAGATACAAGCGTTACAGTGGTTGTAATCTGTTTTGAAGTATGTCCTTGTATACAAGATTGTGAATATTTTACAACTTCACTGCATTTTAACCATTTTTTTGGTAACCTGAAAGACTCAAATGGACTGGCTGCTCTTGAAGGTCCCTTCCAGCCCAAACTGTTCTGTGACTGAGCTGCTTTTCTCCTGCTGTAGGTGATGAGGAAATCGCACGAAGCTCGTGAGAAGTTGCTTCGTTTGGGAATCTTTAGACAGGTGGATGTTCTGATTGACACCTGTCAAGGTGGGTATTCCCTCATCAATCCTCCCCTTTTTCCTCATGCACACATGAATACTATCATGTCATAGGGTGGATGTTCTTTGTGTATATAACTTGCTCTCTTGTATACCTGTGTATATTTTAAATGAACACATGGGTGTGCTATATATACAAATATATTTGTCTGTGTCCATTATCCTTATGAAGGAGATGTATTTCCATGTGTCTGTATATATGTGTATTTAAGTATTACTTGTATACATGCACAAATGAGTTAATTTTCAGGACTTAAAACAATTACAGTAATCATCCTTTAATCCACAGTTTCAGGGAGCATGTGAGGGAGAGCTCAAAGATGTGCCCTCTACTTCCATGGATTACACATCACATAACTGGCATTAAATTATGAAAACCAGTCATCCTGTGATTGAACCAAATTCTGCACTCACATCCAAATGACATTTTCCTCAAGCCATTTCTCTTTGTAGTGTGGACTTCTATTGTCCTTTAACTGAACCAGTTCTCAAATAATTCAAGTAATCTTCTGTCTGCATTGTTTTGAATAACTGTAGAGATAACATACACTTGTTTGTTTATGTAGGAGATGATGCCCTTCCAAATGGTTTAGATGTGACCTTTGAGGTGACAGAATTGAGAAGGTTAACTGGAAGCTATAACACTATGGTTGGCAACAATGAAGGCAGTATGGTATGGATGATTTCAAATTATTAATGATGTCTTTTGATATTCCACTTCCTCTCTTCCTTTCAGCTGCAAACCTAGCAAGGATTTTGGTGATCCAAACCAAATTATTTTCTTGATCCAGCTTTACTAAGGCTTTGCCAGACCTTTGTGTCTAAAGAGTCTTTGTATTAGTCAGGCTTTCATTCAGCAAAAGCCTATTTTGACCTAGGGGAGAATCCTCTGGCTTCCAGCTCAGCATGTTAATTTTTTAATTCTTGAAACTACTTGAATTATTTCTCAATGATATTAAGGATATTTTATCTACTGGAGGGATTAGTAAGGAATTTGGAAATCAGTTTCTGTGAGATATATTTAAAGTGTTTTTCTTCTCAGTTGAAATGGTTTATATTTGACTTAGAAATTTGTTTCGGTTTTCACTGTTTTAGCTCAGTACCAATTATTCTGGCCTGCAGAATGCAAGGTCTTCACGATTCTATTAACTGTGGGACATGTTTTCATATGATTCAAATAAGGATACATCAGATTAAAATATTGTGTGAAAAATCTTTACCAACTGACCCAAAAAGCCCCAGCTGTGCTGTTGGGTCTGTGGCTGTGCTGGTACCAGCAGTGCTGGTGTAGCAGATTGTGCTTTCAGGTGCCCATTCTGCTCCCTTTCTGCCTCCTCACGTGCACAGGGCAGCTGTGCCTGGGGCTGGCAGATAAGCCAGATCAAGGGACTCATCCCTTTCTTCTTAGGGGTATTTTTAACTTGGATAAGATCCTGCATGACTCAGGTGATGGTGTTGTGCATGTGTAAGGGGAACAGCAACTGGGTGAGTTGAGAGCTGCTTAGGCAGTTCCACTGCCAAGAGGTGTCGTGGCCTGAAGGAAATCAGCAGGGAATCCTTCTTATTGGTTCCAGTGCTGCTGAAAACTCACTGAAAGCTGCTTTGGTTTCTCTCTTTATACTCAGCTTCCTCTTCTGTTTGATTTTAATCTGTTACAGAGAAGGAAAACTTGTGAATGCTATAAAAGCATGACTTGTATGCGCTCATGTTGGCAATACAGATTGTGCTTCTTTAAGAGTTGAATAGATTTGACATTTATTCTAATCCCTTAAATTCATCTGAAGCCTGAATAATCTGATATTTTAATGTCTTCATTTCTTATTCTCAGGGTAGATATGCTTGTCTTCAGCATAGGATTAAGATGCAGGACAACAAACTATATGAAAAGTTGTAATGTAGGTTTTGTGGGTTTTTTTCTTCTATTTTCTGTAGGTACTTGGGCTCAAGTTCCCAAATCTCTTTGGACGTGCAGAAAAGGTAACCTTCCAGTTTTCCTATGGAACAAAGGAAACTTCCTATGGCCTGTCCTTCTTCAAACCACAGCCTGGAAACTTTGAAAGAAAGTAGGGGATGCATTTTTGAGTACTTCTTTTTTTGACTGAAGAAATACAAAACAATAAGGTCTTTCATTGAGTAATAATTACATTTATTCCTTGCCTGGGGGTCTGTTAATGATGTATCAGAGTTAGTTTCTGAAGTTGTGGTGATTATTCAAAATGTCACCTACCTAAATAGTTTCCTTTTAAAACGTGCCAGTAATGTTGTGTTTCAGTTTCTCGGTTAATGTGTACAAAGTGACTGGACAGTTCCCTTGGAGCTCTCTTCGTGAAACAGATAGAGGAATATCAACAGAATTCAATGTAAGTGGAGCACAAGAGCTTGGGGAACACATGCTTCATTTGCACTTTGGGTCATAGGGCTGGCTTTGGCAAATATTTGGGTTACTTTTTATGACTGAATCACTTGTGCACAGGAATGACCTCGTATTATTGAAGAGAGGTCATGCACCTTAGTCTTTTTGTTAGAGTTCAATCTTATTTTGGCCATTTAAGAGTGCCAGTATGTTTTTCTCCAAATTCCTTATGTTTAAAATGATCATTTCAGGGAGGCAGCTGGTTGCCTGCCTTACTGTACCAGCCCAATTTAAGATATTTTTCATTTGGGATGGATTAAGTGGCGGGCACCTACTTGGAGAAACTCTAGGCTGGAGCAGAATGAAATGAAAATTGTTTCTCTTTGATTCAAGAAGTTTGGAAAGAAAGCCATAGACTCAAGTATGAAAATTGTTTGTTTTAATTTTGTAACAATTTTTTCATGTCCTAGTTTCCAATCTGGAAGACCAACCACACCCTGAAGTGGGAGGGTGTGTGGAGAGAGCTTGGCTGCCTTGCTAGAACGGCGTCCTTTTCTGTTCGAGAAGAAAGTGGACACTCTCTTAAATCTTCCCTCTCTGTAAGGCTTTCTCATGGTCATTTTTAAAACATGTTATTTTGTCATCTCACCGTTATGAATGATCCCAGAGGAGCTTTGTGTCCCAGTGTGGGTGGTGTGTTTTACCTCAGACATCTTTGGCTGTTCCCTCAGAGCCACCCAGGAGGCACAAAGAGAGAACATTTAATCACAGTTGAATGTTGCCCTTTGACTGTGGCTTGTAGTGTAGCAGTAAATTTCTTCATCCTGCACTTGCCATGCCTTTTCTGAACTTTTTTTTTAAACATTCTTTCCTGTAGCAGTTTTTGGTCACTTGTCATCTTTCACTTGTAGCTTACAAATTACAGGGGATAAACTATTTGCAGATTACTGTCACAAAACCAGTGGTTTCAACTGGGCCATTGGTGCGACTTTCTTGTGTGTACCATGGGCAAAAGATAAAAAAGATTAAAAAAAATGTATGCATTTCATATGGCCTCTAAATTCCAAACTAAGGCAGTCTGTAGGTATATTGTTCCCAAATTCATGAAGCTACACTAGCCTTAGCTGGAGTCATGGCTGTCTTCTACTGTTTGCAGTGTTTGAAGGAAAATAATAGTGTCACTGAGGTATTCGACAGATAATGAGAACCTAAAACCTATTTTTATATTCTTTTCAGCATGCCATGGTAATTGATTCCAGGAACTCCTCAATCCTGCCAAAACGAGGTGCTTTGCTGAAAATTAATCAGGTAGTATTAAATCACTTGTGCTATTACTGGGTTTTATCTGTGGGCTTGAGGAAGTCTTAATTTATCTAATTGATGTTCATGTTAATGTCCAAAGTTAGAAATGAATCTTAAATTGACTGGGAGACAATGAGGACCAGTATTTAATTTTTCTGTTTACAGAGCCTTTTAAAATCATGCACCTCTTTTATGGTGGCAAATTTTCATTTGCATGCCATTGGTCACACAGCACAGCCTCTCCATGCCTCTCTCTATTAGCATCAAATTGTTTATTAGCTGAGAGAAACTACTCCTGACAGTATTTACTTGCACTTTCAGTAGTTATTAACTAGTCCTCTTTTCTAATATTGTCACCTAAGACTGCCAGACTGTGGTCCTGTTGTTACAAAGTTTGTAAGTCTCAGAATTAGAAGTGAAAGACTGAGTAAAAATAGCTCTCCAAGGCATACATATGTATCATTTTGGCACAGAAAATCGTTTTCACTCTTGTTCCATTCAGAGCTTTTCTAAAAGCTGGGTTAATACTTCAGAAGCATTACTTTCTGGTTTAGGAGCAGAGTGCTTGGAAGTGCCACTGGACTTAAAAGTGCTGCTTTAAGCAGCAGTGAACTCTGTGAGAATGGTGGTTGTAATCCAGGGTTTAGGTAAGATATCACTTGTTAGATCCTGTCTCTAACATTGAGTCAGTCCCTTCACTGGTTATTTTCAGCTCACACTTGTGTCATGCAGCTGCTGGTCCTTCAGCCCTGTTTAGTACACATGAAATCTCAGGTCTGGGGAAATACAGTGGGAGTCGGGAGGCTGAATATTCCGCCTCCATTCTATTTTGCCTTCATTTACAAAATGGCTTAGAAAGCAACAGTTTGGTTTAATATTTAGAGGGGGGAAAATGCACCTGATTATTCTGAGGGTCATACGTGCCTTGGTCCAAAATGCAGTTGCCTCTCTATGCCAGTGTTTCTGTATGTCTTGTACAGAAGAACATTGTTGATGGTGCAGACATGCTTTTAGAGGGAAGAAACATGTAATATCCGTTCCAACTTTCATAAACTTCTGTCTTTGCAGGAGCTGGCTGGTTATACAGGTGGAGATGTGAGCTTTCTGAAAGAGGATTTTGAATTTCAGTTGAATAGGCAACTTCTCTGGGATTCGGTAATTTTTTTAAAGATGTTTTAAGTTTAGCTGACATTGAACCTATGTCTTATGATTTCTCACCATGGATTAGTAAAAAGATTGTGGAAGGTGGATGGTGTAAATACCTTGATTTTTTTTTTTTTGGAAAGTGAACTATGCTTTCCTTTTAATCTTTATTACTGCTTTGCACAGTCAGTTGAGAAATGGGAATTCTGCAAAGAACAACTTGACAATTAACCCCGTGAACTCTTTTCCTTCCAAAAATTAAGTTGGTCATGTCTGTTCTGTGATTTTTCAAAAACTTTGAAAGCTTTTGAAAAACTCCAAAATTTCTTGAAATGTTCACTTGGTTATGAATTTTCTGACTAATCTTGGTTTAGTTTTTTTCTGAAATTGAAATTATGGATGTATAACTATTTTGGTATTCTAGCATGTAATTAGTTTTTCTATGTGAAATTCTTGGGAAAGAATTTTTCATGAACTTCACTTTCTTATGATACACAGCAAGCAAATGATTAAATGTTTGCTATAGTGATTTGCCTCTCAAGAATTATTTATTATAGTTAAACAGCAATGCTGTATGTTTATTTAATGTCAGTATAGTGAATTGCAGAAGGTAGTTTCATTTAATTATAAGGCTAATTTATAGACAGGTAATAACAATATTTTTGGCAGCTATTTGTTGGACTTGGGGTTTCCAATTGCCAGGAGTAATTTATGTCAGCACTGTTGTCTTATTTCAAGAAAATTCCTAAGAAAATAGGAGCTGGATGGGGTGAGTGTTCCCTTTTGCTGCTGTGAAAGTAGCCCTTGGTTCAGCTGTGCTGCGTGGACTTTTTCAAGGCACAGCACTGCATAAAAGAAAGAGGGCAGCAGCCATCCAGAGTTTGCTGGAAATCCCACTGCAAATCCCACAGTCATCAGTTCATGGCAGCTCCGCCTGTTACCACTGAAATCTTAATTATCTTAGAGAAATGAAGCAATGTGTGTTAATACACAACTTCTTTTTCTCTCCAAAGGTTTTTTCAGCATCGCTCTGGGGCGGAATGTTGGTACCTATTGGGGACAAACCATCCAGTATAGCTGACAGGCAAGTTTTTTAAATGCTTGTTGTTTTTTTTTCCAGTCAGCACAGGTAGTGGATATAGAAAACTCCAGAAGAGAGAAGCAGTAGTAGCTCTGGTTCTGAGGAGAATAACATGTTTCCAGTTAGCTTTAATTGCATGTTGGCACTCCAGCTATTTGCACACTGGGGTAATAAAAATTTATAATTTGCTCTGTAGTAGCCCTGCCTGCCAATATTTAGGGTTGCAAAATGGTGTTCACCATCTGCAAAATACTGTAGCAGGCACAGGTAGTACTGTAGGTGTTCTTAGACACAAAGCCATGTTGTAACTGCTTGCCTTGACGGCAATTTTGCCATCTAATGCTGATGTTTAAAGATCAGGTTACCAAACCTTTCACAAAGTTGCCTTTCAAGTGAAGCATCACCTTTAATTTGACTGTATTCACCAGGTTTTACCTTGGAGGACCAACAAGTGTGCGTGGATTCAGCATGTACAGCATTGGACCCCAGAGTGAAGGTCTGAACCTCTTAAATCCCACTCCTCTGGCAATCCTGTAAATATTGCTCTGTAACAAAGAGTCTCATTCTGTCCTTTCAGACTTTGTATAGCCTGAAAATAATCGCACTCATTCTGTACTTTGGGAAGTGTTATGGCTTTGATCTCTTGTTATAGATGGAACAAAAGAATAAAATGGAATAAAGCCAGGTAGTTCCTAATTAAGCCACAAGCTAATTTTGTAAACCAAGTGTGCATTCAGACTTTCATACTCCCAGTGTGTCACTGTAATTAGTAAGCAACCTTCAAGCTGAAAAAGTTCCCAAAACTCGGTTGTAGCAACGGTCACATTAAATCTCTTGTCTGATACTCTGCTACCTGAACATATGCTCAGGTAGCTTAGAGGAAAGGTGATCTCGGCAGGTGTTTTCAGAGTCAGGAGCTCCCTCACTTGTATTCCTTCCTCTGCTGCTGGCTTGCAGTTATCAGCAGATTCAGTAGTCAGTATAGTTTAAAGCTAGTTGTTTAGTTGTATCCATCTCCCACTTTTAAAATTAAGACAAGTATTGCAGAGGTGTTGAGGAGGTAGTTTTGATGACCCATGAGTAGGGTGAGGGAATGAAGAAAAAGACACTTCACTTGGAAGGTTTAAAGGATTGCGTAAGTGCTGATTTTTTCACTTCATGGTGTGAGGTTGGAGAGAGAGTGAAGTGAATGGGAAGAGCTATAATGGGTAGAAGTGCCATGTAAAACAACTTACAGATGTGTTCTCATACCTTTAACAACTGGTCCTTTTAATATATTCCACAGTTAATGCTTTTATTCCCACATTTTGCCCAACCAGGTGATTACTTGGGAGGAGAAGCCTACTGGGCTGGAGGGTTGCACCTCTACACCCCTCTCCCTTTCCGGCCAGGCCGTGGAGGGTTTGGAGATCTTTTCCGAACACATTTCTTCCTTAATGCTGGGAACCTCTGCAATCTTAACTATGGTAAGATCAGTAGAATAAAAACACCTTCTTCCCCATATCTAAGAGCACAAAGGAGAGCTGTTCTGTTTACTCAGAAGCAGTTTGTTTACTCTGTGTATTTGGTGCCTGTCAAAAACCTGCTGCTTTTAACTTATATATTTGACAGGTTGCCAGTAATTTATTTAGCTCTTTACAGAAATTGTAGCATAACCTGTAGGAAAGAAACCCAGGATGGTAACAGTAGTAGCTGTGAATTGCTGATGTTTGCAGGCCAGTGTAGTAATTAACATTTGCTGCCTTAACACCATTCTGAAGGTGGAATGGAAGATGATGTTTTAGTGGCATTCTAATGTTTACTGGAAGGAGCTGAATCAAAAGTGGTGGCATGAGGATGTGATAACTGATGGGACTTTTTTCCCTCCCATTCCCAACTTTTTTTAAAATACATGTCAGTGATTCAGTGTATTGCTTTGCAATACAATTTCAGTCAGTTTTAGGATACAGTGATATTTCATGTCTTTGTAACTTGATGTAAGAAAGGCAGCATCCCCATGGGAGGGAGACACCTTATGCACCATTGAAAAGCAGATTAATTACTTTAAAATAATAGAGATGCTAAATTATAGAATAGAATCACAGAATGGGTTGGTTTGAAAGGGACCTTAGAAATCATCCGGTCCCACCCCCTGCCATGGGCAGGGACACCTTCCATTAGCCCAAGTTGCTCAGAGCCCCATCCAGCCTGACCTTGGACACTCCCAGGGATGGGGCAGCCACAGCTTCTCTGGGCACCCTGTGTCAGGGCCTGCCCACCCTCAGAGGGAAGGATTTCTTCCCAATATCCCTCTGTCAGTGGGAAGCCATTCCCCCTTGCCCTGTCACTACATGCTCTTGTAAATAGTCTCTGTTTCTTTTAGACTCCCTTCAGGTACTGGAAGGGAGTACAAAAGACATTTAAGGTTCTTGCTAGTAGGTCCCCTATTGTGGGAAATGAAGATCAGCAGCAATCCAACCAAAATCCCAGTAGTTTGAGTCCAAGGTACTTGACATTTATGAAAGCTGTGTGTAGGGCATCAACTTTGACCCTGCAGGAGGTGCCCCTAGGCAGTCTCTGTTCTAGCTCTGCATGTGCAGCTAGCCTGCCCCCTCCTTGGCAGCCAGCTTTGACTGCAGAGCTCCTGCTCTTTGGTTCCAGGTGAGGGTCCCAGGGCCCACCTGCAGAAGCTGGCAGAGTATATCCGATGGTCCTACGGTGCTGGAATTGTGCTCCGCCTCGGAAACATCGCCAGACTGGAGCTCAACTACTGCTTCCCCATGGGGGTACAGGCTGGGGACAGGTTGGTTTGCTGCACCATTTGCTTCAGTGGTAGCTGGGCTTTTTTACTGCTCTTCCATCTGGGTTGTCAGAATTGGTGGTGCCTTTTAGTTTTGCTTAGCAGGGATTTTTGAGCACTCGATGCTGCTCTTCCAGCTCACTATTCATGTTGGTTTCACAGCACATCTTGGTTTAAGGCTTTTTTTTTTTCTCAAGTTTCAGAGTTCATTAAACTTGAGATCGGCTGTTGAAATGTCTGAATAGCTGTGTAGCAGGTTTTATTTCTTCAGGGGAAATGATCACTGAAACTGCTCCTGAGATTTTCTTAAGCCTTCCAGAACCAAATGATTGCATAAATATCTAGTTTAATGTCTTTGTTTGAAAAATGAAAACAAGTTTAAGTATAGATAAAGGAAGAACAAATTAATTTGCTAGCAACCAATTATCCTACATCAAGCAAATATTATAGTATGCAATAAAAAAGCTCCAGGGGGCCTGTTCTTGGCTGTGAATATTGTGTGAGATATTCTGTACTTCATACAGGAGCTGGATTATGTTTCCAGTTACCATTCATGTCCAATGTGAATAATAGCAATTTGAAAATCAGGGGCTTTGCACAGCAAATGTAAACTCTCCACATGGATGACAAATTGACAAAGTAAAAGCCTTTGTCAGGTAAAATTTGAATTGCAGCTTTCCAAAGATTGAAAACCTTGGGAATTTGGGGATAGGGAGAAAGGATTTTAATTTCATCAGGACCTTATGTATCACTTACACTGTTTATTATCTGTTTCTTTTCAGGATATGTGATGGTGTTCAGTTTGGAGCAGGAATAAGATTTCTATAATACAGAAAGATTTTACATCACTCTATGAAATTGTGCTCTGTAATTGAAATCAAGACTATAATATACTTTGATAAGGCCTACCTTTTTTCCTTGAAATACAGATACACATCTGAGTGATTTACCTCTTGGACTCCCCAAGAAACTGCATTAAATAATTATGTTCTAAAGGTTCATTGTACCTCTGATTCTTATCAAAGATAGGAGAGTGTTTGTAGGAGTCCAGCTATTTTATCTTACAGCTTTTATGTTCCATATTTTATCTGGCTTTGGCAGCCTAGTTGTTACTTAAAACTAGAAAGTTGTCAGATATTGGCTCTTGGATACAGTTCACGTAATTATAGTTGTTTTTGACCTGCATGGCCTTCCTCTTCCAACCACAGTTCTCATAAGTCTTGGGATAGCCAAGTGGGAATATTGTTGGGGTGGAAATTAAGGGGTTTTTCTGCATCATCAGCTTCTGTGAGCAAGTGACCCTGAAGAAAAAGTGTGTCAAAAATTATACAATTATAACCATTTTAATGCTTCTAGGTGAACATAAATGCTTTGAATATATTTCACTATTGTAAGTCACCTCTCTTTAAATGCCTCCTACAATCTGAATTGCATACTGCAAAAATGCAAGTCATTTGTCTAGCATACTAGATACTAAAATTAGAACTTTGAAAGGTTCAGGGTTCTCAGCTCTGAGGTGGTTTTGAGTGGTTTTATGCCCTCAGTGAAGCTTTTTGTAGGAATTACAGAAAGGGACTCTAGACATGTGATGATGTGATGCTGCCTTGTTCACCTTTGTGTGACAAGTTTGTCTCTACTGACCCATTCAGGTGCCAATTTGACTTCAAAATCACCTCCTGCTTTGTCTCTTCCTGTATATTCCAGTTCGTAAGGCTGGACTCATTCACTAGTTCATCTTTGAAGATAGTTGGATACTAATTATTTTTATATGCGTCAGTCCTACATGGTCATCCTAAAGAGAATCTGACCTTGGAGTCCACTTTCCCTGCATCTAAATTATTTTTTGTTGTTGTTATTAAGTGTTGGCAAATTTAAAATCATAATATAAAGAAGATCCTGGGAGAATGGAACAGAAATACACGAGCTGTTGTACTCCTGATTTTTTTCTGCTTGGCTAAAGACAGGTTTGGACATACTGGTACACTACTTGATTTTGCTGAATGCTGTCAGGACTGCCATCAAATCTTGTTCCCAATCAAGTCAGCACTCTGACTCCACTATTTTTAAAGTCAGACCACAGTTTTATACGTGGCTTCAGCATTGGTTTGTGCTGCTGTTGTTGTAATACACTGAGTCTGGTTTTGTTGATAATTCTCTAAAATATGAAGGCTAGAAGCTGGTCTGCCTAGTTTTGCAGAGCTCTGCTTGACTAAACATCTTTCCCTCCTTATGAGGTATCAGCAGCAGGCTCACAGATGTTCAAAACTGTGTGAATGACACAAGTCAGCTGTATTCCAATAGCAAAATTCAGCATAAAAAAACCTTCCAGTACATGTATCTAACAGTGACTGTAGCAAGTACATATTTAACCAAGCATTTCTGATGATTTTTTTGTTGTTATGAGATAAAATATGAAACTATGTTAAGAATGTCAACAAATGCTAATAGTTTTTCTCCAGCACTATCACATTTTGACATACAAAAACATCTTTAATGGGAATGTTTAGATACCAAAATGCTGTTAAGGTTTTCTCCTAGGAGTTCAAAGTTAGATGTGTTCTGTTGCCTTAAGAACTCTGTGCACGTTGTTTTGTACTAAAGGCTGCACAAGTGTAATCCTTTAATATGCACTACATTGAAAGGTAACACTTTCTTCAGGGTGTCTGACAAGTATACCACAGTATAGAAAGTATTCCTGTATTCCTCTGGGAAGAAACACCTGGATTCTGCGGTTGCTTCTATAGAATATTAATGCAATTAATATACTTCCATTTAACATTTGTTGCATCCCCATTCTAAGACAGTGGGGGATTTCTTGGAGCTGTTCCACTTACATTAAGAAGTTGAAAATGCTCTTTATAGCCGGGACATCTGTTATTAGGTGGTGTTAATGAATAAGTTTTTAGGGAGCTTAGGGAGAAGGTGGAGGAGGAAACTGGGAGGTTGTTAGAACGTAAGGGGCAGGTTTGCTGCCATATTAAGAGCACAACTGATATAAAAATATAAGCTTTACAAGTAAAATATGGTGCTGACCTCAAGAAAATGGAAACATTGTCCAACTTAAGTACCTTTGCTGTCACTCTGTGCCTTTTTTGATACAGGCCTGTACATGCTGCCAATGGGAATACCTGCAGAGGTGTAGCAACTCCTGTTTAATACTTACTACAAAATACCTGTTGGTTCAGTCAGGCACCTGTGTGGGAACTGCTGTCCTTGGTGTGCCCTTTGAGGGAAGCATTCCGAGTCTTCCTGTCCCACCTGGGATCAAACACACAGGCCCACAGAAAAGTGGGTTGGGGGGCAGGTTGGCTCTCCCTCCTCTGGGCTGAGTGAGCAGCTACATGAAAAAGTATGAATTTTCACTGTGCTGTTACAGGGGAATAAAACACTCACCCTTTGCTGGGAATGTTAAGGACCTGGTCAGATGTGTGGAAGATTATTCTGAACCTTGCGTGGGATAACATAAGAAATTGATCCTAAAATGACAGGGTTTGAGTGTACAGCATTGTATGTTTGTTCTGCCATTCTTGCCTTGTTTTCAGAAGGGCTGGAGCCTGGCAGCCACAGCAGCAGGAATCTTTACCAGGAGGATTTTTTGCACAGCTTCTCCACCACGGGACGGTTGTGGAAATCGTGTAACTGGATGTGTGTTTTATGACAGCAGTGCTAAATTGCTGTTAGCAACTGTAGGCAGTGCTCTTGGATGATTTTACCTTAATTGGCACGGGACTTTGTGCTGGGTATGTTCTGTGCAAGTCAGAGCATTCAGCTTTCTTTTGTTAAGCCAAAAAAAAGGCAGCCCAGTCTGCAGCTGGTAGAGCCAATGTCTGCATGGAATAAATGATCTTTGAAGAAGCTTTTCAGTGAAACAGAGTACAAAACAGAAGTGAGTCTGAAGGAAATCAGTAGCATCAGTTAAGTGGTACATTTCTACCTCAGTATTGACTAAATAATGTCATTTTTAAAAAGCCAAAACAAACAGCCCCCAAAAGCCCCTACAAATAAACAACAAAAAACCGAACACCAGCACCCCCCCGCCCCCTGCCCCAGCACATCCTAATTCATCTGGCAGACCAGGAAAAAAAATTGACTCTTGTGTCATCTTAGAAAAACAGTGCAGGTCTTGTTATAATAAGACTCTAATGATTTTCTGGTTTTAAAAGTGGTTGGTTTTGCTTTGCTGAAATACCTGAAGAATTGTGAGAGAGCATATATTAACTGCCACCATTATTTTGTGATACATCTAATTACAGGAATCTCAGTCTAAAATGTTGAAAGCAATATTAAAACACTGTAAGGTTAAAGTAGAGGGAACAGAAACCTCCATGAAAAAAAAGGGTGAGCAATGTTAAAATGAGCAAATGTGAATTCAGGCTTTGAAATGTCCAGCTAAATATTAAAGCAACAAGTCAGTGCTGAAAATAAGAAGAGATTTTTGAACCAGGTTTAGCCTTTCCAATGTAATTGGACAGGTTTGTGCTCTGGCAGTTTTCTTAATGAACATACACTCAATACATTGAATATATTCCTATAGGAATGTATGGGAACCTCATTCCTAATGAGAGGAAGGGTACCAGAGGGATTTTTCTGGGTGTTGAGAGCTAGTCTCTCGTTCAGGATGGAAGGTTTAACAAAATTATGTAGCTGGGCTTCTGAACTGGAGGCCACTGACCTGGTGCAGCAGCAGCTGTCACTGCTAATGGCCATTAGCCAGTTAAATCACTCAAGACCAAGACGCACTTGATCACAGCAGTGATAAAAGCTCTTCATTTCCTATTTAGAAGAGCCCTGTTTGTTTGAACCACCCTCAGAAAGGCTCTGGGTCTTGTTTCGGTGTTTTTGAAGTGTAGTTTGACTTTCTGTTGCCATGGGTTCTCTCTTCTTGTCTCAAACAACTCAGCCTCCTTTTTCTTTGCAATAGGCTGACATACTTTTGCCACTTAGCTACAAATTGAAGCATTTCTTTAAAAATAGTTAGGACATCAAAATAAGAGGTGAACACATCTGTGTGGTTTTATTTCAATAATTACAAGATACTTGCTTATAAGTGGGTACATCCTGAGTGCTGTACTGAAGTCAGTGAAGTTTTATAAGCTGTTTGGATTGTGTGTATAAATTGTTAACCAATTTGTTTGCTTTCTTGCTCAGAGTTTGTACTCACACATTTTCTGACTGCAATTTCATTAAAAAATCAGGTATGAGAACTGATTGATTTTTATGGGTTTTCTTCCCCTAGAGGTTGGATAAAATGCTTTTACTACACTGCCTTGAAGCTGAATGTATCTAAGACTTCATTTTATGAAATGAAAATATCCACTCTGCTAGTCCTGTTGCAGATTGACATCTATGTGTGTTTTTCCTATGAATCCAGGTTATTTTTGATCCAAGTGCAAGCTTCATCTTCAGTGCAAAGGGTCTGTTGTGGCTTGTGCCAGCAGAATGCAGTTGTCGTCATTGCAAAGAAGTATAATAACCTTAAATGAAATGAGCAATTTAACCAATTAATGTCTTTCTATGTACTTCAGCATAATTAAGTCTGCTCTTTTTTTTTATCTCCCTTTTCCTGCCCCTCTCATGTATTGACTGCAGTGTTGCAGCATGGAAGGAACCTTGGCGACTGTTGTAGATATGCCTGGGCTTTGTCTGGGCGCATTTTCTGCATGGGAGTTGATTTTACCACTGGTAAAACACAGGTCTCATAGGTCTGAAGTTCCAGTCTATGAAGATTTTGGGAGCATCCCTCCAAAATCCACTTCTTCCGCTGGCAAGAGCACAGGGAAATCAACATAAAACGTTCATTAGGTATGGCCTGAAACCTCAAAATCATTGAAGTGAGAGGTGGTTTTGTAACTGGTATTGATCCCACCCCCCCTGCCAAGTTCTCACGTGCAGTCTAAAAGTCTTTGCTGTGGGCAACATGCTGCTGTTTCAGGAAATGGAATTTATTTGTTCTTTCAAAGAAGCAATATCAATAAAAAATGATGATCATCATGGCCTTTATGGGCAAACACTAGACAGGGTTATCTTGCAGTGGGGTATAAAGATGATGAAGTATTTGCAGGGAGGAGCTTATTTGGCTAAAGCTGGGGCAGTTTTAGGTAAGTTTTAGGTTTTCCATGCATTCCAAAATCAGCACAGCACAGAGTTCACAGCTTTTTAAAGTCAGTGTTATCTGTGAGTCAAGGCAAACACTTCTGGAACAAAGCAAGGCATGCAGTGGTAACCTTTAAAGAGAGTCAGAGCTGCTTAGGGCAGAGGTGAGCAGGTGAGGAGGAGATCACAGTGCCTGGTACGTGGAGTGGGACAGTGTGGATTGAGACACTGCGGTCACAGCCACTGCATTAAACTCTTGGAGCAGACAGACCCGTATAAAACCCCTTCTGCAATGCTGCTCACAGGATCCTTCTTTGTATCCTGCAGTAAAACCGGCTTGGAATTGAAAGCCATTGGCAGGTTTGGGGCTTGCCAGGGAAACAGGAAGAGAAGCTGAGGTTATAACCAGTGTCTTAAGCAGGATTTCCACTTATTGAAGTTGGTCTCTGAAAGCAGGAAAAATAAACTTTGGGAAGGAATGAGAAAATAGTTTTTGTGTACATTTCGGGATACCTTATTGATGAGTGCCTAGAGCAAGAGATCATGCTTAAAAAATTATTAAACTGCAAATAAATTGGTGCCCAGGTAGATATGCCACTTATCACATGAGCCCTCAAAGATTCTGGCATCATCATCTGCTTGTGCAGCTCCTAAACTTGACAAAGTGGTTATTTTTATTCCAGTCCGATCTGGTCTGGGGGCTGCACCTCCTGGAAGCTGGGAAATGTGCAGCAGGTTATGTTAAAATCCGCAGTATATGTTGGTTTGTGAGAGATTTAAATGATGTGGTAACATGTCATTGTAGCATGGGGCTGGAGGAAATTATGGATGTGGAAATTCTGCTCATTAATCTGATGAGGAAACCCTGGCCCGAGCTCCTTGCAGTGCAGGACTTTTGAGATGTAGAAAGCACCCTCCTGCTTCTTGGTTGCTTTTGCCAGAGGAATGTTTATAAACTTTAAGTCTAGTCCATTAAAGGCAAATATTTAATGTAGCTGCAGGTCCTACTCCAAGCCTGTCATTACCCTTCAGTCCTGTGTTTTTGTCTATTTCCTACATTCCTGTTGATTTGCAAACCACAAGAGAAATAGACTCTGTAAGCCAAACCTGTGGTTCAAATGCAGAAGGAAAACCAACTCAAAAAAACAGGTGAGCAAGCACTGTTTTCTTGACCATTTCATTAGCTATTGTGTTAAACGTTCCTTACAACAGGGAGAAGAAGTTCACAGAAGCAATTTGGAAGGGTCTTTCCAGCCCCAGTCATGTGTGCCCTCCACTTCCCTCCTGCTGACACGTGTCTTGGGTGACTTTGTGCTCAGTCACACTGAAAAGCTTGGGCTGGGTGTTTTATTACTTGCTAAAGTGCCTGTGGAAAAGAAATGAGCAGCTGGAGGTGAGGGACAAGGGTAGGCCTTGGTGACAGAGGGGATTAGCTTGGGCTGAATCTCATGAAGCTGCACGCCCAGAGCAGGGTTTCTGCCCTCTTCTGCTCTGGATGCGTCCTGTAGTGTTACTTCTGTGTCAGGTCAAGTGTGAAAATGTGTCCTGTGAGCTGGGTGTGCAGATCCTGAGCCAAGCGGGGCCCATTTGAATGTGGCTCTTTGATGGAACAAGGGCTGCTGACAGGGGAGCTGCTTGTGGAGCACAGCCAAAGGTTCTGCCCAGCTTCAGGGACCTGGCAGCATCGTTAAAATCAATGGGACCGCTTCAGGGGCTTAAACTTAAGCGTGTGCATAAAGTTTTACAGGATCACAGCCCAACAGCATAAACTCTTCAGGACTTGTTTTCAATGTGTGTTCCACAAGCCCCTTATCGTGTTCCCGGGTGCTGTAGAGTGATAAGTAATAAATTCTGCCTGTGGGATGAAACCCAAGTTTTGGGTTGCTTGGCTGTTTCTGTGCACACAGCATGCTGGTGGCAGCAGCAGTGCTCGGAGACCTGGGAGGTGGTGACAGTCCCCCTGTGACCTCAGTATGTGGGAGCTTGGCAAACATCACCCCCATGGTCCCCTTCTCCTCAATCTTTCTGCAAAGGAGATGCCAAAACCTGCCCTGCAACATGCCAGGAGGAGGAGGAGGCAGGCTAGTCGCACACAAGGGGCACATGGCTGCAAAATTAGGAGGCAAACCTGATTGCAGCCAGCAAGAACCTGCGCAGGCGTGCCCTGACTAATGGCACATGCTGAGCATTTGCCCTCGGCTGTGCCCAGCTGTTGCAAAACGTGGAATACGTAAAAATTTTTTTGCGAAAGGATGTCCTTTGATGTTTGATCTTACTTTCAAGGCTGTGAACGCTCCACTCTGGCTGTGACGAGGCCCGAGGCTTTCCTTTCCTTTGCTTTTGCTGTGATGTCTATTTTTTTTTAGCCACTTTCTCTCCGCGTGCATGTGGCGTTGCCCCGCAGGAGGGTGATGCTCCGGGATGATGCTCAGGGTGATGCCCCAGGTGATGCTCGGGGTGGTGCTCTGGGATGATGCTCAGGGTGATGCCCCAGGTGATGCTCGGGGTGGTGCTCCGGGATGATGCTCAGGGTGATGCCCCAGGTGATGCTCGGGGTGGTGCTCCAGACGACGCTCAGGGTGATGCCCCAGGTGATGCTCGGGGTGGTGCTCGGGGATGATGCTCAGGGTGATGCCCCAGGTGATGCTCGGGGTGGTGCTCCAGACGACGCCCCAGGTGATGCTCCAGCCGGGTGCGGGCTCTCGGGGCGGGGGCTCGGGGGGTGTCCCCGTCCCGTCCCGTCCCTCCTCCCGCGCACTTCCCGGCCGTGGCAGGGCGCTGTGTCCGCCGGCAGCGCTCCCGGTCCGCCCCCAGCTCCGGCTCGCCCGCCTCTC
>VWZF01004022.1:595043-653298 GCA_013396755.1 Sclerurus mexicanus
CCGCGGCGCCGGCTTCGGGGCCGGGCCCGGCATCGGGACCGGGCGGTCCCCGGATCTCTGGGGATGGTCGATGGCGATGGGGCAGGGACAGCCGGGCGGTCCCCGGATCTCTGGGGATGGTTACGGCGATGGGGCAGGGACAGCCGGGCGGTCCCCGGATCTCTGGGGATGGTCGATGGCGATGGGGCAGGGACAGCCGGGCGGTCCCCGGATCTCTGGGGATGGTTACGGCGATGGGGCAGGGACAGCCGGGCGGTCCCCGGATCTCTGGGGATGGTTACGGCGATGGGGCAGGGACAGCCGGGCGGTCCCCGGATCTCTGGGGATGGTTACGGCGATGGGGCAGGGACAGCCGGGCGGTCCCCGGATCTCTGGGGATGGTTACGGCGATGGGGCAGGGACAGCCGGGCGGTCCCCGGATCTCTGGGGATGGTTACGGCGATGGGGCAGGGACAGCCGGGCGGTCCCCGGATCTCTGGGGATGGTTACGGCGATGGGGCAGGGACAGCCGGGCGGTCCCCGGATCTCTGGGGATGGTTACGGCGATGGGGCAGGGACAGCCGGGCGGTCCCCGGATCTCTGGGGATGGTTACGGCGATGGGGCAGGGACAGCCGGGCGGTCCCCGGATCTCTGGGGATGGTTACGGCGATGGGGCAGGGACAGCCGGGCGGTCCCCGGATCTCTGGGGATGGTCGATGGCGATGGGGCAGGGACAGCCGGGCGGTCCCCGGATCTCTGGGGATGGTTACGGCGATGGGGCAGGGACAGCCGGGCGGTCCCCGGATCTCTGGGGATGGTTACGGCGATGGGGCAGGGACAGCCGGGCGGTCCCCGGATCTCTGGGGATGGTTACGGCGATGGGGCAGGGACAGCCGGGCGGTCCCCGGATCTCTGGGGATGGTTACGGCGATGGGGCAGGGACAGCCGGGCGGTCCCCGGATCTCTGGGGATGGTTACGGCGATGGGGCAGGGACAGCCGGGCGGTCCCCGGATCTCTGGGGATGGTTACGGCGATGGGGCAGGGACAGCCGGGCGGTCCCCGGATCTCTGGGGATGGTTACGGCGATGGGGCAGGGACAGCCGGGCGGTCCCCGGATCTCTGGGGATGGTTACGGCGATGGGGCAGGGACAGCCGGGCGGTCCCCGGATCTCTGGGGATGGTTACGGCGATGGGGCAGGGACAGCCGGGCGGTCCCCGGATCTCTGGGGATGGTTACGGCGATGGGGCAGGGACAGCCGGGCGGTCCCCGGATCTCTGGGGATGGTTACGGCGATGGGGCAGGGACAGCCGGGCGGTCCCCGGATCTCTGGGGATGGTCGATGGCGATGGGGCAGGGGCAGCCGGGCGGTCCCCGGATCTCTGGGGATGGTTACGGCGATGGGGCAGGGACAGCCGGGCGGTCCCCGGATCTCTGGGGATGGTTACGGCGATGGGGCAGGGACAGCCGGGCGGTCCCCAGCCTGGAATCCTCGGTGTGGGGCGGCCATTCATCGGGCTCGGCCGCTCCCAGCGCCGCTGCCGGGCTGTGCCCTTGGAAGGGAAGCCCCGATCCCGCTGCGGGACAAACTTCAGCCGACCGAGGAGACCGCGGGCATCATCTCTTTCCCCAAGCCTGAGCGCCGAGGAAGCCACGAGGGAACGATTGAGTCCACCTGTGTTTCCTTGCGGGTCCGCTTCATCCATAGCTCTGTGTTGGTTCCTTGCCCGGAGTGATTTTCATAACCAGGTGCATCCAGCCGAGCTGCTTCACTCCTGAGTGCCGGGATTCCTCACGGATGCCCTTGCACCGAGAGGAGATGCTCCCTTGTGCACCCACCTCTGCCCGACCCGCCCCCTCCCCAGCTGTGCCCTGGCGTGGGCACATCTGGGAGGTGTCCCGGGAGCCACCTGCTCGCCCGGGGCTGTGCAGGGATGGCACCGCTCGCCTGGGCTCACGAGTTGGTTGTTGCTGGTGTGGAGAGGGGGTGTCTCACCGTCAGGCTTGATAAAGGTGGTCTGGCCCTGAATACACAAAGTGTAGCCTTTCTCCAGGGATGGTGTACACTGTTCTCCTCAGCTTCCAGCTGGCCAGATGCTGGTTTCTGCAGAGAAACTCTTCCTCTGCGTTATCCCAGACTCCTGCCATCTCCTAGCAGGAAATCTGGGTCTCCTAGCAGGAAAGCTGGATGTCCTTGCCTCGTGGCCTAATGCACTTTTGACTTTCTGGCTGGTTAAAACTGGCCTTGGTTTTGTTCTGGTGTTTGATGGGTGTAGTGGAGGGATGTAATTCATATTTCAGCCTCCCTTCAGCTGGCTGCTGAGCGCATGTTTTGCCCATATTGAGCCTGTGAATTGCCAGCAGCATTAATGAGGCGGCTTTTTAAATATTTAAAAATAAAATACTGGGCCTTGAAACCTGGAAATTGCTTCCCTTTTATTCCGCTGGCTCTTTTGGTGTGGCTTACTGGAATTTCCTTCATTATCTATTTTTAATCAAGTTTCTCTGACGTGGTTCTGCTGAGGAGCAGCAGCAGAAGCAGGTGTGCCTTTCTGAGATGATCTCGCTTGCTTCCGAAGGAAGGTGGTGGAAAAAACTCATGTCCAGCTGGGATGCCGAGCACATGATCTGAAAGAGTGTAGTTCATTCAGATGTGGCTTCAAGGCTGAAGTAGGCTGGCAGCGTCCCTTCTTAAATGAGACATTTCAGCATCACTTGGGGATGTTTTTGAGGTGACAAAAGTCATTTTGCTGAGTTTGCCTGTTGTTTTACCTACTGGTGTGGCCAGGGCTCCTCTTGGCAATGGAAGGACCCGTTCTGGTTGCTTGGTGGGCAACTCCCTCCGTGGTAATGTGAAGCATGACAGTCATGCTTCTGTCAGGGCTACAGGGAGGAAACTGAAACACGTGAGGCAGCTTTTAGTTTGAGTTTTCCTCCCAGTCTGAAAATGTGAAGGGAGGAGGGACCCGCCTGCAAGCCACAGGCTGGTTGGGTGTGACATCCTGTGGTTCTTCAGGTGACACTGTGAGGGAAAAGGGCTTTTTACCCTTTGTGGGGCAGCTCTCACACCGCAGCTGCCCAGGGAATGGCTGTGGAACTGGAGGGGAGCAAGGGATAAGGAGTGATGAGCTGGTGGGATTCTCTCCAGAGGGGAGAGAGGCTGGTCCATGGTTTGTGGTAGGACCTGGGCAAATTCCAGTGCAAGAAACTGAACCTTTTTATGTGAGTGTGGAGCAGAAATAAACTGGGAGCTCACCTGAGTGGCGTTCCTTGAGTTGATAGTCCCTATAGGAGCCATATGGTCAGTGTTTCTCGTGAGCTGGGGAACTGCTCTGCCCTTGGGAATTCCCTCGTTGTCTGCTGGTTTTGCCCGAGGGGACCAGCAGAGGTCAGAGCGATCTTCCCAGAGTAAATCCTGCCGACTCCACAATGGGAATGCTGCTTGCTCGTTTGCCACAGCCCCGAAGCATCCTCTGCCCTGCCTCTGCCAGCAGGGAGAGCAAAGCAGCCCCAGGGCTCTCCATACCTTCTGCTTGCTTTCCCCTGTTGTGTTGCAGCTCTCACCATCCCAGCTGTGTTCATATCCCATAACCTGGTCTGTGCAAGAGCTGAAATCCAGCTGAAGTCCACTTATATTAATACTTTTCCTTTTTGTGCACAACTTCTGAGCCGTGCAGCTCAAAAGGTCCTGAAACTTTCCTTTGGCACTTAACACGGTTTTAATTTCTTTAATCATAGGTAGAAGCCACATCATAAGCAGCCATAATATGGCACTACCAAGGCATGAGCAACTAAATTTAAATTTGGTTTGGGTTTTTTTTTGGCTAACTACTTCATAACATGCTGCAGTGTGTTTTTAGAGAGGCTGTGTTGGGAGAGGAGGGTTCATCCAGCTCATCAAGGCAACCAGTGTGAACTCCTACCCTTGCTTTATGAGGCAAGGGCGAGTGAAGTTCAGAAGTATTGGTGATAGACACTGTGGCAGCATTTGAAATGGGTATTTCAACATGTAAGCAGCTATTGCTTTAGCAGTGTTGCAGGACATGATGCTTCGCGGGTGTAGGTGGGGTGGGCTAAGCGTGGTCCAATGCATCAGTGTTTTAAGTCAAATTCTATGTGTTGCTTCACTGTTCGAGGAAGACTTTGAATTTCTGTCTCAAACCTCTGCTTAACACTGTTACACCTTAAACTTGTGTTTCTGAATGTTTATGGCTGAACAGACTTTTTGAGCAGCCCCTGTTGCTCATGGGGGAGGCTTTTTTCCCCCTGGTTTCCTATGGAAGTGAGGGTGAGTGATCTCACTGTCTGTTTGGCTCCTCCCTTCCTCTTCCTTCCCAGGAATACTTTTAAACCGTAGTTTGGCTAAAGATGCCCCTGAGAGAAAAGTCTTGATGATTATTAGTGACTGCAGGTTGTGTCAAAATGGGTCACCAGTGAGTATAGAAACACCTTAGTGGAGTCCAGTGAGTATAGAAACACCTTAGCGGAGTCCTGCAGAAGGAAAAGCAGATGAGCTCAACCCTTCCATGCTATTGGAGAGCCCACACGGGAGGGACTTGGCCAGGGAAAGGACAGGAAAGGCCAGGGGAGAGCTCTGCATGGACATGTGTGTACTTAATCCTGCAATCAGTCGTGACAAATATCCTTAGAAAAGTGGGATGTGTCACTTCCAGTGCTCTGTGACCACTTGTACTTCTCCCTCCCTTTTAGGCTGTGTGGAAATCTGCAAAAGTTTGCCTGATGTTACTGTTATGTAGCCCTGTCTTGGTGTATCTGAGGTTTCCATTAGGAATTAGGAAGAAATTTTTCATGGTGAGGATGGGGAGCCCCTGGCACAGGTTGCCCAGAGAAGCTGAGGCTGTCCCATCCTGGAAGATTGGACAGGGCTTGGAGTAACCTGGACTAGTGGAAGGTGTCCCTGCCCACTGCAGGGGGCTGGAATGAGATGATCTTTAGGGTCCCTTCCAACCCAAACCATTCTATGATTCTATGATCTTGAGCTTTCAAGATGTGCCACCTGTTCTCCAAAATCTGCTTTAAATACTTTAGGAAAAGACAGGGGTGCTGGCAGGGCCCATAGCAGGATACAGTTTGTAAGCTGGATGATCCCTTAGCTTCTTTTCAGACCTTGTAAAAGGTAGTGCTGTGTTTCATCTTCATCCGCAAAAGGAAATTGAAAAAATCTGCCCTTTCCTGTCCGTCAGGCTGGTGCTGGTGTAGTGAAATATAGGAGGGAGAGGTTGCTGCTTCTCTCCCAGCCTGCTTGAAAAGCTTTGTTTTCCCCATAACACACTGGGGGAAAGATCTGGGCAGCAGGTGTTTGGCTGAATGAGGTTTCTGTTATTGTATTTGTGTACGTGTGTGTGTGTGTGTATACATAGCCTGTTTGGAGGAGAAGAGAAATACAGCAAGAGAAAGACGACAGACTCAGTTGCTTCGTGTTATGTCCCAGTGACGTGACTGAGAGTGAGCACAGGGGTGAGGAAACTCCTCCAGGAAAGAGCCACTTACTTGTGCCTGATGATCAGTAGGAGAGAGGAGCAAGGGAGAGAGATGACAGTGCTGCAGAGGGCAGGATTGGTGCAACAGCAGCTGAATAGTGGGAAAGCTTTGCACGCATCAGGGCAGGTCACAGTGCTGTTCTTGGGGTGTGGGGGTCAGTGTAACTGCGAGATGTCGTGGCTGCACGGAGTTCACTGCTGCAGGTGCCTGTGGGCACAACCAGCTGGGTAAATGGGTTGGTGGATGTGTGCTTCACAAGGCTTTTCTCCCGGAGAAAGGTGGCAGGTGTTGTCTCTGTTTTACAGGGAGAAAAGGGGGGTGGTGGTGGTGGTGGTGTTCAACGTGATGTGGCAATCCAGGGACAGAGCCAAGGAAGGAATCCGTGTCTCTCCTGAGTTGTCTCTGGTGCCGCGTCCTTAGGCAGAGGCGCTGCATGATCTGCCTGTTTCACACAGTTCCACCTCCAAATTGTTCAGGTGAGACTGCTCATACTGCCTGGTTCCCTCTGGCTTTCTGGAGAAAGGAGCATGGGGAATAAGCTCAGCAACAGAATTACACAGGAGGAGACTTCATGATAAATCTCTCTCACAGACCCTGGATGTCAACCTGGAATAAGCTTTAGCTGGTTGTTTTTTACTGTCTCCTGACCGGACACTCAATGTATTTGTAAAGTTCTTCCTTTTAATAGGCTGGTGTTGGTGCTCACCCTCTTCTTAGTTTACTTTTCATACTCACAGTATGTGACACTGAGTTCTGGGTCAGATGGGGAGACACAAATACAAAGTGTGTAGGGTCTGTTCTGTGGTCCTGGTTCACAGGAGTTATTTGCTGCAGTCTGAGTGGGTACTTCACTGAGGAAGTGTGTCTGTGCATTGTAATGTGCCACTGCTTCTGAAATACCCAAACAGAGGATGAGATGGGTGCTGGTTAAGCAGAATTGGTTGCCCTTTAAGAAAGGAATTTACTGTAATTATACTGAAGCTACATACTGTTCCAAATATGTGTATGTACCCATAGAAAGTCTGTGCAAACATACACAGATTCATATTTCAGGTTCAGTTTATTATCTTTCCTACCACTAATCTAAACAGACCTAAATTTCCCGTTGGAACCTGTGTAGCCTAATTGCTGTGTCTCCTGAAGGGCTCAGGTACCTCTGACCGGGTCTGGTTTCAGTCTTGCTAGAGCAGTGCCAGTTTGGGTTCTGACTCGTGTTGTGTTCTGTTCTGGCAAAAGCTGTACTGGGAATATTAGTTTGTGTCAATGTCTCAAGTGAAAGGAGCTCCACGTGCACGGGAATCATCCTTTTAACAGAGTAATAGATCCCATATTTTCCTCCTGTAGCTGCAGCTCGACTGGGATGGTTCCCTCAGCACAGCTTTAGGCACAGTCTCCTGGTGAGACAGGAGACCCACAAAAATAGCTCCGTAGCTCCTCAGTAGTGCATTGAAGAAATTGACATGCTTTCATTTAAGAGAAACAGACATTCAAAAGTTTATTTTGTTTCCAGAGATTAAGATTCCAGAAATTAAGATTTCACTGCAAGAACATGATGTTTCATCATAAAACCTTAGCAAGGCGATTATCAACACTTCCAGTGTTCCAAAACCAGATTTCCAGTCAAAGATGTTGTTCAGTGATATATGTTTTAATTTCTTCTGAAGGATTTAATGTTTATGATACTTTGGGAGAGAGAGGCATCTGGCTGGTTCTGTTTCAGGGAGCATGTGGGTGAGCCCTGTGAGATTGTGAAGAGCTGCACATGGACCTGGTAGGAATGGGGGGAGATGGAAAGTCGTGAAGGAGGGATTGCTGATCTCAGTGGTGCATCTGTGCAGGGAGCTCAGGCTGGGTTCTACAGTCCAATGTCATAAATACATTAATACTGACTGCATGCTTGTGTTTGCAAGAGTTGTGCTATTTACATTATTAATGTTAATAAATGCATCCTGCTGATGTGCACATTGGCAATACAGAAGTACAGAACACTGGGTATAGTTATGCTTAACAGTGCTAAATGCCTTTTTCTGTACTTGAAGAGCTGTTCCAGGCCAGCTGATCTGGGAACAGATGAAGCTGGTGGAGTTTTGAGCTCTGGGTCGTACTTTGATGTTAGCAGATTTGGGAGATTAGCTGGCAAGCTCTTTCCATTGCAAAAGCATGTCAGAACAACTTGCTGCTAAGGGATCCAGAGCTGTGTGGTCTGAGGCAAACCCAGCACAAGGCAGAGTCTGCCGGTTACAGGAGCTGGTGTTTCAGCAGTTCCAGCTTTGCTGGAAGGGAAGTTCCAGCTGGGAAGAAATTGTACCTTGTGCATGCAAGTGTTGTGGCCACAGCTGAGGTTTGTAGCTGTGGAAGTGCGAGCATAGCTGGTCCTTCAGAGCTCCTCGTGTGGGACTTGGATGCCAAATTGCTGTCAGTTTTCAAAGGGAGTTGAGTGTACAAACCTCTTGGACATCACTAGAAACCTTGGCCTGCAAGATTTATGAGGTTTTCCGTGTCATTTTCCTGGGATATGATGCCTTGAGAGGGACATGCAACCATACAGAGACACTGACATGTCTTAAGGAGGAGTTTTCTGCCTCACCTGTAACTTCATCTGTTTATGGTCCTTGTCCCCTTTGCTGCTGCTGGTGATGCAGGAGGCTCTGTGCCTGCCTTGTTCTCTTTTCAAGCTCCTCTCAATCAGTTCAGAAGACCTGGACATCAGCAAAGAAGAAGGAAGGGAAACCTCCTTTCCCAGAGGCATCTCACTGTGCTGACCTCTACTCATTAGAGCAATCAGGACTTTGGCACACCTCCAGGTTCTCTGAGCTACCAGCATTTGGATATTTTATTGCAGAAGCCAGCTACTTGAAGGTAGTGTTGCACACCCAAGGGGCCAGTGGCCAGGGGATCTCTCCAGGGCGAGGTATACTCTGCTCAGGTATAGATTTCCTAATTTTGACTTTTCTCTTGGCCAAGTAGAAAGCTGCAACCCAAAATTCGTGACTTCTGTCATGTGCGTCTGTTTGAGCTGGGAAGGTATTGTGGCTGACACGTGGTTTCAGAGTTTGTAAAGTCTCGCTCTGAAAAACCAGATGTGGAGAGAACAAGGACACCTGGCAGCTTGTGCTGGCTGAGAGCAGTGGCTCGGTGCACTCTGGCCCCTTAAATCACTGTCACTTCCTCGTGGAGGAACATACATGGTCACAGTGAAGCTTTTAATTATAAATCCCATACACATCATTTGTTTCCATGCTCTCTCTGCAGACCCCTCTCCAGAGCCCTTAGGCTGGGAGGGGAGGCTTTGGAATGGGATTCTGGTTTTGGCTTTGCTAGTGGTGGGCAAACTGGGAATTCAGTTTTGCCTCTCAGTGATTGTTTCTCCAAGTCAAAAAAAGTTTCTTTATAATCCCTGAGACCTGTCTGGCAAACAGATAAAGCTCTTATAAAATCTCTTTTCAATGTATGCTGCATTTTGGTCATAAAACAAGCAAGTTGTTCTGGCTCCTGGAATTCCAGTTCTTTCTTTAGTATTTCTTTCATTGTGTGGTTGAACCATAATGAAATCCACTGAAAAAAAAAAAGTGTATTTTCCATTATAGCTGCCATGTGGTCTTATTGCTAATTTTTAATTAGTTGAGATGGTTTCATGCACAGTTTATTTGCAGTAAGGAAGGAGACTGAGAGCTGGATGAGGAGACGTCTGTATAGAGGCATGGTGTCTTTTTTACTGTCTTTAAATAGAAAAATGTGTAATCCTCAGAAATTGTCATTCCACTAGGTCTGTTTGGCAGATGTATGTCTGTATGTGTGCAATTAAACAGATGCAGACACTTCTGTCATTTTAAAATAGAATAGTGTTGTTTGCTCACTGGCTTGCCTAGTCCAGCAGATGGATTTGGAGGCTTTGCAAAACTGACTGGATTTTCTTCAGAAGTGATAGAATAGGAGAAGGTACCAGGACATCCAGGCTTGCGTTTGCTGCTTACCATTCTCCCTCAGGAGCAGGGCCATAAAATTGTACCTCGGGGTTAGTTTGCCTTCTTCCCTGTGTGCGGCTCCCAGTGTTGTTACAGGGGATTGGTTCCATTGGAAAATTAGGCAGAAATGCCTTCTCTGCCTCAGTGTTTAGTGATGGACTTGGCAGTGCTGGGGTATCAGTGGGACTCAATGATCTTGGAGGTCTTTTCAAACCTAAAAGATTCCATGATTTAAATGGAGAGTCAAGATCCCTGTCAGACCAAGTCTATAGCGTTACTATTCTATACCGAGGACTGAGGCAAAGAAAGCAGTAAGTACTACAGCCTTTTTCACTCTGTGTTTCCTCACATCCAGTAAAGGGTGGAGATTTTCCTCAGCCCTCCTTTTATTGCTGATGCAGTTATATAAACATTCTTTATTTACCTTTGTAGCAGTAGCCAGAGTAAATTCCAGGTGGGCTTTGGCCCTTCTAATTTTCTCCCCACTTAACCTCCTGGCATCCTTGTGATGCCTAAATTCCTGTAAAAAACCTCTCAAAACAACACTAGTAGAGAGAGAGAGAGATAGATAGCCTTTATTGGAAAAAAATTATAAAACTCCTTAGGCATCACTTGCAGTCCTCCTGAGTTGCCTGTCCTTCCAAACAGCAAGTCCAGCTTGGCACCTTCCCTAGCTGGCTTCTAGAGTATTTCATGTGCCTCTTCATCCTGGCTGGGTGGTCTGTAGCAGACTCCCACCAGGATATCTGCCTCGTTGGCCTTCCCCCTGATTTTTGCCCATGAGCACTCGTCCCTATTGTCACCATCACTGAGCTCTAGACAATCCAAACCCTCCCTCACATACAGGGCTACCTCATCACCTCTCCTGCCTTCCTCTTATCCCTCTCTCCTTCAGTGATCCTCGCTAACTCCTGTGCAAGGATCCTTTTCGCTCTCTGAGGCAGGTGCACCCCCTCTGTGTCATGTAAACTGCCCCATGACCAAAAAAACCCAAAACTCTGCTCGTGACACCAGACTGGGAGCCAGGTATCGATCTGCTGGCTCTTCCTGTTACTTCCCTCATCATTCTCTGCACCTGGGAGGACAGGTAATGAAATTAAGTAATTAAATAAGCAGGTATGATGGAGCGCTGTCATTGGGAAACTGGATTTTAATTGTCATGCTTCAAATGGTCCTGCTGCGCGAGGAGCAAACCAGATGCCTGTGCAGCAGGTCTGATGCTGTCTGCCACACACACTGGTATGGGTTTATTTTTGCATGTGGAAGTGAAGAAGCAATCACAACTCACCTCATCTAATGCAGCAATAGTCCAGCTTCAAGCTGGACCTTGGGAGGTCCTTTCCATTTCTGCCTGAGATAACTGGGCGCTTGTGAGTTTTTCCTCTGGCTGCTCTCACAGGTTCAGACTAAGAAATTCCCTCTTGACAGCTTTCAATGTGCCTGAACACACTCCTGTCTTGCAAAGACCCCCTTGTACTGCAGCGTTGCAGCTGTAGCTGCATTAACAGAGTGAGGGGCCATGGTTTAAACCCTCTCTTTGGATCCTCGGTGTCATTTAGCTTTGGATCAGTTTGAGAAAATAAACTGTGGGTGGGTGTTGCTCTGCTGGTGTCAGTAGTAAGAAGATTTAGAGGGCTAGGAGCTGTGTTAGACCTAGGCATGGCTCTGACATTTAAGGTGTTTGTTTTACACTGCCTTTCCAACTGTTTGTTTCTGATCCCTCAATTCCTGTCATTTGTGTGTTAACAAACAATTCACAGGTACCAGCGTTTACAAAGCTAGTTACCAAGCAGAGGGGAGAGAAAACAGCTGCAAACTGAAATAAGTGAGGTTCAGCCTGGACAAAGGGGAAGTGTCTCATGCTGGGAACTGTGAAGCAGAGGGACAGGATGCCTAGAGAGTTGGTGCAGCCTCCATTCTTAGAGGTTTTAAGATGTGATACGATAAAACCCTGAGTAACTTGGTCTGGTTTCAGAGCTGACCCCTCTTGGAGGAGGAGGTTCAGCTGCAGACCTCCTGAGGTCATTTCCACCCTGAATTGCCCACTGATGTTATGTGGCTCCCTGGCATGTTAGTTGCTTCAAAGGCTGGAGTAAGGACATTTCTTAGACAGCGTGAAGTCTGTGGCTTAATGATTTATGAGCATGGGAATGCAATGTTGTGCGGAGGGACTGTGCTTCTCATCACAGCCCTTTTACTTGAGGTCCTGGTAAAAGTGCAGTATTTTTTCTGTCTTTTTTGCCTGTCTAAGCTTTCAGTGAGGAGGAGGAGAGCACGGATTTCACTGTGCTGCTGCTCTGGCTGCTTCTGTAGTGAGGGTGAGTTGGAAAGGCTGTGTAGTTAGAAAGCTGTTTTGGGGATGACCTGTAATTGAGCTTGAAAGTCTTTAAGATGTCTAGCACAACTGAGACACCACCTTTTCTAGCTCATAGGACCTGGTATTACCAGTGCAAAGGCTTTAAAAGAGAGCACAGAAGGCTAGAACTGCAAATCCCATAAAACCTTAGTGTACTAAGTAAGCGAATAATAACACCTGTGGGTCTTTTTGGTACTTGGTGAAATGTAACATTGGCTTGTGCTTTGGGCTTGTTTTGATTTGATTCTTTGGCTGGCTGTTGGTTCATGATTTCATTTTGATAACCCTTGAGGGCTCTGCTTGGGAGAGTGAACTGGAATGGCATTGGGAGCCTTGGGCACCACTCATGCCACACAGTCCTCAGCAGCTCCATCAGGACATGTTGGTGGCTGTTTCTTACTTAAACATGGCAGACTTAAACATCTAAATGCTTTTAGGGCAGCCAATATCTCCCCTGTACCTTCCCCTCCTGGACTAGCTTTAATCTGATAGGGGGCTCTGAGTTCCAGACTCTCTTGTTCTGTGAGGTCTGCAGTGCTTACCACTGAAGTGCTTGTCTTCACAGGCTCCTCTGGTGCTCAAAGCAACAAGCAAAATAATTTGCCCCATATGTCATGTCTGGAAACAATTGGGAAAACTCCTTGCATGAGCGACTGCAGTTTATGGTCCATTGAAAACTGTTGAGTGTTTAGGTGAAAGCTTCTAGACTGGAGCACAGCCTGTCCCTCCATTGGTCCTGTGTTTAAGTGAACAGAAAACTAGTATTTACTAGCGAACCCTCAACTGCACATATAGTTGCTATATGTGAGTGTTTTTCAGGGTTTGCCTTGTCGTTCTGGGTGACGTTTGGGCCCCTCCAGGGATCAGGCATGTGCACTTCTTGTGGTCTGCAGAATCATTTATCTCTGCTTATTCTTCCTGTAGAACCATGTTGCACAAGGACAAAAAGTTGCTTTCTTAGAAATGCCAAGTCATAGCCGGTGGCCCCCTGTCCATCTGGCTGAAGTTTGTGTGCCAGGCTCTGTGCTGTCAGCTGGAGGAGCCTTGCCATTACTGCTCGTGCTCACCTGCCATCAGTGCCTTCAGAAGTGAGTCTCTTACTCTGTACTTCTCTTGAAATGTCCAGAAGAACAAGCAACATGAAATGTTTTCATATTTGTACAATAGTCTGTGGTGTTGGTAACCTTTTCGTGCCTTTGTGCGACAGATACGGGGAGAGCAGGAAGCTGAAGCAGGTAACACTGCTTGGGCACTTAACTGAGGGAGGTTCATTCGTGTACCTGCCCACAAATGAAGTGTCAAACCGTGAGGAGGAGGTGGCAAGGAGTCAGGGCAGGGGTGGAAAGCAGCTCACTCGTGAAATGTGTCAGCACGAGCTGCAGTAGTGGCTTTTTGTGGTGCCAAGTGTTCTGCTCCATAAAGCTTGCACAGTTGGATATGTGTGCGTGGCATCAGAGGTAGAGCTTGTGGGAGGCAGTAAATTGAAGTGCTGCTTTCTCCCAGGTTTCTTCATGGTGCAGAAGACAAGAAGTGAACGGATGGATTAGGCATCTCTATTCCAGAGTGGTGCTGTGAGCTCCTGCTGTCTCTCCTTAGTGATTTGCTTGGACTGCACCCATTAAATCTGGGTACCTTAAGTAGTGAGTTGATTCTGGTTTCTGAAGTTGCTTTTAAAGGCTAAAGAAGTCTTGTTTGGTGCTGGGCTCCTTGTGGAAACCAGTCTGCTTCTTGGACATGGATGTGCCATTCCCTACCTGCTTGTGCCCATCACCTTTGGTTGTAGGAGCACACAAAACCCTTGGAGATTACTATATGAGAATGCAGTATTTCATTGAGAACTGATGACAGTAAATTTAAAATGCCTTGCAGGTTCTCTGCTGTGGCTGGATACAGGCTTGAAGTCTCCTTCAGTCTTTTCCTCTTCTCATCAGCCTTTTCCTTTCCCTTTGTTCTCACATGTCAGATTTGACTCCACACCCTTCTTTCTGCTGGAAGTTGTCCTGGTGCTTTGGGAGAACACCACTCTCCACGATTTCTTTGTGGGAAGAAATGACCCTTGGCACATTGGGAGTGCATTGCAGCTGGGGGAGGCTGAGAAAGCATGTTTTCCCCATTTTCAGGTGGAATTTGTGTGCAGAAGGAGAGTGTAGCTTTCCCTAGCTGTTTTTAGGGTTCTCTCAAGATGAAGTTCTTGCCTGGCTTTTCCTAGCTGGAAAACTTCAGGATTGAAGCAATCTGTTTACAAGTTCAGGACAAAGCAAGTGCCAAAGCTCATGTCCTGGAGTGTAGAAGCTGTAGAGTTGTGATGTGTGTTATGCTAGTGCTTGGGAGAGCTGGATACCCATCTATCACTTTTGTAGGTGTAACGTTATATGTACTTGAAAATACCATTCTTGTCCATGTCTATTTCTGCTGGTTTGGGTTTTTTTTGGTTGGCTTCCCCCTCCCACTCCCAGCACTGGTGTTTGTTTGTCTACGCAGTGAAAATTAACTCTATTATTTTTCTCCTTTCTTATCTGGTTAGTTTCCAGGCACACTGTCTCCCCCAGTTTGTGCCGGAATGTGGCTTCTGCAACCACTGGTGCCACCAGAAGGGAAGGGGTGAGTGGCAGCTGGGGATGGAGGTGAAGTCTGGAGTGTCCCTCTGCTGACAGTGTGGATCCCTCCCTGCCTGGTGAACAACTGTGGCCTGAGGCAATAATGAAAGAAATGAGAAACAGAGACTTAACAGCAAAGTGATGAATTCCAAGTTTGACTTTTAGCTTTAGTTTCACAGCTCTCTGTATTACAGCCTTTTCCTAAAAATTGCCTTTAGCTTTAGTTTTTGCTTTTTTTCAGGTCTTTGTACTTCCATTTCTTTAGGTACCATTGTGAGTGCCTTGTCTGTCTGCTGAGGCATATAAATAATTTCCTTTATTACCGCAGTTCTGCTTTGAATGCAGTCCCTTGGTACTGTGCCTTTATGTGGATTTGGTCAAGTCTTTGCCTTTGATCTGCCTGGGATTATTAATTCTCTGTGATAATTAATGAAGGCTTTGTGTTTCTCCTGCAGTCTCCATCAAAAGATCTCAGAGCCTTTTGTAAATGTGATCAGTAATGCAGCAGCAGACTGGTGAGTTGTGAGTGTGGTTTGTCTCTAGCAGAGAATCTCAGTGTAGCAGCATTTGAAATCATTCAGCACAACAGTAGTTTTTCTTCAGAAATGCCAGCTTTTGTAAAACTTCCTCTGGTTAAATGTTCCTAGAAGGCTTAGAGTTTTGCAGGTGACTTTTTCTGAAAGAGTTTAGGCTGTCAGGTGGAAATTCTGTGTGTGCAGGGCTGTGCATGTTGGTCTTCCCTCACCAAGGACCTGTTACCTTCTGGTCTGGCGCTTCCCATGGGAAGCTGTTACCTGATGTTTTATGCAAGATCTGGCTGCTTTATCAGGGGGATTTGTCCTGTGTCCACATCTCCTATGAGATGTGAGGGAGCGAGGGTTGTGTCACTGGTCAGCAAGGGATGGGAAGGGTCTTGCTTATGGGCTTTCTATTTTGGGAATAATTATCTGAACTCTTAGGATGTGAGCTATAGGTGAGTCACTGCCTGGAAAAGTGCAGCTGGTCACGGTTTTGTCTTTGGGAATAGCAAGGAAACTTGGGAAGCCTTTGGAGGCAGGCAGAGCCTCCCGTGCAGCGTGAGTTACGTGGTCACTGCACGTTTCCCGTCTGTGTGCTGCTCCACCAAGCAGGATGACAAACTTACTTAACAAATCATCTGTAGCGGAGCCAAGGCTAACAAAGCACTCTAAGAGCTTCCAAAGCCCGGGTTTAATCCTGAGATGGAAATGCATCATGTCAGAGCTGTGGTCAGCCAGCACTGAGGAGCCAGCCCAGCACTGGCTGAATGGGAAGGAAAGCAGCACGCACAGAACCCCGTGATCAGTGTCACGACAGCTGCTGCTTTCTGCAGGGTGGGATTCAGCCTTGCAGTCAGAAATAACCAGAGCTAAAATTAAGTAGCCTTTGCCATCTGTTTTTGTGAGACGCAGAGGCTCATGGTCAGTTTTCTAATAACAAGGCAGTGAATGGCAAAGGCTTAAGTGAACTATGCTGTTATTGGTATCTTAAAATTACACTAAGATTATTAATAGTGAAGGTAGAAAGGATCAAACTGTTGATATCAGCCTGCTCTTTCTCTTAAAAAGGAGAAAGCAGGGACATCTCTTCTTTTTATAGCGCTCCTGCTGACTTCAAGGGCTGCTTCCTGACTTTGCAGAAGTCCTTGGCAGCTCTGGTGGCACCTCCAACTTTCTGCAGCTGATTGCTTCTGTTGTGTGCACTTTATGTGCAATCCCATGCTCTGAGGCAGCCTGCCTGGCTTACAGATGGAGTGCTGGGGAGCATGTGTCTATGTCGTCTGCTCATTCTATTAATTCATTTGAAGGGCCAGCACAGCTTCCAGTGTGACTAAACCATGTTCACTGCTGACGCTGCCAGGAGATTGTCGAAGCATCAGAGGGATGCCAGGAGCCCTGGCTGCTTTCCTGGGGACCAGTAGAGAAGTGACCTTTTATGTGTGCATTTAAATTTCTAGCTGAGGGCAAAATGTAAGGTTTTTGCTGAAAGCCTTGACCACTTGCCCGTCCCTTGTTGCATTTTGATTTTGGTAGTGCTGGCTGATGGAGTGCTGAGGTTGTTCAGAGGGCTGGTGCTGCCTCTTAATTGAGGATCTGCTCAGAGAGGAGATGTCCAGCCAGAAGGGAGGGAGGGTCTGCAGGCACCAGGGACAAATCATAGCTAATTCTGCCAGATACCTTTCCAAGGCATCATCTTTCTGCGTCTGCAGTTACGCCTGACTTGTCCTGTGTGAATTCTCAGCTCAGTCATTTAGATCATCAGCCAGTTTTACCTTAAGGCTGTGACCTCAAGTCTGTGTTGTGCGTCAAGCTGGGGGCAAATGTGGAGAGCATTCCCTGGATGCTGGGACTGCTCCTTTCAGTTCTGCTGGCACATCTGAGGGGCACCTTTGTCAGCAGGAGCAAAGCCACCCGGGGCAACAGGTGCTGGAGAGGTTCTGCTGGGGACCGTCTTTGACTAAGTGATGCTACTTCAGCCTGTACTCAGTTCCTTCCCATTCCTGTTCCCCCTTGCTGCAGGTTTCCTCTGACAGATCCACGGGATGGAATGATCAGGCTTTGGAGAAAAATGTTTCACACCAGTCTAATACAGAGAGCAAAGAACTGTGCCAGCCTAAAAGGGGATGGTGTTCCCTGTGAGCAAGGGAAGGGGAAAAGAAGGAGCCCTGTGAATGGGCAGGTGGAGTGCAGGCAAGGAGCAATAATGGCTCATGTAGGATCTGCCGTGGCCAAAACGTGTTGTGCAGGCTCTGCTCTACCAGTCAAATGCATTGTTGTGTGGATAAACCTCACATCAGAGGCGTTGTGGCCAGCACAAAGTCGAGGAGACATTTGCCAATTGAATAATATCCGTAATCTTTTACATCACCTTTGGGTTCATTGAAGGCATGGGCTGAATAAATTTATTCCTGTGAATTTGCATTACAATACTGATCAGGTCCTTCTCAGAAATGCACCTGTTGCTCCATCCTGACTGTAATTTTGACTGCCTCCACTTGCTCCTTTGTGGGGTCTCTGTTTTTCTTCCCAGCGTTGTGGCTCAGTTTCCTTTTCCTGCTTCTGTTTCTGTGCTCAGCAGCGATAAGTGAACACTGAGGGGGAGTGAGCAGGGAGAAAGCCCTCAGCGTTTGTTCAGGCGCAGTGTGGAAGGGTTCTGGAGTGCTGCAGGTGGGGAATACCCTGCCAAATTCACATTGCTGAGTGCACTTGCTTCTCCACATCGCTCTGTGAACCTCTGTCTTCCCGGGGCAAGCGTGGGAAACCCAACCCCAGAGGGTGGAGATGACTTTCTTGGGGAGCTCCTTGCAGAGAAAACACCATCTTAGAGGTGCCTGCTTTGAGCCAAAGCAGGTGCTTGGCCATCAGTGGGGCAGGGAGGGGTTCCTGGACGGGAGTCCACGTCCGAGGGCTGTGTCCTCCCTGCTGGCCCCCCTTCCCCTCTCTCAGTGCCTCCTCCTGTGTCACCGTGCCCAAATTAGCAGGGGTTTGGCACTCTGGAGGTGGCAGCCCCCGTTATCCAGTTGCTGCCATTCCATCAGTGTCCAGACATCCCGTGTGTTTCCTCTGTGACCTGTCTGTGCTGCCGGGGTGGGAATGGCCGGACTGCTGTGCAAGAGACGCAGGAAAGGAGGTAGGAAGGTTCCCTTTGTGGCAGGAATCTCTCCCTGAGGTGTCTGTGCAGGCTCTGTGCAAGCAGCCCTCCCTGGGCAGCAGGGTTTGGGGGGCTTTCTGCTGACAGAGCCATGCTTTGCCACCAGCAGCAGGAAAGGATGTTGGTCCCATGGGATCTGGCCCAGCCCCACTGGATCTGAAGGCAACCATAGGGGTTTTATGTGGTTCTTCCTATTGTGAGGGATGAGGGGCTCAATACACAAATTGGCACTGTTTTCTTTCAGTGTAGTAAATTGCTCAGAAACAAGGCGTTTTTTGTTGGGAAGAGTGGAGATAATTTTTATGTTAAAATAAAAGAGCAAGCGCATCACCTCAGCTGAGCTTTTGGGAGTGAAGCCAGTTTTAGCTGCATTTAAAAGTATTCCGGCTTGAAACGTGTGCATCATTTTGTTCACATGGCGTACACTGAAGGCACATACCCACTGCCCAGAGGCAGCTCTCTCCTGCATTTTCACAGCGTTGGCAACAGCAGTGCCCTGAGCTCACTGAACACTTGGCATTCCCAGGATGACAGCAATGCTGTAATAATGAAAAGAGAGCTTATCTAAAAACAAGGCTGGTGCTTCCAAAGTAAGCCCGGCCACTTATAGTCCTAGCAGGGCTTTGAAAGTCTTATTGTTATGTTCAGTTTCTACGTGCTTTTTCTTGTGCCTTGTGGTGACTGCGACCCTGTTGGCATCACAGAGTGGGAGCTCTTGGGGTGAGAAAGCTCTAGTTGGGTGTCCTGGGTAGGGCTGCTTTAAATCTGCTCCATGAGGCCTCTATGCTCCCTGACTTCTTTGCTTGTCGAGTTTTTCAAGAAAACAAGAATGAGCGCGGAAAAGGGGCAGTTAAGGATTTCTTTAATAATAATGTCTTCAACAATAATCTTTAATGAGGAGGTTCAGTCTCAGCCTGCAGACATTGTGTTCTGTTTGCAGTAGAGAACGCTGTATTCATTGCAGAAGGTACACAGCACGGAGAGCTGGCAGCCCCCTTTCCCTTACGACCCATGGTTCATAAACCATCAGGTCTCGAAATGTGAGGCCGGTGTTTGTTGCTTGCAGAACATAAGGGCAAAACTCCATAACTGAGAATTTTAGTGATGTTCAGGACCATGCCGTGAGCCAGAATTAAATAACATCCTGGGACTGCAATTAAGAAATGTGGTACCTTGTTTTAAGCACCTGTTTATTTGTGAGAGGAGGAGTGGAGCTTGCAGGGTATTCTTGTTCCCTGTCCTCTTCTGTGGCAGTAGGATCTCTGTGTTTTCCACTTCTCTCAGGCAGGAGAAAAGCAGGTTCTGATGGAGGATTTTGTACCTTTGCAAACTGCGTGCCTGTGGTTTGATTTTCCAGTGGGAAAGGGGCATAATGACTGCTCTGGAAGGAAGAGCTTGCTGGGATACTGTGACTATTAGTTAACTCTTCCTCCCATTTTTTTTTTTTCCAAGGAAAATTTGTCCAGCAAACTTTATTTATTTGGAAGTCCTTGCTTTTCTCTGAAGAGACTGTGGCACTTGGCCCCTCCCGAAGGAGACTGCAATACCACAAATGCTGCCACAAATTATTTTAGCTCATCCTAACACCGAGCTGTCACTGAAGAGATGGGGCTGCTGTGGTGTCTTTGTATTTCACATGCATCTATTTCAATGTCTTGGCTTGAAAGAAATGTGACCTGAATTTAGGGGGAGATGTGCCTCCAAGAGTGTAGAAGTGTTACAGCATTGCCAGTGCTTTTCTTACTGCCAAGCTCTGAGAAGATGCTAAAGAACCTTTCAGTTCTTGTCCTCAAGTTTATTTCCTCCCATGTGGCAGGATGTAGGGAAGTATTTTCATATCCGTTTCATTTAGGAAGAGTGCTTCGCTGACTTTCCCAAATGAGAGTTGTATATTTAGGACAAGAGCTTGCAATAACAAATTTCAGATCTGTGCTCACTAGCTTGTGGTACATCTGTTTTTATCCAGTGGCAATGCTGGAACTAAATACATTTTCACCTGTATTTGGTGGGTGCTATCAGAAAAGGAGTTTGTTTGTGCAGTTGGGTGTCTGCTCCAGACCCTGGGCCATCCTGCAAACAGAGCTCGCTCCCCTTCCTTTGGGACAAACAAGCACCCTGGGGTTCTTCTTGCCACAGAACTGGGCTTCTTGCAAGAAGTTTCCAGGCAGTTTTGTGGTAGCTCTGTTTAATAGGGAGCTATAAAAGGATGTTCCTTTGATTTTATTTTCCACTGTGGCTGCAGTTCCTCATGCCATAAACTGTGGTCCTGTTTCAAAATGGATCTACCAGATGTTTTCTCTTTACTATGAGTATTCCAACCCCTACATATCCACCAACTTTGCATTTATTACACACTTTCTTTCTGTTTTTTCCTCTCTGCTCAGTGAGTGACCTCCAAGAAGAAGGTAAAAATGCTATCAATGCACCAATGAACCCAAGCACTGTGGACATCCATCCAGAAGATACACTATTGGGTAAAGTTTTCATGCTACAGACCGTGGCTGTTTTATAACTATTTAAGATAGTTTATGGTCTCTTTCCCATATCCATCCCTGTCCCCACAAGAGTAACAGCATAATTTAATAGCAAAAAGTGTTTCAAACTTGTTGGACTAAAACACTTTTGTCTCTCCTGGCCATATGTCTCTTAATCTACAGAATCAGTTGAAGGAAGCTGTCATGGAGACAAATAATTAAATTAAAAGGAGAAAAGTGTTAGTTATTTGGATTTTCTGATCAAAAGAGTAGTAGGAAATGCGAAGTACTTTTCTTCTGAGACATGGGCAAAGTGTTGATTGCTCTGTGTGTGTCAGGAGTGTCTCCAGTGATTTCTTCTGGATGCCACTAAAGCTGTGTATGACTTTGGAAGGGGCAGGACCACTCCTGGTCATGCAAAGACATGATCACCAGTGAGCATTAACCTGACTTCTGTGGTGAACCACGTACCACTGTGGGTCAGATATTGTTCAGGGTTAACAGCATTTTGGGTGTGGAATGGGTGTCACTTCCTTATCATAGAATGTCTGACTCATCCTCGGCAGTAATGAGGAACCAAAGGAAAAAAGCAGCAAAAGAATTAGTGTTTTTTTGTAGGTTTATGGAAATTTTTCAAGTATGTTCAGCTAGCAGGGTCTTGTTTTTTTAATAAAGATTAGGGGCCCTGGAAAATCGTGAACCCAAACGTGTGGGTGAAGTCTAAGGTAAGCAGTTAGATGGTACAGTCAGTCTTGTGTCTAGGATGTCATGTTTCCCATCTGACAGTAGTGAAGTCTGGCACCGCAGTAGGAAGTGACTTTAGCTTGGTCATGGTCAGGATTTAAAGTGTGGCAATGGCCTGACCCATGGTGATACCAAAACCCCTCCTTTGTTGCCATGGTGGAAGGAATTGAGAAATCGGTAGGAAAATAGAATGTCACCCGGCCTGTCTACACTCAGCTAAAGATAAATCATGGGGTTCCTAAATCATAATTTTAGCTGAAGGGACGTGGCTCTCCCCATGCAGCCGTGCCACTGCCACCCACCCCCGTGGTCCTGCTGTGTAGTTCCACTGCAAGGAACAGCTCTAACCTGCAGCACAGCTACTCCCACCTGGCTACTCGAGGAGCCAAAATGAAGGGTTCAGGGAAACCTTTCAGCTTAAAGGCAGGCACCAGAATTGAAAATAAGAGACTTGCTCCAGCTGTGTCCTAAATGCTGGTAGGCACATCTACAGCAGCATGAACTCACGCATGTGTCCATATGTGCTGTTGTGAAGGTAATTCTGCAAAGGCTTTGGTTTTTAGCCTTACTGAGCTCAAGTTGATTTGGCTACCAGCATTTCATCCCTTCTAAAAATCACTCTTGATGTTCGTGCCTCTTACACTTGTCCTTCTGGCCGTTAGAGAGCACTTGTCATGTATCTCCATCTCAGCAGCAGGAGAAATAGAAGATGACAACTGCGAAATCTGTTTTATGTTCTTCCCCATGCACAAATACTGATAAAAAGTGCGGTAATTTTATTTCTCAGCTTTAACCAAAGGTTAAGGAGTTTCTGCATTCAGGGCCCCACGTGACCAAGTTTCAGGGAACCAGAGAGTGGAGGCACAAACTCTCAGCCCAACTGCACTGCTTGTAGTGCCATAAACTCACTCTGTCCTTCCAGGTGGTGTCATTTGGGGCTTTTCAAATAGCAGTTCAGTGCAAATTGAGGGGGAGAAAAGTAGCTGACTGCGCTTCTTGGTGTGTTAATATTAACATGCCCCACGTGAGGCCAGTGACTTTCCTGAAGCATTCTGCATAGAGCAGGGTCTCAGCTGGGGAAGACGAGTGAAAACAATCTTATTTTGGGGAAGTGGGGCCATATTATCTTTCTCTGTGTCTCTAACATTGCCTGACACTGATCATCAGACACTCCCTTGCTAAGATGATGACTGGGCACTGTCACTTGTCCATCAGCTGACAGGCCCCTTCCTGGTTAGGAATTGTTGCAGTGTTTCAGCACTGTATATTTGAAGTTGATCTCACTGAGGTTTCCTATTTCCCTTGGACAGAGGAGAATGAGGAACGCACTATGATTGATCCCAACTCAAAAGAAGACCCCAAGTTCAAAGAGCTAATCAAGGTAGGAAATCAATGCTTTTGTCCTTGAAATTTTTAGCGAGCTGGCATCACTTGCAACTAAAAACATTTGAAATTCAAAACACAATGAATTGTTACTGAAGTGTGTCTGTGAAAACCAAGATGAAGGTCACCAACCAGGTAAGGCTGAAAGCAGCAGCGAGAGAGACACAAAAATGTCGGAGTGCCCATGGCTGATATGGAGTAAAGCTCCACTGTCCACTTGTGTCCTTGTGATTATCACAGTGAGGTTCAGGGCTTGGCTTGGATCCACCTGCGTTCTCTGCACATAAACCTTCTGTTCATGACAGCAGGGAAGGAGCTTTGGAAAGCATTAGTGAGATTTCAGGAGAAGAGCAGGACTGCAATCAGCACTTAGGGACCAATGAGGAGGCCTCTTGTGTCAAAGCAGACTTGGAACTGGGATTCTTCTTGCTCTGTATTCTGTCCTCAGTTTACTTCCCAATACGCTTCTCTTTACTATTTTAAAATAATTACAAAAATTATTTTTGTTAGAAACAACAACACAGCTATATGTAGGTGGGTTTGAAGATTTTGGATAGTGTTTCCAGATGGGGCTTGAGCTGTGGCATATTCCCCTCTGGAAAGCTCATGTACCCTGGCTGCACATGTGGCTCACAGAATGCCTCAGCAAACTGCTCACCTGGTCCCTCTTTAAAACAAGCCCAGTGATCTCTTATTGCCGTTGCAATAACATCTTTAGTATTACAAAACCACATCAAACCCAGTTTAGCAAGGAGCTGTTCTCAAATTTTGTGGTTATTCTAATTCACCTGGAACCCCCTGTGGTTTTGAATTAAGTGAATTTGCACATTCTTTCTTTGTTAGAATCTAAATCCTTTAATTCTCTTGACAGCTGCATCACTCCTTCCAAATGTAATGTGGTTTCTTTGCTAGTGGGTTAGTGATGTTATCTTGAGTAATTCAGCTGAACAAGAGTCATTGCAGTGAAGGAACCAGATGCACTCTGAGGTGTAGGAGACTTGATACCAAGATCACAATTGCTTTTAAATTGGGAATGCTCCTGTTCTTAATATGAGTTGGTGAGCCTTCCCTGGATGTCACAGTCCGGCTGGGCTATGTTTTTGAGATTAAAAACCTGAAAACCTTCAGGAGGAGGAAAAAATGGCTAGAGCAGCACTTGAGGATGTGTCTGAGTGCTTACAGCATCTGAGTCCCCAGGCCAGTTCACACTTGCACAGAGAGAGAGAGGCAGTGGAATTGGATCACCTGGTGCAGGCCATGGAACTGGAGATTGTTTCCTTGGGGAGACGTGTCCTGCAGAGTGCCCGTGTAATTTAGGTAATTGCTAATCATCTGCATCCCTCTCAGCAGAGAGAGCTTTTGCAGAGATCCAGCCATGCTGGTGTGAATCTGTAAGGCAGGGAGAGGTTGGAATTGTGTTGGCCAAACGTATTTTGTGCTACAGGGTTTGGATAACGCGAAAAAATGAGCAATTTATTCTTTGTTTTCTGTTCTTCCCTGGTTAGTGATGTTTTCCAAGAGCCCTAAGTAAGTAATTTGGTGCGCGGAGCCAGGCAGCAGAAAAGACTGCTTGAAATGAAAGATCTCCACGGACTAGAGAGGGGTGAGACCTTGAATGGATGGATGTTTTCACAGTTCAAAGCAGTCCTCTCTCCTTTCCCCTCAGAAAGGAATGTGTCACTAGCAGCAACAGAGCCCTCCTGCCTTTGGAAATCTGGCAGCGTGGCTTGGTGTCACTGGGGCCAGCCCAAATGCCTTTCAACACCAGGGTCAGGCACGGCCATGGTTTGCCATCGCTGCTTCTGAGTGTCTGCCCCGGCGGGCACGTGCAGCTGGGTAAGGGGATCTAAGTGCAAGGAAGGAACAGAGATACCTGCTGCTGACACTGCTTGAACATCCCTTTGTCTCCACCAAATGTTGTTTTAATTCCTGCCATCCTCATGCCACGGGAGTTACATGCACTGCGGATGGGGCGTTTGGAAGTGGTTTTTACAGAGCCTTTGTAGCTCCAGGGACGAGGGTTGTGTGGCAGTGGGGTAACACGGGGAGAGCAACAGAAGAAGAACACGACAAAAAGCCTAATTTCTCACTCTTACTAGAGCAAATACACAGTGAATCCCCTTGGTGAGGATGCGGAAAGAGCTGCTTTAAGTCTTCTTGCACATACGAAGAACATTATGCCTGAAATGATGCCTGGAAGTGTTGTTTGTTATCATTATGGACAATACTCTAAAAACAGCCATAATTTGTCAGTCTGAAGTGTCCAACTAAATTCCCTGTCTGTGGCCTGCAGCCTTTCTGCCCTCACTCCATTTGCTCTGTGTGTAGTCAAAGTTTGGTCCATGTCTGAACAGACCTAAAGCTGAAAATTCAGAGCAGGGAAAGATACGAGTCATTTGGTTTATTTACATATATATGTGTGTGTGTCTAAGTCTTTTATTCACAACATACTTTATTTCTAGTGGCCGAAATGTGTGAGCTGCTTCTGCTCATTGCCCAATATTTGCCACATGCATAACTAACTTCAAGTAAGCATTTGAATTATAGGTTTGGGCTCTTTTGGTATCAGATACAGAGATGTCTTACTGTTTCTGCTTTTATACTTCAGAGGCAGGTTTTTCTTATATATTACTGTAAAATTCAACTTCCATTAATATATTAAGTTCATCTAGCTGGTCCATGTCACGAATTGTAAGGAGTGCTTGGGGGTTCTTCTAGCTCTCTTTTTAATCCTTAAAAAAAAGAATTTGGTAATCTCTTTGTGTTTCCCTCGCTGTGTGTTTCTGTGTACGTATTTCCTTGTGGATAAAGGTGGAAGGAATCTTTTTTCCTCCTCCTGGTTCAGACATGGCTGAGGAATGAAAGATTCAACAAGCTTCATTGCTGGTTGTCATCCTAAACATAATTAGGGTTAACAAACTGTAGGAATCAAGTCACAGACTTTGAAAAGATGCTTGAAACGTTTCACAGAAGTGGCAGATTTCCTGGGGGTTTCTCGCTTTCAGTGTGTCAGTAGGAGAAGTACAAGAAAGAGCCTCTACTAATTGAATACAAGATTACAGAACAGCAGCTTGCAAGAATTGAGTCCTGTCGGAAGGAGCCTTGACAAAAGCCAGCAAAGTTGCAGTTGCAAGATGCTTTCCCTCCCTTCAAACCCTTCTGTAAGACTGGCTGGTACTGCAGCAACTTTTGGCCCTGCAAGCCTCATCTAAACTTCATACAGATCCTGCCGCTGCTGCTCTGGATGCTGCCTGAAACGAGCGAACATTCTCATGTGTAGTAAAATACTTTTCTAAGAGATACCACCTTTTTCCATGTCTAATTTTATGGCTTTTTCTTGCTGAGGTGAAGAGGAAACGAGAATGAAGCCACTGTCCTTTTGGGAGGGTTTCACACGTGACCAGGTGAAACTGTGCCTCCGAAATGCTCTTTTGGAAAGAAGCAGCCTTCTCTTGGCTTGCAGGCTGCCACTGCTTTGTGCTTAGTCAAGAGGCATAAAATTCTCCATGAATTTTTCATATTAATTTCCATGCTCAACCCTGAAAGCCAGTTAAGCTTTCATTGTTTGCTTCCTAATTCCCCCAGAAGCTGAGGGGCAGAGGGTCACTGAAATCAGGGCTTTCTTCCTTCGCTGTTTTCGGTGTCTGGGCTTCCTGTTTTCCCATTCACGTGTTTTGTGTTGTTTTCCATTTTGTTCACTCCTCTGGGGCTCGTAGTCCTTGAACCCTGCAGGTTGACTCTGACCGTGCCGCGGGAGCAGCCGGGCTGCAGAACAAAACCCCTTCCCCCAGCTTGGTGGGGTTTGGGGCAAAAACCTGTTTTGCAAAAAACCCATCTCGCGTGAGCTAGGAGAAGCCAAGTTGTCCCAGCAGACTCATTTTTCCTCCTGTGTTTCCAGCCCTCTTTTGTTTCAGCCGCCTGCCTCGTGGCCAGCTCCGGTATTCAAGCCCAGTGTTTAGTAATGCAACGTGGCTCATTTAAGCAGACACTCGAATTTGTCTGAAATAAATAGATGTGTCAGGATTTAAAGCACTCTTGGACATTTTACAGCTGCAAACTCATGGGTCTAAGCGTTTGACACAGTGCAGAAATGATTTGTATTAGTATGGATGGGCATGAATTGTCAGTCATGGTTTTAAGGCTGTCAGGATATTGGATTAAAGTTTTAAAACCACACTGCTAATCCCAAATGCTATAGAAAAGCAGTGTGGTGCTTTGTTTCCTTTGTAAAAGTGAAAAAAAAAATCAAAAAATCTGTGCAGAAAGATTTTTCCAGGCTCCTAATTAAGACACAGTCAAGAAATCATGAGGTGGGGCAGCAAATTTTTGGGGTTTCTTTGGTATTTTTTTAATTGCAGCACTTACTAGGTTTTTTTTTTTTTAAAAAAAAGCAACTTTTTTTTTTTTCCTAAATATAAATCGAAAATTCATTTTTTCTGGTGGAGCTGAAGTTGCAGTGTGAACAGTAAGGAAGCTAAAATGTTCTTTTGGGATATTTTCCTTTCATTCAGGTGCTAAACTATTAAAACAATAACCTAACTATGACTAGACCTTGTTGAATTTGTATCTCTTCCATGTACCTTTTTTGTCTAAAGTTTTTCAGGGCTAAATTTTTGTGAAGCACTTAATTAGCACATAGTGTAAGTATTTTCCTTGTATAACACTCTCTACCCAAAGCCACTTTGTGATTCTTGGGTGTCTGCACTTTTGGAAATGGGATGTTGGGTCCTACATTGGAAGGTACTTCCAGACTTTTATCCTTTCATTTTCATTTCCTTGGCATTTTCTGCATTCTGACTTCAATATCATTCAGCACAGGACAGACAAAATAAAATGTTTATTGATGGTTTAGCATCCTGAGTCTTCCTTTAACAAAGCATTTGAGGGCTTTTTGAAGCCCAACCTCTTTTACAGGGACCGTAATGGCATCTGATTTTCACATGGTAATTTCAGCTGAAATTTTTAAATCATGGAAGACCTAAATCTTCTATGGTTTTGATTCCTTCTTTTTTTTTTTTCCCCCTGTGGATGTCTGAGTGTGTCAAACTTGTATCATTTTGGAATTGGGTAGTCACCTTCAAAAATCTGTTTCTGGATGATCTGGGACGAGAAACTGTCCTGCTATTTAGGAGTTGTTTTTCTGGGGAAGTTTTTGAGGTGAAAATTTACTGTGCTGCTTAGTGTTTTCCAGCTGTGGTGATCCTGTCTTGTCTAATGTCTCTCTCCAGCCCCTTACCACAAATATCCTTCTGTCCCCTGAAAAACATTGATCAGGAATAGGTGTTTGGAGTTTTCTCTCCAGCTGTGGTCGTGGTTCCCTCCTGCAGAGCAGAGCTCTGCCAGCTGTTTTATTCAGTCTGCACCTTCTTGCATTTCCTTTGCTGGTGCTGAATGGTGAATAACTTGTGAGAAAACCTTTATTCTCAACGAAAGCACTTTGGAAAAGTCATTTTTGTTGCTGGGATTTTCAGGGGGCCAAAGTGGTTTACACACATGAGCGTGGATGCTGATTAATTGCCGTATCTCCCACTAAAACTGGCCACCTACACACTTATTATTACTTATTGTTACTTATTATTACTTATTATTACTTATTACTTATTATTTTTAGAGCTGACTTGTAGCTCTGCACATTTTCAGCATGTTTTGGAAGTGCTAAAGATATGGATTAGAGGTACATGAAGCATTATTATTATTATTATTATATATTCCACTTCTTTGTGGACACTAAGCCCTGCAAAACTTCCTTGAGGTTTGTAGACTGAATGAACATCAGTAGCCAGGCTGAATTATTTAAATGTCCTGGTGACCAATATAAAAACGCAAATTTTCTTAGCAATCATGACTGCCAAGAAAAGGCAAAAGCATGGGGTCTAATCAGAAAATGAATTTAAAGAATCCACAATTTTATATGAAGCAAATGAAGAACTGCAGAATGTTTAAATGAAGCTCATTGTTTTAGGGGGCTCTAGTTAATGGATTTTTCGTGTCTGTGATTGGGAATACCTTTCTCTTACAGAACCAAGGAATTAGCAGGAATTAACATTGTGTCTCTTCCCACAGAACTATATTATTTTTGCAAAAGCAATTTAATTTACCAAATAAGAAGTTGAAGGAAAGCACTATTGCCAGCTTCAAACAGGCAAGGCTGTTTTTCCTGTAACCGTTCAGAAATTATTATCTTTGGCACTTGGAAAACTTAACTCGGTTCCTTTTCTTTTTAAAGGTCCTTTATGCTCATTCCTGTTTTGCAGGCGATTGAATGGTTTTCACAGTTATGGTATTCAGCATATGGAGACTGTTACAGGTTGTAGGATGGTTATTGGGCCTGTTTGGCCAAGATTTTAATTCTGCACTTCTGTGTAATGCCCTGTCCTGTTGCTAATGACAAAGGTCCAGCTCGTGGGTGTGTTGGGCTCCTGTTTGTAGAAGTGCTCCCTCTGTCCCTTCTGAAGCTCTTCTTTTTGGCTCATTATTCACATTTTTTCAGGGAGATAAATATATTCAGGGAGACAAATAACAGTAGGAGCATGGGACTGCTGGCATCTGTTGGCAGGTCGGGTATTCACATAGAAACAGGTATTTAGAGAACACAGACACTCCCAAAGGTTGTTGCTGCAGAGCTGCTGGTTGCTATTTGCTCTAGAATTGGTACCATAAGGAGATGTTCTAATGAGGAAAAATAGAGGGTATTAAAATTGCCATGCTGTCAAGACCTGAACTAAAAACAGAAGGGACAAAGAGATGCTGTTACTCTGTTGTTTTTAACTTGAGTCTTATTTGGAAATATAAAAATACGGTTACTCCATCTGTTTTATATTCCTGATGAGATGAAAGGAACACATTTGAGTCATTTTTAGACATTTGCCTCCTTTTTTTCTGTCCTTCTAGGTTCTAATTGACTGGATTAATGATGTGCTGGTGGAGGAGAGAATCATTGTCAAACAGCTCGAAGAGGACCTTTATGATGGGCAGGTGCTGCAGAAGCTGCTGGGTGAGTTCACGCAAGAGAAGGTGACCCCAGAAACTGGGGCCCAAAGTTCATCTCTTCCAAAGCTGCAGACAGCAGCAGGGCTGTGCAGCAGCAGTCTAAAAAAAAATTATTTAAATCTAAAATTTTAAATAATATTTACACGTTTTGGTAGTTGGTTTAGAAAATATTCAAGGGCATCTTGGCTAAAGAATGTTTCTCCCATTCATATTACTCAGATACTGATAAAAAGTTCCTACTTTAGGTTCATAAAAACAGTCAAAATGTTCAAAGTATTTGTGAGTTGATAAACGTGCAGGTTTTTTCTGTTTGGGTTGAGTGCTTTTGTATTTCTGGTGCTTTAAGAAGAATATAAATATTTATCTTCAGCTAGGTGAAATGTCCAGAAGAAACATACCTGAGAGCAGAAGTACTTCCATTATTGGAATAGTAGGTTTTGACAGCTCTGAGACATTTCTGAAAGCATCTCTAGAGTTGAAGCCCATCCCATTTTGTGAAAACAGTTTTGGTGAAGTACGGTTTTTTGTTTTAAAGAGTGGAATAATATTTAATTGGAAATACGTCCAACCAGTCCTGACCTCCTAGAGAGGTGGTTTCTCCTCAGGGTGGAGGGAGAGCAGAGATCAGCCTCTGATGGCTGGAGGACTCTACCCCTCCTCTCTCAGCTCCCTTCTTTTGCTTTTTGAGAAAAATTCAACTCCTCTGTCTTTGGCAGGTGCAGAAGAGGAGAAGAATGACTTGTTTATGACTTTGGCCACAAATAAGTATATTACACAAAGAGAATTGAAATGTTAGCAATGGAATTTTACAAACTTTCCTGTATTAATTCATTTTTTGGAAGCAATCAACCATGATGTGACAATGACATGGCAAGATGTACCGATTTACTTCTTTCAATTGGCTTCTTTATGGCAGTACAAATCTGTGGTTCGGAGGAGTTTATAACTCTTGAGGGTTTGAGGATGCAAAGTGTGCTTTAAGCTTAAATTCATACCTTCAGCTAACCTGAAATAAAGCATAGCAAGCTCCACTAAATGTTCACACAATATTTCCCTTTTTTTTCCTTTGTCCTAAATTAACTTGTTGTTAAGAAAGTCCATTAAACCTTGCAGGTTCCTTGTGTAGTGAAGGCTGTGTTGTGCCAAATGCTTTTCAGCAGTGAAGGAAATTGGGAGGCACTACTAATATTATTACTAACTTGATGCCTAGCTGAAAGCTGTTACATATTTTGACACCTGATTGATAAGCATGTTCAGCCAGACTCTACTTTGTCATGTTTTTATTAGAATGGACACACTTCGATGAAAGTTTTACTTTCAGCTATTTTTCTTTCTGAGGAAAATAATTCTCTTTGAAAACTTGTGGCAGAGTCCAGCCCTGCCCGCGGGTCTGTGCTTGTTTTTTCCACCCAGGACCTTGTTTAATCTGGTTTTGCCTGTTCTCTTTGTATTTTGTTGGTTTTGTTTTTGCAAATACAGAAAAACTGGCTGACCGTAAACTGAATGTGGCAGAAGTGACCCAGTCTGAAATTGGGCAGAAGCAGAAGCTGCAGACAGTCTTGGAAGCTGTCCATGATCTGCTCCGGCCCCACGGCTGGACAATCAAATGGAATGTTGACTGTAAGGACACTCTTGGGTTTCCTGTCTCAGCTTCCCAGGCAAGGAGGGGGTGACAATCAATAGGCTGATTACGATCTCTGGGTTGCACTGTGTAGTTAAAAATGATTTATTTATTTATTTGTGGTTGTTACCACATCCACGTATGGACTGTAGGTGTTACCTTCTTCTGTGGCCTTTTTTAAGGACAGATATTCATGTCTGTAGGATAATTGAAATAACTGACTCAAGCCCTCTGTTCCAGCATGGCCTGTTACAGTCCAGAAGTGAGAGTGGAATTTGGCAAGTCCCTTTGCCTCGGTGGTGGGTGGGTTTCATCTCTCACGGACAGCAAAGCTCATGGTAACACTTTGGAAAGTGGTTTTCTCCAGTATCCTCCAGTACAGTGACTTGACCAGAGAGGATGCTGAAGGGTCTGGAGTTGGAAATTAGGCACATAGCTTAAAGGAAGAGTTGAATCTAGGCTTTGCTACCTGCAAAATTATATATATGCCTTACTAATTTAGGAAAAGGAGAAAGAAGAATAAAAAGAAAAAAAGTATGCCTTCACCAAAGGCATTTTCACTGCCTTTTTTCCTAGAGCTGTTTGTTTAAAACAAGGCCTCAGTATTCTTTTATTTGCTTCGTTTTCCTTGTTGCCTGCAGCAATCCATGGCAAGAATCTGATTTCCATCCTTCACCTGCTGGTGGCTTTGGCGATGCATTTCCGGGCTCCCATTCGACTGCCCGAGCACGTGTCTGTGCAGGTGGTGGTTGTGAGGGTGAGTATGGAGAAACTCACTGGAACAATCAGCATTTAGCACCTTGATTTTGCACTGCCGGGCTGCTCCCATCCGTTTCCCCCCAGTCTCTTGTCGCTTAGAAAATTTGTGTCCCGGTTGTTTGTCCTGGGAGTTCATTTTTGGGTTGCACGTGCTCAAATGTGCTCCTGAGCACATCTCAGCTTTGATATGTTTGGGACCACCGTTTGCTATTGCAACAGCGAGGTTGAAACGGGCAGTGGGATTTTGTGTGAGAGAGCACCGTGCCTGTAATTTCTGCCACTTTAATAAAGTTTTTTCCCCCTGCATTATTTCGTAGAGAAGCCATTGAGACACAAGCAGCACGGAAAGGAGTTTCAGCGTGTAGAGTCTCCCCAGCCTGGGAAGCCTCTTACTGGTGTTGTTTTCCCCCAGTGACTTCATGTGCAGACTTAGACATGCTGTTTTCCTTGGCACGCCTCACAGACTTGCATCATTCCTTTCACAGCCTTGTGTTTTTGTTAGCTTTCCTTAGATATGGAGGAGAGGTCTGACATGAGCAACCCTGACTTCTCCCCTCCTGCCCCAGACCATTCCTCTCTCTGCTGTGGCTCTCAGTGCTCAGGTCCCAGAGCAGGCTCAGCCACTGGCAGCAGGCTCTGCAAGTGCCACTCCTTTCAAGAATAAAGAAGACAAAGTGATCTCAGGCTCTCTGTGGTTGCCACATGAGCCATCCCAAGGATGGTTGGTTAGGCAAGAGCCTCATTTTGGTTTACTTTTAAATAATGGCATTTTCCAGGCTGGCTGCCTGGATGTTCTAGGGGTGCAGGGTGGGATGTAAATGAGGAATTGATGGATACTCCCTGGTTCACAGTAAATGTGTGTATTATCTTGAAGAGGTGATTTTGAACTGCTTTAGTATTTTCATGTTAAAAACAGTGAGTCAATTATAAAGTAACATGAATGTAAATAGGAGACTAATTTCTTTTTAAATTTCTTTTGATTGTCTTGGAAGGGTAAGGAGGAACGTGTAAATAGAAGCTGGTGTCTCACACCCTTCTGCTAGAAATCTGTCCAGTACAATGAAGTGGCTTCTGTAGCTTCTAAGTCAGGAAAAAACCCTTCTTTGGTAGAGAGGTAAAGGCTGGCAGAAACTGGGGAAGAGGGAGAGAGCAACACGTGTGTCCCCAGGGGAGTGCCTGCAGGGGTCAGGGCAGTGGTACCATTACTGGTTCAGCAGCATGGATCTCTTTAAATGGATTTTATTTAGCCTTTGTCACGCTAGTGACAGAGCGGTAAAGAGGTTAGTACTGTTCCTAATCCAAGTAAGAAAATGATTACTAAGAAGATCATTACAATTATTATCAATATATCAATTTATTTATTATTAGAAAGTGTTTATCCACATCTCCACTGCTTGGTGGTGGTTCTGCCCTTCTTTTAAATTCTTTTAGCATCTTGAGGTGACAGATTGAGACTTTCCTAAGGTGCTGTTTTTCTTTTTTAATTAAAAATAGTTGATTTAGAATCTGAGAACCCACAAGGATTTTGGAGAGGACTTTGTTTTACCTTCCTTGCCAGGAAAAACCTTTCCCTGTGTATCTGTCTTTCATTTTCACGGAGAGCAACTGCAAGACCAAATCAGCAGAAAAGCACTTTTGTTCCTATTATTTATAATGGGCACCACGATGTGGCCCTTCCCAAGAGCAGAGTTCCTGCAGCCCCGTTACTTCCAAGCCTTTTTGAAACCAACCTCTAGAATGAGTTTTCTTGCTGGTTTTTGTGTGGAATAGAAAACTCTGTAACCATGGCAATGCATGGCCAAGCGACACAAGAAGTGTCCTAGCAAAACAAGGGTTTAAATGGCCCTTCTAGTTAAAATCCTGTTAAAATCCTGTGGCTAGCTACTCTAAGTGCTAAGATGATACGTGTTTTAATACTGGTGTCACTCAGCATATGCCTGTCATTCCAGCCTTCCCCAGTGAGGAAAGAAACTTCAGGGTTTCAGTGTGTGCTTCCAGTGAGAACTGAAAATCCTGAGGTTTTTCTTCCAGCTGATTCTGCTGCCTGATATGTGAAACGAACTTGCATGGTGGAAAAAAAATACTCTCATTCAGAAAACCAAAACAGTTCACAGAAATAAGTGTAAAAATTGTCCTTGGGGCTCACTGTGTTGGTTATTTTTGCCGGGCTCAGGAATTGCTGTCTTTTGCCCTTGGCTTCCCTCGTCCTCCTGTGTCAGGTTGCAGCATGGCCCACCTTGGTGCTGCTGGGAGAGCCGAGGTGCTTTTACAATAATTCCCTGCTGGTCTAAGCTGCAGACTGAAAGGTCAGAGGCAAGGCAGGATGAAGAATAAATGTGTCTGGTGCCAGTGGTGCAAGGAATCGAAGTTTTATCTAGGAATGACATTTGCTTTTGGACTGCAAGGCCAGGGGTCCTGGGCTTGCTGGGTGGGCAGCGTGCTCAGCTGCCTCAGAGGGGCTGCACAGAAATGCTGCCTCTTCCACCAGCTGGGGACTCAGTGTTGGCATCCATTCCTCCCATCTGGAGGTGTCACTCCCTACTCGCTGCTTGCTGAGCTTTTGTTCACAGGCTGTAGCGTCTTCTCCCTGGGTATGTGATGCCTGGAAGGTCCAGAACCCCGTGTTAATGAAGCAGAGATGTGGTGGGGTGGAATAAAGACAACACTTTAGTGTGCAAGGGAACGCTGCCCTGTGAGGAGTTTCCTCATTTTTCCATCCATGCTGTCATCATCCTGGTGCCGTTCCCGGGGTGAGATATATGGATGATAGGGAAGTGAGGGGCTGTGGGGACGTGGCCAGCTGGCAGCACCCAGCCCAGGGCACGGAGCTGGGACAGCACAACGAGGGGACACCACGGCTCCCCCCACGCTTACCATGCTCCCTGGGAAGGCAACCTTGCCTTCATGTGCTGAGGGCAGGAGTTCTCCTTTGCTGCCTTTTGGATTTCAATTTTGGTTCCTTAGATTGTTTCTAGGGACGGATGTGTTTTTTTTCAAAGCTGTTCTCCTTAATAAGTTCCTGCTTGGGGTTCAGCTGGTGAAAACGATTGAGATGGAAAATGTGTATGGAGCTTGTGCCTGAGGGGTGGTTTCCCTGCTTACCTGAGCTATCAAGCTTTATTAACCCTGCCATAAGTCATCCTGACAGACCTGGTTCCTAGATGGTTGCTGAGATTGGAGCTCTTTGTGTCAGCTTTTTGAGGGTAGGGAAGGGAAGGGAAGAAAGAAATTCCTCCATTCAGGCATAAGGCTATATCCTGTAGTTTGCAGAGGAACCCATAGAGATGTTAAACCAGTTTTCCACTGGGGTAAAGGCACCTTCAGCCTCTGAGCTCTTTTGAAAGTGATTCTCACCACGTGCTCACTCTCACTTGGGTAGGAGACTCCTTATTCATGCAGAGAATTATCCCAAGGAGAGAAACCCCAGTATCAGGGAAATGCTGTCCAGTGTAAAATCACTAGTTGAGCTTTCTGTGCTCCCTGCATTTGTTCCTGTCAGGTGTGTGCCTGCCCAAGGAGAGGCACCCCCGTGCCTGGAGAGCCCTGCCAGCTGTGTCCAGTTGTTGGCTGACTCTGTGACACGAATGGCTGCCCCTGGGGGATTGGAGACGGGACTCACAGACTCTCCTGGGTTTGTGTTCCAGGCACGATGTTGACTCTGGTCTCAGGAGGGCAATTGTCACTGAGTTGGTTGGCTACAAACACGGGTGGATAATACGCATTTCCCAAACATGCCTTTGGCTGTCAGCCTGATAAATGCTGTTGTCCTGGGAGCGAGTCCTCCTCTGTCAGCTCTTTCACCTCTGCAGAGCCCTTTGTGAGCTTCTCCTTGACGAATTCCCAAGGTTCTAACTCCACGTTCCTTTCCAGAAGCGTGAAGGCCTCCTTCAGACCACGCATGTTTCGGAGGAGCTGACCACCACGACAGAGTAAGCACAAAGCGCTTCAGTGTGGCAGTGGTGCCTGATGTGAGACCATTTATGAAAATTAAAGAGAAATTTAATCTTCCTCCCCTATCCTTGCTAAATGAACAAAAAGCCCTAATGTGGTGCTTTTTTTAACTAAATGGAAATTACTCTGGAAATACTTTACAAAGCAGAAGTGTCCTCTGCAAGAAGCTTTTAATGGAAAGTGGCCTTTGAGAGCCTTTTTTGCCCTCTGCCTTCTGGAGGCAGATATATCTATCTGATTTCTGCCCAGTGCTGTTTTCTCTCCCAAGTGAAGGGCTAATGTAGATATTCTGGGGAAGAATTAGTTGAACAAAAGGCAGTTCTTTGACGTATCTCTCAAAACTGAAGTGATACCCCATGAAAACAGTAAGGACGTTTTAAAAAGGTGTCACTTCAGTTTTGAGAGGTATGTCAGAGATCTCTCTTTTCAGTAGTACCTCAGGACTAGAGCTCAGCAAAACCAAACTGAATAAATAAACCCCTCTCCAGTTTTTGCACCAGATTACTTTATGTTTTTACAGTCCCTTTTGTAAGGAGAAGGCTAGACATGCGTTTTGGCTGCAAATAAAAGCTGAGATTTTCCCTCACGTGGCCTGAAGGCAACTCATCTAAGAGGGGCTTACAGGAGCCCCCTCTCAGTTTGTCAGTGTATTGGCTCCCTGTGGGGTTGGCTCAGCTTCCCCTGGCTTTGAAGAGGAATGAAGAACCATGTGGCTGAGCTCAGTGGGGAACGTCTTTCGGATGGAAACGCTCAAAAATGAGATCATAACATCTCTGTGTGGACATGAAAGGTCTCACAGTGGGGCTTTTTTTGTAGGATCAGAGCTCTGCCTCAGGTTTGTGGGCCAGAATTCCTCCCCTCACTCCCCTGCTCTTGAACAATGCAGTTGGCTCGTCCTCCCCTTCAGATGTGGTTTGTGAGATGTAATCTGCAGGCTGGGGCTTGGACAATTTTTTAGCAAGATGTTTACAGATCTGCATGTGTGTTTATACATATATTTTACGAGGCTATTTAATTTACACGGTACCAAGAGGTTTACTGTTTAACGTGTTGCATACCCAGATACAAGAATAGCTGTGGAAAACGCAGGGCTCAGCAAAATGCAGCATTCACTGAATACTTTCAGATTCCTCTGTGCCAATCAGGGCCTGGCTCTCAGCTGATAAACATCTGCATTTGTCTGCCGATGTCACTGGCTATGGGTAATGTCTCATACTTGGCAGTTTTATTTACATAAATACCCACACAGGATCTGTGTTTTTTCTTTCTTCAGAGAAAACAGGTTAAAGTGGGAGAGATAACTTTGCTTCTTCTGAGCTGTGTGGTTTAGTGACTGATGCCTATATTTGTGAAAAATATACACAGAAATATATTTATTCATTCACCCACCATCATAAAAGCTATTATGGATAAGAAATCATAATTATGTGTAAGATATAATGAGGTGTATGGTATAATCATGCATTTCCATTAGTTTGAAGTGTTTCTCCCTGGCATCAGTGGTGTTCTGCTGGGGACGTTCCTGCAGCACACTGGGTCTGGTCTGGGACATGCTCAGCCTCCTGACTTTGTAGGAGTGGTTGGCCCCCTGGAAAAGCAGAAAAAATCCTGCAGGAAAAGCCCAGTTAAGCCCATGATCTTGTCTTTTCAAAGTGATTACTCATGAACTAACCTATTGTTTTTAAATGCTCTGACTTGCAGGATGATGATGGGAAGATTTGGTAAGTAACAAAGTTGACTCTGAGATTTATTTTTATTTTTTTTTAATTTGTGTCAGGCACAGAAATCTGGTCTGGTGTCTTTCAGCAGCTCAAGACGGTGGGTTGAGCAACTCCGTGGGGTTGGAATGTGTTGTGGGGGCAGGTTCTGTCACTCCACACTGATGTGGAGAATGGGTAGAACCAGATCCTGCAGGATATTGTTTGTGCTCTGTGCAGGAGTTTTGCTTAATGTGTGAGTAATGAATAGCAGCTCCTCATTACAAGAAAGACACAGAGGTCTGGAGTAGCATCTCACCTCCTCTGCACTCAGTAGAATTTAGAGTTTAGGCCTTACCAAGTGTAGGTCTGGATTTCTAAACAAAAACTGGGGTTTTTGATGGCGTTATCAAGAGATTTCACTTTTTGTGTTTAGTTTTTTTAGTGGCATTAAGTCACTTCTCACCCAAGAGATGTGGGCTTATGTAAAGGACTCTGTGATGAAAAATAAGTAATTCCTTTTCTTCATTCACCTGTTATAACATGTGAACTCTATCAGACTATCTACATTAATTATTAAAAAGGCACTTGGACAATAAATAATGTCAGGGGCTAAATAACATATCTTCAGATACCAAAGAAATTTGCGTAATAAATATGGTCATTTATTTAACAGTAGAGAACTATTAAAATGTATTCCGTAAATAAAAGGAAATTGATCTTGGAAAAGCTGTTAAAAACTGTTGAAAATGTAGATTGAGTTAGACAGTTTTACCATGTTTGGAAGGTCTAAACATAGTTTGAATCTTCATGCTGGGCTTTGCTCTTCATATACTGTTCAGCTGAGCTCAGTTTTAAGCTTTACTAAAATCAAGGGTCCTACTAGTAATTTGAAATTAACCAAATCAATATCTGGCTTTGACACTGATGCAACCATAGCTATTGTTTAAGTTAGGATTGGGGCAGAGTCCAAATTTGTGATTAATTTTAATTTTTCTTTCACTTTCGTATTTTCTGTACCAATTATGATGGCAAAAGAAAGCAAAATGAGTGAATGATTGGTTTATTTTCAGTTACCTCTAAAATTCCCAGGGTGGTTTGTTCTGGCATTTAGCTAAACACCAAAATGAGGTGGCAACTTTTAGCTTGGGTCTCTGTTATGTGGCTTTCTGAGAAAAAACGTAAAGTTTTGGACACATAACCTGCTTCCCGTACTTGGCTGTTGCAGTTGTGTTGATTTTAATCTTTTTTCCCCCCAAAACCAGAGCGTGATGCCTTCGACACGCTTTTTGATCATGCACCGGACAAACTCAGCGTCGTGAAAAAGGTAAAAAATGAAAGTCCAGCCAGGGGATTTTTCCCACAGCACCCCGAAATGGGATTCACCCATAAAGATGTTTGCTAAACGGGAAGCTTTTATAGAAGGGTTGCTGTACTTGGCACTAATTCCTGTGGTCCCCTTGTTTGTCCTCCAAGGCTGGGCAGCATCTCTCAGCACACCCGTCCAGACTTGTTTTTGACATGGCCCTTGGCGTTAGACAGGGCAGAGGGGTGATGTAGCTGTTTATCTCTCCCTGCCAGCTCTTGTTTTTGGGAAGACGTAAGGAGGAACAACTCCATTTGTTCCATCAGATAGTTCCAGCGTGGTTGTTTCAGCTGTTTATTAGACCAGCACTATGCAAAGATCAGTGTTGTAAAAGGTCCCTTCCCTTTGTGTGAAATAGAGGATGTGTGCATTTACAACAATGCTTTGAAGTCTCTGGAAGATTTTATCTTTCCAGTCCGAAATGTCTTCTAGAAAAGTAGTTTTAAGTTGATGGAGAGCTAAGTTAACTTTTTAAAGTGTTAACCCCCAGCTCCGTGTCCCTTTGGAAGATCTCTGTGTTTCAAGACATCACACATAACTGGCTTGTAGAAGCAGGATGCTGCATGTGGAATAGAAATCCCAGACTTGGGTTACATCCCCACCGTAGTTTGCTCATTGATCTGCACTTGGCATCTTCCCTGGGCTCTCTGAGCTCAGTGCGGCTCATGCCTTGCCCCCAGGTCATGGATCTTCTCCAGGAACATGAAAATATTAGGGAAGGCAGTAAATGCACCTCCTTGCTTCGTCTCCAAGCGCTGATGTCATCTCAGCTTTTTTTCTGACGTGAAGTTTGCTTTGTGTGCGAAGAAAGCCAATGGTGAGCCGTGTGTAAGAGCACCATCTGGTGAGTTCTGGCACACGGTGCAACAAAAGTGACTCTGGCAGGCTTGTTTGCAGTTTTACAGAAAGGCAAACAGCACAACCCTGTATTTATTGGCCTTTAAAAAATGAGTTGAAAGATTAGGTGTTAACCCTTTCACACAGGCACTGAGTGCGGTGTCTGACATCACTGCTCCTGGCGTTTTCTTTTGCAGTCTCTGATCACCTTTGTGAACAAACACTTGAATAAACTGAATTTGGAAGTGACAGAGTTGGAAACGCAGGTAGGAGACTTTGTGTTTTTTGTGTGTAATCTCCGTGAGTTGCAAATCTAGGCACTCACTCCATAAACCCTTGTTAGGGATCTCTTTCTCTTTGGGCGTGCTAGTGGATGGGATCAGGGTTCTGTCCTTGGAGCAGCAATGACATGTTTGGAAACCTCGAGTAAGTGTGAATTTCAGTGTCAGAGGGATAGTTCTCACTTTAAAGAGAAAATTAAGCAATTTCCAGGCATAGACTTGGCTAAGCAAAGCAGATCTTCTCTGCAGAGTTCACTCATCTGTGGAGAGATGGTTATCTTACTGTCTTAGCTAAAAAGGACAGCATCTAGAGAATTATACCAGCAGTATGGGTAATGCTTTGAGCCTGGCTTAGTGTAATACCAGTCATTCACTGCTATTTTATAGCTTTGCTGAAATAAGTGGGTGACTGGATCTGATCTGTCACAAGAAATGATTGCTTAATGCCTTAAAGGTACCCAGCAATGTATTTTTGAAAAGATTGGAGGATGTCAGGACCGCAAGTGAGAAGTCTCTTAGAAATAGCATTGCCCCCCCTTAGGCACCGAGTAATCATCCTGTCTGGTAGGAACACTGAGTAGCATTGCCCAAGTATGTAGGATTTTGTTTAGTTTTTGCTGAAACTGTAAAAAGTCTATTCTGACTTGGGGAAAAATTATTTTATGAAGTTAAACCTCCTACCTGTGACAGAGAAGACTTAATTTCAAGTTCTGATTAAGGGCAAAGCTTTGAATGTCCAAGACACACGATTTAAGAGGGGTTGTGGTTGAAATGACCAGGTACTGTAGTAGTAGGACTGGGAGTGTTTAATGTGCAAACATCTTTCCCAGGAAGTTGTTTCCTTTTTTTTTTTCCTTAAATAAAAAAAACCAAAACCAAACACTTTCCTAAATACTCTAGAAGTTGGCAGGATTCCTCCAGCAAATAAAATGAATTTAAGGAAAGCAAGAGTAGATAGACATACATACTCTAACCCCACCCCAAAGCATTCAGTAACTCAGTGAACAGATAACTGGCTGAAGATAGAGAAGACCTTTTTTTCAGTCCCTGCGTATTCAAATACTCAGCACAACTAAGGAATACAAACTGTAGATCGCTCTCAGGTGAATTACTTTCAATTTCTTCTGCTCTGAGCTCTTTACTGTAGGTAAGTAATTAAAATAGTCACTGGCACATGATCTTGCAGGGGTTAATGCTGTAACAATTGCTGACGGGCTTCCTTGTTTTGCTCAGGAAATGAGAGTAGGGGAAATAGTGCTACCAGATGTAGGGAGAAAGCCTCCTGTGGCTTTTGCCTTTTCTTTAGAGAACAGACAAGAAAGCAGCTCTAACAACAGGCTCTTGAGAAATTAAAACTGATTTCTCTTGTTCAGCTGCACTGGCGACTGCAGCCTGGACAGGTGAATCCAGGGAGCAGATGGAACAAAGCCTTAAATGCTTGTTACGCTTCCTGTCAATTCCTTGCTATGACTGAAAGGATCACTTGGTCACTCCTGAACCATCTTACACCTCTGTGCTAGCAAAACACAGCGTAAAAATCAAAATACACAGTTTGGGCCAAACATCCTTTGTTCTCCTTGTTCCCAAACGCTTATTTACAAACAGATTCTTTCTCCTGGGAATGTCATCAATATTTCCCTTTAGTTTGCAGATGGTGTTTACTTGGTTTTGCTCATGGGTCTCCTTGAAGACTATTTTGTTCCACTTCACAACTTCTACTTAACACCTGAAAGTTTTGATCAGAAGGTGGGTACCAACTCCAGGTTATGCTCTTTTTATTTTCTATGCCAAGTATAGAGAATAAGGCGTTTTAAAACATTTGATTAAAAGCTTTTAATGCCTGCATAACACTGAGATTCTAAACACTCTACCTCTTTCAGGTCCATAATGTTTCCTTTGCTTTTGAGCTGATGCAGGATGGAGGACTGAAGAAACCAAAGGCTCGCCCTGAAGGTGAGGACGTGCTTTAAACTGTGTACAAAGACATAAGAGCAGGTGCATTTCAAGGGCAGCTCCACTGGAAGACAGGAGCAGTGGTACCACAGAGTGGGGCTGTAAATGGGCACCTGGGCAGGTTCCCAAAGGATTCCTTGCCTGTGTCTGGGCTGTATCCTTGCCTGTGTTTCTTCTCTGCAATAGATGCACTGGGGTGTCCAAGCCTGGCTTTAGTGAATCATTCAAGAGCTGCTCAGTGCTGTATTATAAATTCAGATGGTGTTCTCCAGAACAGTCCAAGCAGAAAGCTTTTCATGGTCTAATTCTCATAATTCTTACAGCTAGTGCTAGTTTGTTCTCCTGTGATCAGATTTCAGTGACAGATAACTTTTGAGGGTTTTTTTAGGAGAACCAGGAGCAAATGATCTTTTGATTTATGGGGAATTGGGAGTCAGAACTGAAATGTGTAAAAACTGAGTTTTCCCTTTAAAGTCTCTGAACCTTGAAATTAATTAATGATGAGGTCTGCATTGTTGCTTGCACTAGGGATAAAAGCAGGAATTAAAACTTTATGACTGCTAAATGAGCGATTTTTATTCCTGGTGTTACAAACTCTGTGTGTGTTAGAAGCTTCCTCAGAACAAAGGAAAGGGAGAAGCCCCCCAGAAATGTTTACTCTGACTTAAAATGAGGCAAAGTGGTGATAGTAAATACATTAACAAATAGTGGAGCTGGTTATAGTGGGTGGGAAAAAAGCAAAAGACAATATGCCTGTATGTCCTGTCAGTACTGCTTTAAATTTGGGGATGAAAAGTGGCCCTGAAGAATATTGTGAAACCAGACACTGACTTGGGAAGGTAAAGGACTGTTCTGAATATTGGAGCTGAGTCAGTGGGTGTGTGAGGAGGACAGGGAGGCTGGAGAAATAGGAATGCACCATCAGGAGTGGCAGTCTGTTGAGTGGAAGAGTTAAGGAGATTGCAGCAGGAGACAAGTAAGCTAGACAAGCCTGTTTTGAGACAGAGGAAATGTTAAAAACCTAGGAGAAGACTGACATAGTTGAAAGCTTGTCCTTTTTTTTGTTTGATTTTGTTTTCACTATTTGATCTAACAGAGGAGTTTACCTTCCCATAAGGCTTTCTTATGTCCGTACACTATAATGACTGATAGAACACTATAGCATATATATGTGTCTTTTGTTTGCTCAGGAACAGGTGTGTAGATTCAGTAAGCAGCAGAATATGTTTAAGTGTTTCAATGATTGAAAATTTAATTATCAACAGGAGCTAGAGCGCCAGATTAGCTCACAGAACATTCCTTTCTGCTGCTGCAGGATGTCCAGTCTCATGTGTGTTTTCCTTCCCCTTGTGTATGTCCCCATTCCTGGCAGCAGTGGTTCCCAGCTGCTGGAGTGAGTGTGCTCCTGTGGTGTCTGTGAGGCTGGAAAATTCCTGTAAAAGTGAGTGTTGCTCATGGAAAACTGCTCCTGTGGACAGGACAGTAACAACTTGGGTATGGCTTGTCACCACAGTTTCACTGAATCTTCTGTAAGGTCTTGACAGTCAGTACTGCCACGGAATTTGTGTTCCATAAAACAATAATTGACTTTGGCAGAGGCTCTGAGGCTCTGCAAAATACGTATGCTTTGTTAGTGCCATGCTGATCCATTGCTTGTTGCTCAGTAGTCTGGAAAACCTTCAGGTGAATCCGTGTCCTTTAGCATGAATCGGGTGGTAGATGTCTCTTGAATTGGGATCACAGGATTGTTCAGGTTGGAAAAGAGCTCTAAGTTCATGGAGTCCAACCATTAACGCAGCACCGCCGTGTTCACCACTAACCCATGTCCCCAAGTGCCAAATGTGCATGTCTTTACACATCTCAGGGATGGGGACTCCTCCACTTCCCTGGGCAGCTGTGCTGGGGCTTGGCCAACTGTTTTGCTCAAGAATTTCTCCCTCTTACCCAATCTAAACCTTTCCTGGTGCAACTTGAGGCTGTTGCCTCTTGTCCTGTTGTCTGTTCCTTGGGAGAAGAGACCGACCCCCACCTGGAGGTGCAGAGAGCCAGAAGGTCTCCCCTGAGCAGGGGACAGTCCCTGCCCTGCTCCTGCTGCCACACTATTGCTGATCCAGCCCAGGTGCCCACCTGGCCAACCAGCCTGTTTAATCAGTTCTAGTATTTATTGTTAAATGTTGTCTAGAGCAAAACATAATTTTTATTTCTATAGCCTCTGCTTTCTGCAAGAAAGAGGTCTGGTTAAATATTTCAGTGTGTCTTGGTGCAGGTGTAAATAAAAACAAGAACAGAGACATCATCTCCCCAGTCTCTGTTCTCCCAGCAAAATTCAGTAGGGTGGGCCAGCAGCAGGACCTGATGCTGAATTATTGCAGCAGAAGTGTGTTCTAGTGGATTCATTTATTTAACCTCTAATGAGGTTGTTAAGGAGTGTGAAAGTTTTAAATGAATGGAATATTTTAAAATGGTTTTGTGATTTGTGGCCATTTTCAGTTAACATTTTATTAGTTGTTGTTGGTAATGTTATGGCTGTGCATGTTTTATCTTAAAATAAGAAACAGGAGGCTGAGAATATGCTTATTTTTGGGAATGCCTGTTAGACACTGCTCAATAAGGAACACTGTAGTCACCCACATAGGGAGGATGCATCTCATACTCTGTGCTCTTTAAGGCAGCAAATAAAATCATAGCAAGGTCTGAAAGTTAGGAAAATGGCAAACTAGTGTTACGACAGTGAAGGTAATTAACCTTCAGTCTGCATTGTCAAGGAATGGAGGTGGAATTTCCACTGGAAGAATGTACAAGAAGAAAATAAGAAAACATGCAATGTGTTCTTTTCTATGGCTGAAGTTACATTTTAAATCGACCTCTGAGGGAACTGAGGTTTGGTACCTCATGAGGGTTGTAACTACTTGTTCACTCCTTCCATGGCTGGGGAAGTCACTGGTGGTGTTTCCCAAAGCCTTTATCCCAGGGCTCTGATGGAAGTAGGCTTTCTCTGCAGCCAGTTTTAGATGAAGAAGGGAATTATCTTTCTTCTGTTTCCCAGAGCAGCTCCCTGTGACTGTGTGATTCTGAGGGAAGCACATCATTTGGGATATTTGAAAGGCTTGACTTGGGGAGATCAGAACCCTGAGGGGTTTTTATTGCTGATTCCACCAGCTCAGAGACGTGGGGGGTTTTGTTCCTTTTAGGAAAATGAGGGAAAACAAAGTGTGGATTAAGGATTTCTCCTTTTCTTCCACAGATGTTGTCAACTTGGACCTGAAGTCTACCCTGAGGGTTCTTTACAACCTGTTCACCAAGTACAAGAATGTTGAGTGATCCTGGAAGCTGCTGAGGTCTCTCCATCCTTCAACCTCCTTAGGAAATGACAATAAACACGCCCTCTGCACGCTCCCATTGTGCCTTATGCTAGACTTCATGCGTTCTTTCTGCAGTTGGTGTGGTCTGTCTGTAGTGTTTATATGACAATTCCACTAAAAATAGTGCATGTGTATTCTCTAGGTCACTTGAAGATGTGTAGCTATTTCACACTTTTACCAGAAGATACTGTTGGATCTGTCATTTGTTATAACCTCCAAGTGTTCTTTGGAGAAAGGAAATATACCACTAATTACTTCTAAGAACCAGGGAAAACACAAGACCTTCCTCATGGCTGGAGACTCTTTGATTCTACGCTAGACTTTCTTTTGTCCAATCCTTGGTTGCAACTGGCATTTGATGATTTTCCAGGGTGAAGTATTAGCAATAGAAAATCAGCATTGGGGTTTATTTAGAAGCTGAGCCTTTTCTGTTAAATAAGGTTTCGTGTGTTCTGGTGGGTGGGTTGGGCTGAGGGGAATTACAGGCACCATCTGAAGCTGATGGCAAAAGCCTCGGTTTTTGTGTTCACCTCATTCTACTCAGTGTTATTTCCATTCAGTGTTTACGCAGGTGAAGTCTTGCAATGGGATGACCAACTAATCTTTTGATGTCTGTTTTTATTTCGTCTCTTCTCTAGGAGAAATTTGGTTGCTAGAGACACTGTTACCCATTAAGCTTCAGTCAGGCCAGTCAGGAGCTGGTCAAACAGGCACAAGCTGGATTAGTGCATTTAGCCCCAGGTCCTTTCTGAAATAATGAGCTTGGCAGTTTAAAGGCTGATTCTTCACTTCATGTAGCTCAGTTAAAGGGTCAGGTTGCTCCTGCTGGAGTTGTTGGCAGCTGTAGGGTTCTGGGGATCAGGCTTTTATAAACAGACAGGTTTGCTCTGCTCCGTGAGCTCACGTCAGTCCTGTTGCAAGAGAGTATATTCTTCCCCTAAAAATGGATTTCTTACAGCAAACATTGTTTACTCTTGAACTCAGATTCAAGAGGAAACACGCCATTTGAACGGTGTAATTTTACAGTTGGAGCTTTCTCCTTCCTTCCTTCCTTCAACATTTTTTTTTTCATCTCAAAGGGAGAGAAATGGGCTTACACTACTTTGTTTCGTATTGTTTTGGTACTTGAATTATTTGGGTCACCTCCCCTCACACCTCTAAAACAAAGATGGAAGGAAATTGCCCTTTCTTTGCATGAAAAATTCAGATCTCATCTGCTCTGTGAGGTTCTCTGGGGAATCTGCTTGCCCGTGCTTAGGATGGAGCTGGCCTCTCACTGTTTATACAGAGCCTAGAAAACTTGGACTTGGAGTTCAGCTGGGGCCACTAAACTCTACAAACCCAGCAGTTATTACAGAGACCTACAGAGGTGCTAAAGGCTTGGTGGGTCAGCTGTCCTGGCAAGTTAAAGAAATTGGTCTAAATAAGGGGATCATGAGGCTCTCAAACTTTTAGTTTAATAGAGTATTATCTGTGGGAAACAAGTCTGTTAAAGAGTTGTCATTCCACCCACCTCCCTTCAGGTGAGGTGGAAGGGCCAATGCTGTTTATATTCTCTGAGCTGCTGGGAAACACCTCCAGAGAGTCTAGTTTTTGAAACTGCAAGCAATATTAACATCAAAAATAAACAGAAAATAACAAGAAGAGCAGGATAAGAGTGATTTGGCTTTGGGGGATGGTTATTTCTGAGATGGCATCATACAGCTGGCTTCTTCATGGCACGTGAGCAGATGTGAACATACTGGCAGGTTTTAAGAGGCTGTTTTGTTCAATTACGTGTTGCTGGTAACTCTGCAGAAACCTGAGTCCCTGTGCTGCAACCTGAGGCATTCCTTATATGAATATCCCTGTCAGCCAGAACTGCATCCTTATGTTACTATCCCAGATGCCCTGAGCAAGTTTGGAGCAGGTGTCATACCACGTTCTGTTAGGTTTTTAAGTCCGTTTGTAAATGTTGCACAGGGTAAATACTCATTCCTTGGCTCCTTGCTGTCTGGCCAGCTCACTGTTCCTGTAGACACTGTATTTATTGTTAACAGGATTGTGAGCAGGGTAGATTTAAGCACTGGAGCTTCAGCCCAATCAGTCCAGTTTCCAGGAAGAGCAGAGTAGGTAAACTTCTCTGAACACCTGCTTTTGTCATGCCTTTCTGTTTCACATGTGATGTTTCTTTTCCTCTCAAGTCAGTGTTAAGAATGTTATTCACCATTTCTTTGTGTTACTGGGGTTTTGCTTTTGTTCCCTGGGTACCAGTGGGATAGATCTCAATCCTACTGAGATCAGTGCTGGATGCGCTGCAGCATTAAAGCTTCCACATTTGCAAGTACTTAATGAATGTCTGTGTTTTCCAGTCTATGCAACTTGACTTGTAGGTGCATCTACTGGACATCCTCAGTTCCACTGAGCTCTGTTACCACAGGAGGAACTCAGATGCTCCTCAGCTGCATTCTGGTTTTCAAGATGAAAAACCAAAAGTGGCAGATTTTTATTTTTTTTAATCAGCTTAAACCCTATTTCTTACCCCTCTTCCCCACGCCCCAGTGCTTTCAGTATTAACGTATTTTTTAAGAATCTTTTCTACTGGTTTTAACAGTATTTACTCTGGATTTCTAACTACTAAAAGCCAGCCTTGCAGATAAAATTCTGGACTTGTCACATGCTGGAGGCATCCAGCTTAGTGGTAAGAGTTGTGTACTGTAAGCAAGTTACAATGCAATGCTATGTTTGCTAAAATTCACAGCAGGAGTGTTATGCATGGTTTGTGACAGTTGTACTATTTATTCAAATAAACAAATAATGGTCACTATGTTTTCTGTATGTTTTATTTTTGCCAATTGGACAAGTCTGTGGGAAGAACTTTTGAATGGTGAGTTTCAGCTGTCTCCATCAAGGAGTGTCTTAGGCTGGTCTGTGCACAGCTAGAAAAGCAGTGATCTCTGTTTCTGACCCTGGTGCAGGTGATGAGATGGCATGGGCAGGCACAAATAACCTCTTCTGTAGGTTTCTTCAGCCTTTTTTTTTCTTTTTTTTTTAATATTGCTCAGCTACTGGACCTGATCAACTTGTTTACCTTTGTCCTTCCACAAGAGAAAAGTAACTGACTTACACTTCTCGATACCATTAGAAGATGAGACCCAGTTCTTGCACATCAGCATGGGAGGGAATCCTGGCATGCCAAAGCCAGGACCATGTGTGCCTACAGAGCTCTTGGGAAGCACAGGCAACCTGGAGTGACACTGAAGGTGTCTGTGTGCCTCCCTTTGCTCTGTATGGAGAGAGCATGGAGTGGCTCCGATCCAGCAAGGCTGTGCGGAGAAGCAGGAAAATGCATTATCAGAAGTTGGTGGTGGCGGGACTGCTGTTGATTCCTTGCTTTGTTCTTCAGTGGCTATTTTTACATGAGGGCCAAGTGTGTGGTGTGGGGGGGTGTGTGTGAGGTGTGCTTTGGGAACGTACAGAAGGACTCAGAGTGGGGGGAGCTGGGCATGACATCAGGTGCAGGTCTGGTACAGAAGTTACTAGTGCTGTTCTACAGGAGACTGGGTGCCCCATGCACTCGAGGCAGCATCACTTTCTGGAGGAAAATAAGTGCTTGTCCATCATGTGTGTTTCAGACTTGGTCTTTTAGCACTGACACTCTGGACTGCACATGAGGCTTTCAAGAAAGAACTCTTTTGTGTTGTCACTTGAAGTCGGGAGAGACCTGGGAATTACAGATGGATTTCCCAGCAGTTAATTCTTCCTGCTCCCTCTGCCTGCTGTATGAAACTGGTTATGTCCAAAGTTCCCAACAGCACCTCCAGCGACCCCTTCTTTTTGTTTTTCACTTACTGCACGTTCAGACTTCAAAATGCACTTTTGAATAGGTAAGAAGGTACTCTGAGTCTTTGCTAATTTGTTGTATTGTGCTTGTTATCTGCCTGGAAAAGAGTTTTTGCCCTTTGATTCAGGATTTTGAGTTAAGTTCTCACTTATGAAGAATTCATGGCAGCTGGAAATCTGTTTAGCCCATTTTATCCATTCTTGCCTTTGTCATGGAGCTAAAGATGGGAGTCAGTCCCTTAACAGTGTTAAACCAGACCAGCTTAATTGGTGTGGCTGCCTGCTGTCTCATTTTGGGGGGGTCATGCAGGGCTGCAGAGTTGCTGGGAGAGTTCACAAATACAACTGGAACCTGCAGGAAATGTCCAGGGAAGGCGGTTGCTGTAGGAAGCTTTTCCATCAGTGATGGAGAAGGGACGGAAGAGCAGCAGCACTGCCCAGTGGAGATAACTCTTGTCTCAGATGAGCATTGTGAGCCCTGGTGTGGCTCATTAGCTCTCTAAGGACAAATGAGTTAACCTTCTGCCTGGATTTCTCCTTCCACCATGTAGGTAGAGTGGTGCTGCTCTGCTTTACAACAAGCTGCAAGGACTGCGAGTGCAAGGTGCAACGTGGCATGATTTTGCCTGTTCTTGCCTGGTTTGTGGTTACCTGCAGAGTAAAAAAAATCGCCGTACAGGAACACGTACGTCTCTCTGATGCTGTGCGGTGTTCCAGGAGCTGCATGTTTCCTGCGTTTGTGTTGCTGTTTATTTTGGTCTGCAGCAGGGCCCGGGCACACGGGCAGGGAGGTTCCGGATGCGGCGCGGTTTCGATTTTGGGAGCCGCTTCCCCTCGCACAGCCCTGCTCCCAGCCTGGGGCCGGGCCCCTCGCCCCAAAAATCCCACCCTGCCTGCTCTCAGAAGGTCTTGGAAGAGCTGCTGGAGAGCTACTGAAGGAGGGAAGGGTAAGTTTGGCAAAAGGGACTCCGTTCTTGACCGCGTAAGACTTTGCGTCCACGTGGGCTGTTCTTGCTAAGATAATATCTGATGCTGATGGGCAAAACATGGCTCCTGAAAGCTCTGGCACTAAATAGGGAAGTAAAAGTGAGTTTTAAACTCGGTGCAAAATGCACATTCTCTTCTTCTTTTTTTTTTTTTCTTATTTATTTTTTTAATTATGGTTTTCTAGTCACATTCCCACTTGGTTTTTGTCCCTGTCTTTGTGCGATCTAGACAGCCGTTCCTAGGAAATTGAGCTAGTGCAGGGTAGGGCTTTTGTCTTTTCAAATAGGAGATAAAGCAGCTGAACAGTTTGGTACCACTGATGAGTGCTCTGTGTACATTCTACAGGTGGTTTGTAAGCCAGAGACCACCACTCATTAATGCTTTATCTCAGGGATATCTGAGAGCCAGACTCTGTGAAGACTCCTGGAGGAAAAATGAGCTGCTCTGACCCAACTAGAGAATTAATTGTTTACCTCTAGTTGTGGCATTGCAGGGTTGTGCAATAGCTTCCTTCTTGACGTGATAAAATTTCACTTGCATTTCATGTTCATAGCCAATAATGAAACCTCAATTTTATTTACAAATGTCATAATGAAATGCCTCTACCATGAGTTATTTGAGCAGTTGTCTCTTATGATGATCTCTTCACCAAGTGCTGATAAATAACTTGTGCAGGAGGATGGGGGCTGGAAAACCCAGCAATGTCAGTCCCAGCTCTGGGCAGCACATTTAACTAACAGCCAGCAGGGGCTGGGTGCAGCAAGCATGAAAACCTGCATGGGACAACAGGTTCTTCCATCCCTTCCTACTTCTCATTCAACAGCCAGCCCAAGAAAGCATCCAAACCCCATCATGTCCCATTTGACATCATTTCTGTGGGATGTTCCTCCTGGAAAGGCTGCTGCTGCCTGGGACCAAGCCTCATGCCACATGAGGGACTGCTTGTGAGTGCTAATTCTGAGTAATAAACGAGCCTACTAAATGGTGAGGAGCTGCAGTTCTCAGGCTCTGAAATGCCTGTGGGGGATCAATATTGATAGACGGGAGGTGAAACACAACACTGGCTCTGCAGATAAGTGATGGGCTCTGGGGGGGTTGTTGGTACTTAGAAATAAGATCTTGTAGATATAATAGTTCCATTTAAAGTGTCAGCTTGGTCAAAAAAGCAAACAGTGTCAGGAATTTGGAGGAGAGGAGCAGAGAGCGCCGTGAATGCTGCGGGGCACCTCTAAATCTGGGCGGGTTGGGTTCCTGGCACTTCCAAAAGGCTGCGATAGTGCTGGAGGAAGCTCAGAAAAGAGCAACCAGGATGACCAAAGGCACTGCCAAATGGTTTCCCAGTGAAAGGTAACTAAGCTGTAGGCTGTGCATTCTCAGTTGGGCTGCTGGGTGGTGTGATGGACACCTATTCAATGGGAAGCTCATGGGGAGTAGATATGTTGGCAGCTTCTAATGACCAGGATCCCAGTTTTGATTGAGGAAGGCTGAGCTGCAGCCTGTCAAAGTGTTTTTTAGGGATGTATCTGTATATCCTTGCTCTGCATGTGTTTTTTGGGCTTCTTTCCCCCCCTTCCCCAAGTTTCTGGTCCTGGGTGCTGTAAGGACTGGATAATAGGCGTGTTAGTGTTACCCAAGGCAGCAATTTTAACACTCTGACTGAGTAGGACACACAGGACCAAGGCCTTATTTTATTACGTCCTTGCAAATTCTGAATTTCAGGCCTTTCCTTAGAGGTTTCCAAATTTTAGACTCTATCTGAGGTGCAGAAAGTCAAGGGAAATGAGAGCCACGCCAGCTGAGTATTGCAGCAGAGCTGAGTGAGTGGAAGTTGTGGTTTACACGGACAATTACCACTTTGAGCAGGACTTCCCAAGGCATAACAGCTGTCAGAAACCTAATTTAAAAGCAAGTAGTCCTCAGGTTGCTCTGTATTAATTAACTTTTCTCTCTCAGGGCACTCTTATCTCAGATGGTTCAGTTGTTCCTCAGGCACTAAATGACTCAATTTCTCCTATCTTATTTTATCAAGCACCTTTTTAGAGATAGCATTCGGTTTCGCAGCCATCGTAATGAAATTAATTCCCTTGTGACCCTTTCTCCTAGTGCCTTGCTGGCAATTTTGTGCCAACTTGATTTGCCAGATGGATGTGCAGAAGCATCCAATTGCTCTTTTGTACCAATATTCCGGGCTTGGCAAAATCCCTGTTAAAATACATGCTCGTAATGCCCTGTGACTGGGAGCCTTTAATAAATATGTGAGGGAGAGCCTTCAGAGCAGCGCTGTGCTGGGTGGTGGATGAAGGTACCGAGGAGAGAATTGTCACTTTGGAGGTGTTCTGTGGCCACCTGCAGCAGCATTTTCAGCAGGTGCCTTGCTCTGCTGTGCTTATAGGGCTGGGCTGTGGGAGCATCTCACTTCAGGCAGCTGAGGCTGCCCCTGGGAACAGAATGGAAGTAACTGGAGAATCCAAACCAGGGCTGGACACTCACTGAAATGCTCTGGATTTCTCCTCAAAGGTGCCATTCCCACTCAGTACTTCGGGACACTCTAAGAGACAGGGCTCCTAATACAGGCAGCTTGTGTGGGTCCTGCCCTGCGTGAACCTCTAACATGGAGCATCTCATTTCCAGTTAAAAAAAAAGCACAAAACCAGTCAGCATCCCCTCTCCCACAGTGGCCCAGCATTGCTGAACTCCAGAGAGGAGCATTTCCCACCCACGGATGAGCGCCCTGAGTCCAGCAGCAGCTGGGTCTGATGATTCAGACTGTAAATGTCTTTCCTGCTCATCATATTGACTCTGACTTTCATGGGTTTTCTGGGCTGTTGGGAAAGAGGAGGTCTCTTACTCACAGTAGTGCAGATGATTCCACAGCACAAACCATACACTGCCTTGAGTGTCCAGGGCTCAAAGCTCTTTCCTTCAGCTCTGCAGGCCACCATTTATTTGTATGTTTGATTTCTTGCACTTAAATCAACATGCATTTAGTTTAAGCTTGTAAAAGAGACTCTTCAGATTCCAATAACTGTAACTTTTTACTGAGTTTCAGTCTTTGCCAAGCTAAAGCATCCTGGTGTTTTTAGTCTTGTGGACTTCTTTAATCTTGTGGACTTTAAGCAAGCACTTAAAACTGAACATTTTTAAATCTTCTAGCAGATACCCATTAATACCTTGGGCCTGAAAGCTTTTTCATGTCAGTTGAAATAGGATTTTACTCATCTAGTACAGGTAAAACAGAATGAGATGGAATTAAAGTAAGTTTTAGTACTTCAGGCCCTTTTCTCCTACACGCTGATGATTAACAGAAAAAATGAAAAATTGTTTTTAACTTCTTTGCACACATTTAAATATATTTTCAGATTTTTTTTTTCTAGAAGCAACCCACTGGTCATGAAATAGTAACTGATAAAAAGCCTCCTTTAGTTTGTTTGTTTTCTTCTTAGCACTAATTTTGATCTTTATGTGCCTTTCCCCCCCATATTTTTTTATCAGTTTACCAGGAGTGAGAAAAGATAATGGATCCAGACTTTTCAAATGTGTTTATGCAGCCTTCTACACTGGATCAATTACTGAATGAGACTGTCATTGCTAAAGGTTTGTACTTCAGGAACCAGGAGAGAAAAAGGTCTGAAGAACCAAACAGAAAACGTGCAGTACTACAGATGAATTGTATGTTCTTCAGCAGTGATCCCATGGTTTTATCACAGTGAGTAAGCTCTGTGTGTGCAGCTTGCCTGCTGACACTTTGGAGGCAGATCATGAAAAGCAACACAAATTCTGGCTGGTTCTTTAACAGGAATTTAAATTTCACACGTAAGGATCTGACCAACTTTGTTTTCCTTTTTCCAGAATTGCCCATCCAGATCTCACTGGTTTGAATTACACTGAAGCATAATTTCCAAGAGCAGTCTTAATAGTCTGATGTATCATTTCCTTGCTCATAAGGGATCAGATAAAATAAAAAATGACAGTGTTTCCACATATGGCAATTAGTGATATTGAGAATATCAAACTTACAGCAGATTTTGGCACAAACTTACATCAGTCTTATCTGACAATTGTAATGACTCTTGTTTGCTTCCTTCAACAGGTGAGAAGAAGAAACTCATAAAACCAACCTCGAGCAACAATCCCAAACTGGAAGAATTAAAACTGGTACCACTTCTTCTACTATATTAACCCTCCCCTCCAGTGTGTTTTAACCTGTTGAGTTAAAGGAACCAGAGAACCCGTGGTGTCGTTCAGCCCTGTAAATTGCCCAACTCCTTGAGCCTACTCTCTCCGGGTGGGAATGACTCTGCTTTTGGCATTTGGGCTCCACATAGTAAACCAGAGCCTTTGCTTAAGAGCAGTGTCAGGATGGCTGGGGCCATGCAGGACCAAGCTTCAAATGCAGTGGACACTGCCGGGTGTGAAGTTGGGTGCAGTTCAACACCTGGGGCATGTGGGAGAGACACACCAGGAACACGCAGTTGCTACCTCATTGTAGTGACAGTGAAACAGCAAGGAGAATCCAGCTGCACTGATCCCATGATAACAAGCTTTAGGATTCCTGTACTGATAGGCAACTGGCTTCTGTCCTGCCTTCTACCTCCACTCGTGGAGCCTGGTGAGGACAGAGGGCAGAGGGAGAAGGGTTGAGGGGTATGCAGCTCACCACGAATCCAGGAGAAAAGCTTTCAAGGTGTTGTGTGGCACATTGCCTGCTTGAGGTAACTGTGAAGGATGAGTCCTATTTCACAGGAAAGCACTTTATTTCCAAATAATTTTTGAACCCCCCCCCCCCCCAGTGCGTTCAATCAGTCTTCCTCTCATGGCACAGCCCAGGGGAAGGCTCGTGCACTGAAATCTCCTGGAGGAAAAGTGGCATGTCTCTGATGAGACCAGCACTTCTTGCATTACAGAGATGCTAAAACTGTTATAAATATTATGAAAAGCAGCTTAAGCTGTGTGCTGATGTTTGTATTATCTGCTATTTATAAACTTGTGCATAGGTGTGTTTCTGTATTATGTTTTCATGCACATTTTATCAAAAAGATTTGATTTTTGTGTCAGGCTTTCACGGTGTTTTTATACAAAGGAGAGAATCTGAAAGGCTGTGCTGCAAAATGCAATTATGTTGTCTACAGATACACTGGATCTGTTCTTTCCAGATTGCCAAAAATGAAGAGTTTCCCTCAGTTTAAGATTCCTGTGAGCTTCAGTGCTTAATCCATTTGCTGACAGAGATTCCTGAAAGAACCTTCTCCATTGTCTCATTTATTTTCTTTGGGTGATGTGGAGGTGGAAATTGAGTCCTGAGGGAGGCATAGCCCTCTGGGTGCCCGTCAGTGCCACTTGATTGTCTTCTTAATCTAAAGGATTGATGCTTCTCTAGAGGAGTGGGGATGGAGGCAGGGACAGGGAGGTGTCTTCAAGGGAAGAATAAGGGAAGCGAGGAAACTCACTTGGGAGACAGACAGACATATTCACTGCATTTTCATCCGGAGGTGGCTTTGGAGAACTAAGGCATGAGAAGCAGCTCGCTGTAGTTACTATAAATATTGAGCTGCCTGTGAAATAGAAGAAGATTACATGGGGAAGCCAGCAGCAAACTTCTCCAAGTATTCCTTCTGTCCTTTCTCCTGTTTAGACACAAGGCTGTGCTCTGCAGCTGAGTGGGTCAGAAAGTGGAGCTGTGTGAGCTGCAGGCTGTGGATGTGGCTGCTTGGAGCTGAGGTGGCAAGTGAGGGATGTCATAGCTCTGGACTCCTTGCTTGTCTGGCTTCCCTGCTTGGTTGGGGTACTGCTCTACCCCTCACCCTTCTAAAGCATCACCAGGCCTTAACCTGCAAGCATTAGCTGAGGAGCACAGCTTTCTGCTCTGGAATATTCCTGCTCCTTCTTAGCATAGAATTTGTATTACACTCTGACAGCTTCTCAGCTCAGGCGTTGTCGTTTCTTGTGCAATTTCAAGCAACTCAGAGATATTTTTAATTTTTTTTCAGGCCCTTTTTATATTTTTGTTAATGTTGGCTAACTCTCAGGGATCTGCTGTGGATTTTCTCCTCTGTTTACAGCAAGTGAGAAAGATATTATCCACAAGACAAACTCCAGCCACTCACTCGAATAGCGATACAAGCAATATCCTTCCCTCTTTCAAGAGGGGTGTCCGTGTTAGCAGCCAGCTGGGGCTACTGCTTTTCTGCTCTGCTTCACCAGGTCATCCTCCCTTTCCATCAACATATGTGCATAAAAGACATGCTTGGAGAAGTGCTTTGTGTAGGAGCACATGTGATTCCTTTCCAGTTGGAGCCAGCCCTTGGCTTCCTGAGCAGCTTCCCCTTGCAAAGGCAGGAAGGATATTGGAAAGGCTGGTGGGAGGATTGCCATGTAAGAAAGCCCCAAAAAGGTATTTGGGGACTGGGCAGTGTAATATGGCAGAAAGAAAAAGAAAACAAAAATGGGAGAGGCAAGGGAGGAGCGATAGTAACGTGGTGGAGTACAAGGAATAACCCACAGAATAAGTGAAACCTCTTTCTTGCAAACTTCTGCTGGGTGGTTGAATCTGTGTGAATTCTGTGATGCATGATGGAGGCAGGGGGTGGGAAGTGTACTGTGCAGCCTTTTCCCTGGTGGAAGTGGGAACGGGGCCTGTCTCCCCAGCTCTATAACCATTCTACAGAATTCATGGGAGTATAACTTGTCTATCTTGCTTGAAAATTAGGAAGAACTAAGTGATACTTCCCTTTAAAAACCAACCAAAAAGCACAAAGGAAGTGGGGGTTGAAAGCAAACCAAGATGTGCTAAGGGGCTAAAGAGAAAGGTGAAACACAGCGTAGTGCTGTGTGAAGGTGAAACACAACAGGAGCTGCTTTGTGTCCCTCTGCAGTTACTGACTGACTGGATTAACAGAACTCTGCAAGAGGAACACATAGTAGTTAAAAGCCTGGAAGAAGACCTGTTTGATGGGCTGGTGCTTCATCATCTCTTGGGTAAGGTGTTCCTTTGGGTTCAGTTCACAGACACATCATGGGGGAACATTCAGATCAGAGATTAAACCTGACAACTCACAATAGCAGTGATGTGCCAGGGTCTCACTTCCCTAAGAGAGGAAGCACAGCACTGGGAACCTGCTGTGATAGTTGCAGTTCTGACCAAAAGCCCCATGATCCACAGTTGTTCTACATAATTATTTTGCTTCTGAGAAAGTCTTTTGACCAGCTAGTTGACATAATAAAAACGTTTTGCACTTTGGAGTGTGAAATTCAGTGTGTGAGGGAAAGGAAGGTTTTGTGGGTCAGGAACACAGAGGTGACTTGTGGTGCTACAAGAAACATTGAATGGCATCAGTACTTTAATATATGTGTTTTCCTGCTTGAAAAAAAAATTAAAATTTAAAAGTTCTAGGTCTAAAGAACTGATCTGGAAGTGGAACTGATAAAAATCTAAGAGGCTTTTGGCACTATATGATGCTTGTATAAAGATGTGACCTCCTGGAGCAGCCTGTTGATCTATTTCTATTTCTCCATCTCTCCTCTCTCTACTACGTTTTTCTTTCCCTTTTCACTCTTGTTGGGGATGCCTTTAAAGTGGTATCTCCTTTCCACCAAGGCTGAGAGCAGCAGCATGAACACGACTGGGTTATTTTCATAGTTGCCTGAGCAATGAGCTGGGATTTCTTCTATCTGTGAGTTGACGTTGACTTTGTACCCCATCTCCAGGAAAGATGCACTCCTTAGATTTCTGTAGCATTCACTAGGAAAAGAAGGAATGGAGAGTGTTGGGGTTGGGGGATGCTTCTGGAATGACTTGAGTCCTCTCCCTTTTGCAGAGCTTCCCTTAATTTCTTGAGGCTTTGAGAGAGCACATGAGTTTAACAAGGCACATGGATGTGGGGCTGTGGCAGCTACTACGTGGTATCAAACATTTAAAACAAGACTTTTGCTGTCATTTTATGTTTCTCATTTATTTCTCCGC
>VWZF01004022.1:653308-735673 GCA_013396755.1 Sclerurus mexicanus
CCCCCGGTGGTGTTAAAATACATCCTTCCACTTCCCATGGGCTCTCCAAAAGAAAAGCTGGGCTCCCTCAGGCTGGATGTTGACAAGATCGCGTTGACAGAGAAGAAACAGCGACAGAAGCTCTCTGTGATTATGGAAGCGGTGGCCAAGTGTTTGCAACTGGAGGAAAACCAGCTGAAGTGGAGTGTGGAATGTAGGTGCAGGACTGAAACTGGAGGAAATTACCCATATCCATCACAGGGCTTCCTCTGCTCCAAGGCTGCTGTGAGGCAAAATGCTGCCAGGACAGGAATTAAAGCACCTGTTTTCCATTACTGGTTGAATCAAAAGTGAGACAGGAATCTCCGCCCTTGACTGGCTCTGTCTCCTCTGTGTGGCTGGTGGATCACTCAATAGCCCTTGCTGTCCATGTAGATATCCCACAAAAAGAACTTTTAAGCTGTGCTGTTGCTAAATCGTGACATTACATAAACCCCAACCTCGTACCCACCCGCGTTATGGCACTCCCTGACTTTGGGATCTTCTGCACAGGGAGAATTCACGATGCTGGAGTGAAGTTTCCTTGTTTGGCACACTGACCATTGTTTTCTTTCTTTACCTGGAACAGCTATCTTGGCAAAGGACTTGCTGAGCACGCTGCACCTGCTGGTTGCAATAGCAAAGCACTTTGATCCTAGCCTGGCGCTGCCTCCAAATGTCCAAGTGGAAACAATCACCATTGAGGTATTTCTGCTTCCAGTATTTGTTACAGTAGGTCCCAGAGCCCTTTCACAAGGCTAAACTTGCTTAGAACTGGGAAGAGATGTAAGCACAGCTGTGAAAGACTTGGAGAAACTTGTGATTTCTTTTAATTTCTGAGTCGGTTGGATTAGGTTTGGTTTTCAGGTCAGGTCTGTGTTTAAAAGGGTGAAACACTATGCTGTTTTTCTTCCTTGATCACAAAAAGGAATCATCCAAACTGAAAACAGCTGCTGATGCCTCTAAAGAAGAAAAAGAAGGAATTCTGCTGTTACTATCGCTAAATATTTTAAAATAGAACCCTGTACTGATGAATTATAACATGGGTTAAATTCTGAGGATTTATTTCTTTAGGGGAAGGGAGTTTTTCCTCACCTGTCTCTTCAGGCTGTCAGCTGGGTGAAACACTGGCTCTTTTGGTGCTATGTGGAGTAGTGAGAAATAGACAGAGGGAAAAAGGTACAAGGATGTAAGAAAAGATCCCAAGTGGAAGAATTGCCATCCTAAATCTCAGCATCCCAGAAAACTTTAGTCATCTGCACGGGGCACTCATTTGTGGGTGGCAGGACATGGCACAAGGGTGTTATAAGGCAGAGGTGACAACCTCCAGTGCTGTAAAAGAGAAGCCCTTAATGCAGGGAGGTGCACAAGGGAATTGCTGCCTGCCCAAAGCAGATTTGGGCACCAAAAGACTCTCCAACAGAGTCACTGCCAGAGAGATTTTGAGGGATTTGGAGCTCTCCAAGCACCTGTACTAATTGTACTGGACTTAGTGAATAAATGCCCTCTGGTGATCATTGAAGGCAGCAAACAAGTCATGAAAGCCTCATTATTGCTTGTGGGTTGGTTTGTTTGTTGTTTTGTGTGTGTGTGTGTGTGACAGACCCTGAATTTTTTATTGTCTTTTCAACAGAACACCTCCAGAGGATTAAAGACAGCAACTGCGGTGGAGAATATCACAGAAAACAAGTAAGAGGGGCTATATCTGGTTTTTACACTGTCAATCAGAACAGAAAAATGGTGGGTGTGTTCCCCCTTGGAAAAAATAGCTGGGATCACGATGATGACAAAAGGTGTAAACCCAGGCATGCTGTTTCTCTCTTCTAAATTTTCTAAGCTGTTTCTCTCATTTCTTTCCTCCCCCCGCCTCAGATTCACCGTTATGATATGATACCTTTCTTTATTCTTTACCCAAACTTCTCTAAAATGATATGCATGATTATTTCTGAGGCTTAGTGTTTGTCATTGCCGTGGAATTTCACGGCAAATACCGGAATAAAATTCTAGTACTGTAAATTTACCTGTGCCAGACTAAACTAGAAATTTTCTAAAGCCACAAAGGTTTAAATCTACTTTTAATTTGCTGCTGTCGTGTGACTAAATAAAGAGAAAGGGGGCAGTTCTTTTCTTATTTTGCTGTGACAGAAAGGTTTGAGCTTGCTGAGTTTGTGAGGTACTGTCATTATTAAAAGAGTTGAGAAGTGGGATACCATTTATACACTGAGAAAATATGGACATCATTTCAAGAACGAGAAACAGATTTTCCTACTATCATTTTAATGTGCTAGAACACCTCCAAACTCTGATATCATGAGCAGCTTATTGGGAGAGGATATTAAGGGTTGTGCTTATAAAATAAATGTTCACTGGTCTGTGGGCCAGTTAACATCTCACATGCTTCCAAGAGCTTATGCAGATAACTGTATTTCGAAATGGCTGGAAAGTCACTCTGACATGAAGTTAATGGCACTTTGGGCTCTGTCTCTGCTTTACAAGATAGCAGATAAGCTTTGCTTATGAATAAGATTAGCTCTGCTGAATGATTTTTCTAATTCTTGCTTTTTATTGCACTTTTAGAGAGAACACAGAAGCGCAGTCAAGTAAGTGCTGGCACTGCCAAGTTGAGTGTTTCATTATTATGTGCTGGTATATACCATGTCCTGATCTGTTTTTACCTCATGATAAAATCAGTGTGCTCCCAGTAAAGTTAATGGGGATTCAGGCATTTTTCCTAGTGTTTTTCTCCAAATATCTTCTGTTAATGTCTGCTCTTATCAACACAACACAGCTTGGAATTTGGGTGGTCACTTTGCCCTTGGATTACAGTCGACAGATGGGAGGTGAGACAGGAAATGAAGAGTGGGTTGATGACCCAACAAAGGCCTCTCTGGGGGCAAAACATGTCACGGATTTCTGGAACTATTTATGACCACAAAGGCTTCAGAATTGTGCTTCTTGTTGCTACCAGCTCCAATGTACTTTCCTTTCCACGGTTCGCAAATGAGATTTTGAAATCTACTGATGGCAGCTCAGTAAAACCAATGTCCCCTGCGATTTTTACCCCTAAGGGCTCTTGAGGGCTGTGAAACACCTGAGGTGAAAAATATTCCCATGTGCAGAGCCTGCAGGAGGTCTGGGCGCTGCTCAGGCTTCAGTGGGAGCTGCTCTTCCTCGCTGCAAAGGAGCACGGTGTATCCCCAGAGAACCAAGGCAACGTGCCCTTTATTTTAGTGTTCTCATCCTTTGCAGAGGGGCAAACTCTATCATTTCATACGTATTTATCACTTATTCCACTGAGTGTTCTCTAGCGTGGACTGAAATTGTGAGGGGGGGAAAAAAAGCCCCAAACCCAACCCATAATTAGGGGTTCGATTCTGCTGCAAAGAGACATCTGCAACTCGCTCTTCAAAATGCTCGCTCTGGTTATTTTTGACACAAAGGGCGAAATCCCCAAGCGTGGCTCCAGGAGAGGGCTCTCTAATTTGCACGATGGCTGCAGGTCTCAGGCTGTTGCTCGGTGATTTGTGTGATGGATTCACCCATTCCCTGGCATTGCTCCTGCACCAACCCCTGAACTGGGAGAGAGGAAAACACCAGGAAACCCCTTCCCAAAGGAAGCTTCCCTGTTGTTGTCTTTTGGGAAGACTCTTCCTTAAGCAAACCCTCCTTTGCTTTCCTGCAAAAACTGATTCTCCATTTTAAAAAACAAACAAACAACAAACCAAAAACCAACAAAACACCCCACACTGGTTTTCCTGTTAATTTTCCATTTAGTTGAATTCATTAATTTAATGCCAGGGCGCCCTTGGTCTCTGGGGGTGTTTCAAAGGCTCTGCTCGTGCTTGGACCGGTGTTGTGGCCGGGTGAGGAGATGGGTCATGCTCTCACCAAACCTGGGCTGAACGTGCAGGTCAGTGTGGGCATTCACAGGCACTCCCATGAATCTCATTTCCTTGGAAATCTGTAGGTTTGTGATAGTTCTCCAGCACAGCACTGCTGGCACCAGTTCAGTGCCTGCTTTAAACTGGTTGGTTTTGAGGTCCCTGAATTTCCAGAGGAAGGGGGCTATTTTTTTCTGCCAATTTGATGTGACTGATGTTTCTGTTGAGGGAGAGCAGTCAAACGTGTGGTTACTCTTCTGTGCTCCCAGTATTTTATCCCAAAAGGTTCAGGGTTAAAAAGGCCATAACTGAAAAGAGGTAAATTTGGCCATTGCTCAGACTGGTGGCAGCACAAATCTTGAGAGCCTCCAGAGGTAGAAATTACAGAGCTCAATGAAGTAAATTGCCTTCTCTGATGTAGTCAGGCTGAAGGGAAGCCTGTCACCCTGTCCTCTGGTAAACACAAATAAAATAAAATATATAAATAAATATACAAGCAGGATCTCTCTCCGCCTCCTTACAACTCTTTTCCTGCCTGACTTGCAAGTTGCAAATACCTTTCTCCTTCTGGAGCCACATTATACCTCTGATCTGCCAGTTATTCAAAATGAAACCAATTAATGTTGTTTTGATACAGAAGATGATGCCTTTGATGAATTATTTAGCCGTGCCCCAGATAAACTGGATGCTGTCAAAAAGGTAATTTACTTTTTTAGTAGACATCAAAATTTCTTTGGCAAAACGTAACAAATAAATCTCCACTGAAAAAGTTATTTTTTTTTCTTTCCCCCTTCCTCCCCTTCTGTTTTCTTTAGGTATTTTTGCAATTTGTCAACCAGCATGTTGGAAAATTAGGATTAAATGTGAAAGACATCGAATCTCAGGTAAACTGTGTTTTGTCAGCCATTTGAGTGTTTCCTCTCACCTTTAGGAATCCTCCTTTTCGTTGTAGTAATTTGGAATTCGGCAACATAACAGTGATTTCCAGGTTTAGGTTTAAGATATCAGGCTTCAGCCTCTGAAGTTAATAAGTATTATAAAAACACAGCCTTTTATTTATAGTTACACATTTGTTGCTTCTGTCGCTCTCCACACCCGGAGTAGTTTATTTTAATAGCTGTCCCCTTACAAGGTCATATCTTCACCAGTGTGAGTTTGGGAGCCTTAACTATGCAAATTTGAAGTTCACAGTGGAAGAGGGTGAGGGAGCTGAGTCATTAGACTGCTTGCCAGAGTAACATTTAAATTCCTTTATTGCTAGAATGGCATGTATTGGAATAATTTGCTAAAGCCAAATAATGTTCACATCATTCTTCAACCAGTTTTCAGATGGAGTTATCTTACTTATCTTAATTGGACAACTGGAGGGCTACTTTCTGAATTTGAGGAATTTCTTCCTGACTCCCGCCAGCACCACGGAGATGGTAGGTTGGTATATAATCCCTTAGAGCCTGAGAAACCAAACATCTCATGTGCCCGATGCTCCTGTGTGTCCCTGGAGGGCTGGGCTGGGCTGTGTGTGGAGTCACACACCTGCAGGGTTTGGGATGGTACAAATGCGTGTGCCGGGTGCTGTTAAAACACCTTGGAACAGGTCAGTGCTTTCAAAATCGGTGTCCCATGGGGAGCAAACAAGTGTTGCGTGCATTTGTTTGGCTTCTGAAGCCTCCTGGGGAGACCCAGAGGGTCAGTGTGCTATCACCTACAAACCTGTCCTGCAAACACCTGTAAGGGGATGACACCTCTTGCACAGCAGAACTGCATCCCCATGGGTTTCTTTATGCTGTCCTAAAAATATACCTTAATCAAGACACGGCTAAAACATTTTGAAGGTCCCCTCTGCTTGCAAAGCTCTTGAGAGTTTCCATCCTTTCCTCTCCCAAGGCTGGGAGCTGTAACCCCCCCCCCCTCCCAAGCCAAACCTGCTTGGCAGCTTTTTCAACCTCTTCCAGGCAGATTTCATCTGTGCTTTGGAAGTAAAAGCTGCTGTCAGCCAGAAGGTAGTGTGTGCTGGGCTGCCTCCTCCACAGGGCTGGAATGCAGATAGATTTTGAGATATTTGAGATATTTTCAGGTTGTCTCTTCTGTGGGTAGAGGTTTTTCATCTGGGTCATGGAATGGCTCTGAAAAATCTCGAAACTGGAGCTGTTTTTTGCCGGGTTGTACTCAGATTTCGGAAGGTGAAATGTGTCAGATCCTTTTCACTTGAGAGCTGCCTGAGAAGGAAATCTCTCCTCTGGCGTGGTTTGCATTGCAGCTTCCCCACACAGATGAAGCTTTCATCTGATTCCCAACCCTAGCCCAGTTAATGCCCCTGGGAAATACTTATTTGTAATAAAAATTCTCAGAGGTCCTATATCAATGAATAAATATTCCCAGGGAGCTTTTCATCAAAATGTTTAAAAGCGCAATTGTTTGGGGCCGAGGTTCAAATGGTGTTAAAATTCCACTGCTGTCAGTTGGTAACTGTTTCAGGAATTTGGAAAAAGTGGATTATTTTTTTTAAATCTAAGAACAGGGAAGTATATTTTGAAGGGTTGAATCAAATATAATCAAAGCATTTTCTTGCAGTACTTTTTCTTCCCTTTCTCCTCCGCTCAGTTTTCAAAACTGCTTGGCCTGCTCCATTGACTTGGAAAGAAATTTTTAACATTTTCATTAACTTTATTCAGAGGAAGTAAATGAGTATTTTCTTATTTAAAATTTCATAGATAACCATTTTCCTTTTGGTTCAGCCCTATTCAAGCCTCACAGATTTCACTCTAGAAATGAGGCAGTCCTACAATTCAGCTACAAATCAGAGTTCAGACTTTCTAATTCTTACCCTGCTCATCACTGGCATCAGAGAAGAGTATAATGGGGTCGGGTATTGCTTCTTTCCACTGTGGTAATTTCATTTCAGCAAAGTTCCTTCCAAGCACTGGACTTGCTGCTGAACAGTCTGCCCAAGTGGTATTTACCACTTGTTTCTCCTCTGATGTTCATTACGAGATGAGAAGTGGGATGACACCAAAACTAAAAATATTGATCGGCCATAGTTCAGCTGTCATTGGTACATAAAATATGTCTTTCGATTCCCCTGTGCTTTCTGGCTCCCTGTCATTTTAGACATTAATTGGTACAGCAAAGTGGGAAGATGTAACCTTTGCTGAGATTGAAAAGATCTCATTTGTGTTGGTAAAGTGATGACAACCTCATGCACTGTTATGATCGACTTCCACTCAAGCTGAAGGGACAGCTGGATGTTCAGAGTTTCACTTCATGAACTGCAGGTGGGGGAAATAGGGCTGGAAGGAGTGAGAATGAGGAGGAAAAGGAGACAAGAAACAGGGAGGGATGGGACAGGGGAGGAAACAGGAGCAGATGAGCCTTAAAGTCCCCTTTAACCCAAAACACTCCATGATTGAAAGCAGGACATGATCAACCTACAGGTGCAAGAAGACAACACTGTGTGTGTGTGTGTGTGGGGGGGGTGTTGCAGGGTTTTGGGGTGTTTATTGCCAAAGAAAATGAGGTTTACAAGTGAAGAGGCCGAGCTCTGGGTGCTCATGTGGATAGAAGGGTGTGAATCCTGTGACAAAGAATATGATCACAAAACAGGCCAGGCTGAGATTAGAGGTGAACTTTGTGCAGTCAGGAGATGAAGGTGATGATGAAGGAGAACCCCTTTGCTTATCAAAACCGTGTGAACTCAATAGTCTTGCCAAACTAGCTCCAGAGCTGAAACACCCCAAATGTCCTAACTCCTGTCCAGTTGTAAATCCTAGAGAATTGTCCAGCTTTGGATTCTGGAAGCACAGTTGCATAAACCAGATTACTTTTCAAGCTTTTCTTTCTTTGGTAATTACAGGTATTTCTGCCTGAAGAGTCACTTTGAAATCTGCATGGTGTCATTCCTTGCAAATCTCATGCATTCCAGAGAGGGAAATGTGCCCCTTTTACCTGTGCTGATTCATTTAGGCAGCAATTGAAAAAAGGAACTACTGCTTATGTGCGTGATGCTGTTTTTATGTGGGGAAAGGAGAGAAAAAACAGAGGAAAATTTAGGAAAAAACCCCGACCTTCATCCTTAAATGTGTTTAATTCCTCGTGAATATTATTAAGGACATCATCTATGCTGTTACTGTGTATGGACACCTTTATATGGTACAGCAGGAGCTTCTGGCTCCCAAATACAGCTGACCCAGAGATTTCCAGCCTTTGCAATTCTGAATGAGACATGTAGAACCTTTTCCTGGTGTGTTTTTTGTTTGTTCCAAGCATGCTAAGTATGTAGGTATTGTTAACAACCCCTCAGAAATAAACTCCATGCATCTGTTACATCCAGTCATGGATCTGGCCTGTTTTCCTCATGGAAACAGCCATTAACACAAGTCTTTCACATGCAAGGTCTATTTTTAAATAGATGGATTCTTCTACCCACCTCATGGGATATCTTTTGCTGGAGATGGATTTTACATCTAATTTTATATGATAATTGGTAGAAATTCTGAAGAGCACTCCATTAAAACTAAGGAGATGAATATGAGTACATATTTATGAATCATTATCTTTAGCTACTAGAGAAATATTTTTTAAAACCTTCTGGCCACTGCACTGTTAGGGGGAAAATATTTTAATATTTTCTGTTATATTAATCTCTCTCTCTAAAAGCTCCACAATGTTAATCTTGCCTTGGACTTGCTGGCAGATGGAGGTCTTCTGAATTTTTCTGTGAACTCTGAAGGTGAGTCATGACATGAGGACTTGTCTGGAATAGAATTGCTAATATCCTGGCTTAGCAAAAATCAGAGTAATTGCAGAAAGCAGGTTCTGCCATGTGACACTGACACATTTCATTATAAGGCTGCCCCAGAGCTCCTCATTCAGGAATGAATAGTAATGGTAACAAGGCTTGTTTTGACCAATCATTATTTCCCTGCTAAAAAAGTTGGATTGTTATAAGTTTAGCAACTTTGCACTAAGACTGTTTGGTAATTCAGTATTTGTTAAAGATTTAAACCAGTGACAGCTCCTGGGGAAATTACAGCAGCTGAGCTGGAGGGAAAATTATTTTCCTGTCTCATAAAAGGTTTCAGTGCCTTAAGAGCAAGTTTGTTTCCTGTGGGGAGAAACCCTGCAGAATATGTCCTGAAAATCAGAAACACTGATCGCTCTGTTCAAACCCAGAACAAACTCGTGCATCAGTCTCCTGAATATGAAAGTCACAGGCTGTAAGTTGTTATTATGCCTGGACTATTGACCTCCCACATCCAGGTGAATGCTTTCATCACTGAACCGATGTGCATGCATGTTCCACTACCAAAAAAAAACCCAAACCCCAAAACCAAACCAAACCAAAAAAAACAATCTTCATTTGAATGAGTCCAATTTTCCAATTAAAAAACACAATACAAAAGTTCCACAAAAAAGTGTTTTAGCAGCTGCTGGTGGGACGAGGGATGTGGTTACAGTAATGGGTGGTGCTCAAAAGCTTGTTGTTGAATAAGAAAGACAAATCTTTATTAAAAATAGAAAGGATTATCTCTTCCCATGGTAGTTACTCGTAAGCAAGTGGGTGTTTGTGTTTGGTAGCTGACACTGGAACCATGAAGAGGGAAAGATGGAATTTAGGACTTCCTTTTTTCTTTTTTCTTTTTCTTTTGTTCTCTTTCTTTCCACAAATGCCTTGGTGATGTCAGCAGTTTGCACACTGAGCATTCATGAATTGTGGGCTTTTTGCTGTACCACACAGAGGAGTCTGAAAAGCTAAATAGCCTTTATTTATGCTAATGTTAAAAGAGTCATCCGTGTGAGCTCAGGTCTCCATGCTGACATCCACCTTCTGTGAAAGGAGATAAATCTGTGCTTCCCTTCCTACCCTCTGGCTGTTCTGCACTGCCTCAAACACAGAGCTGATCAGGATTAGAAATACTGGTGCCAACATCCCCAAGTCCTTTTTAGCTTCCCTGGGAAGATCCTCAGTTAGTGAGTAAATTCAATGTGATTTAGGGGTACTTATTACAGCTACACTACTTAGGCTGTTCAAGGATGTCATTTACTAGTGTTTCATTGTTAGTCTTTCTCCCAGTGATTTACAACACTGTAAAAAGAACAGTAAACCCTCTAAGTCCATTGTCCTTTTCCAATGCAATTATTAAATACGAGAGCAGTTTGTTTAGCCAGGAACACAGAACCTGGAAAACTAAATGAAAACAAACAAACAAAAGAGGAAGAAGCCAATGGCAATGAAACATGATGGAAATATTGCAACAACAACAACAAAAATAAAGTGTCAGGTAATTCCCAACATGATTCCTGACATAGAAGACTCATAAACAACTAAAGCTATAGAGCCCTATTAAATTACCCACTCTGTTCTCTGCCAGTGAAGCATTACTTCTTACTATGCATTATTTACCCTGTCTGACAGCAAGATAGGGCAGTGCAGGTCCCTTTTCCTTGAAGTTCATTTAACAAATGATTAGTTTCCTAGCTCTGTAGTTCCTGTTTTGCTTCTTGTTGCAAATACATCGTCTGAGTTCACATTATAATTGGGGAAAGGTGGGAGACTCTCTGGCAGTGGCAGTCTCTCTCTGTTCCAGGAATTGCTAATGCTTCCCATCTGCTTTTGTTGTTCCTGCTTTGTGTATCCACAGATATTGTGAACGGAGATATGAAGACTACAATGAGGATTCTGTACTGCTTGTATTCCAAATACAAGCCCAAAGAAGTGTGAAGAACAAGGCCAAGAGCTCGAGCTTTTATTTTTATTCTGTTCCTCTAGCCTGTCACGGTCTGATGTTTTGGATTCCCAGCTCTGTTTGCCACTGTTTTCTGTGCATGAACCTGTGTTTGACACTTGCAGCGCTGACATTGTATATGCAAGTATGTTATTCACACAATGTTTCACACACACAGCCTGAGTAACTTTAAATCCTGTGTGTCCATGGCCAGCGTAGTTCTGTGGCTGTAGCCTTGTTCCAGACCCTGCCTTTTGTTTTCTCTAATGCTGTGAAGAAATGCAATGTGTGTTTGTTCTGGGCTCTGCTTTCTTTGCTCCTGAAGGTGAATTTGGAAGTTGCTGTTGCAGCCTCCCCATTCTCCTGCTTCTGGGTCACTCTGGAAACTGGAGAGGTGAAGACTGAGACACTCTTGAAGCTCAAGTTCAAACCCTTCCTTGGAGAGGTTGCCAGTGGTTGTCAGACAAGAGGATATGGATTGGACACCAAGTGAACAGGCAGCAGAAAGGAAATCTGAACTTTTCAAGTGTTAGGTAAATGCTTGAATATGGAAGAAGAGCTCAGAACAACCTGGGACTGTGCAGTGACAGAGGGGTCTCCTGCACAGCTGGAGCAAGGTGCCCTGATTGCCTTGCTAAGCCAATGCCAAACCACGGCTGGCAGCCCTAACATAATCTCTGCCTAGCAGGAATTCCAGCTCCTGTGTCCACACTGTCTCCAGTGAGAGCTGGGTAGTTGCTGGCTTCCCCTGCGGCCGGGAGAGACCGCCGTGGGTGGGAGCAGTGAAACAGCTTCCACCCCTTCTGCCAGCCAAGCTGTGCTGCAGGGGCTCTCAGACTCCTCTGAGGCTCTCCCAGCTGAACTCGCCCAGCCAGCATCCCCAGCCATCCCAGCATCTCCCTCTGGGTGTGTCAAGGCCAGCTGCAATTTAGGTTAGCTGTCACCCTTGGTCTTTCTTGGGGGATGTAAATCACAGCTCCTTCAAAATCTCCATCTACTCCCTCGACCTTAAAATTGTGTCATGTTGCAGAAAACTAGAGATCTAATAAAAACAAAAAAAGTTTTGGTATTATTTTGGCTTCCATCTAAACCGATTGGATTTCCTGTCGTCAGTGACTCTGACATTTGATCTCTGGTCTGATCCTCCATCCATCTGTGTGTTAAGGGGGAAGCAGAGCTCAAGTGCTGACATTTACAGATGAGAATTTGTCGTGTCTACCCCTGGATACCCAGCCCAAGGAAGATCCTTGGGCAGCAGTGCTCTGAGTCTGGAGTCCTGCCTTTGGCAATGGCAACGCTGCAGAGCTCTGCAAACTGCCCTGAGCGCCATCCTTTCTGCACCCAGAATTACCTCCTTACAGACAAAAATACAATGACCTGCAAGATCACTTGCTTGCCCAGCCAGTGGTAGTTTTGAGTGCTGCTCTGAGTGATTTAAAAAAAGAATTTTTCATTTGCAACTCTCTATCAGTGCCCTGCTTCATTCCTTAATGGGCTTCTAACAGTCGATGGGAGGGAGGACCTGAGAAGTTTGTTCTTGGTTCACAGAGCTTTATGTTGCTGTAACGTGGCCAGTGGATTGTAGAATAAATTGCTTTTGAGATGTGGTCTGTGGAGAGCAGGGATGAGGAGGCAGGAGGGAGGTGGGCAGTGATTTGGCAGCACATGGGAAGCCAACCTGAGCCTCTTCCACTGTGCTGCTGGTCAGAATTCATTCCCAGGCTTAGGGTGAAGGTCAGACTTTGACTTTAGGCATGCAGGCTGTGAAAAAGGCAGTGGTGGGAGGATTGGCTGGTGCTGCCCTGGTTAGAAGGTTATTACTGCTCACGGAAACTCTTGGGTTTTTCTCTGTGTATTCCCAGTTTTCTGGTCCACTCCTCTGGCATAAATAAATCCAGTGCAGATTTCTGGCAGGGGATGTGTAGGTCTTGATATTTAGTAAAGAAAAGGGTCATATTCCCTTCCCAACACCAGCTTGCCTAAACCTGTTCTAAACAAATCATTCTTTTGGAAACACACAGAGGAAAAACAACAGTTAATGTGCTTGAATCAAAAACACAGTGAGACGAAAAATTAATGTTCTAATCTGTTTTTTATGCTGAGAGCCAATTTATAACACACTTGATGTGTCTGAGCACTTTGATAGAGTCTGTATTTGATTCCTAAAACATGCTATGGAATTTTGCTAATCCATCATCCAGACACCCACTCCATAAATTGGAGTAGAGTATACAAGTGCACTATTTACATTTGAGATGTAGTCACAGTCTTGGCATAGCTTTAATAATAAAGTCACAGAGCTATAAAGAATATTCCAACACCTGGTCTAGTGGAAGATGTCCCTGCCCACAGTAGGGGAGTTGGAACGAGAGGATCTTTAAGATCCCTCCCAACCCAAACCATCCTCTAATTCTATGAAACTGGAGAAAAAAGGTATAGATAAATAAATATTCAGATATATCACTGTTCTCAGACATTACATCAAGATGTTTCCTATTTCTCTTACAAGTGTAAGCTAATGAAAAGCAAAACTCTTACTACAGTTATGTAATTAAAATAGCAATTTTCATATTTGAATCCTAGATAGGAAGCCTTTTGTGATGGAAAAGTGTGGTGGACTATAAAGGTGTTGGGGCTCTTTACTGTACTTTGTAGCTGGGCTTGCAGGTTTAGCCACCAGGACTGTTCAGGTTTCCATCAGAGTTAGAGTGACTGTGTCAGAATCCCTTTCCAAGGAAGAAAATTCAACCTCTTTATCTTTAAAATAATTGGTACATTTTATCTGTAGAACAGCGACTGGATGTTTTTACTGGAAATACTACTGCAAGCATGTGATCCGACCCTAACCACATCTAAAGGCTGCAATTCTGTTACAAAATAGGAAAGAATTTAGATAGTTTGGGCCATGTTAAGTTATGATATTGTCATAGTAAGATAAAGAAGTCTTAGTGGAATCAGATCTTTGTATTGTGTCAGGTTATTTTGCAGACACACCAACTAAAATGGAAAAAATAACCTCAACCCACAGGCTCCTTCTAGCACCTGATTTTTCTATGTGTTCCTCCCCCTGCATATTTCAGTACTTTGGCTTTCTGACTCCTTGCCCACCCTGATTTTTCTCCCTCTTGTGCCCCCCTTGTGCTGCTGGTACAGATGGTCAAACAGCTCCTTCCTTTGCCACCTGCTCCTTCCCCTCTCTGTGCTCAGAGCTGCCAGGGTGTCACTGCAAGGTATCTGCCAGGGAAGTCATATCTGAAATGCAGTAAAGCTGTGAAAAAAAAGACTCAGGAAGCACCAGCTGGCTGCTGTGTATAAGAATTTAAAGTGTTCCTCAGTGGTATGCAAGAAGAATTCCTGTACCCTTCCTCCAACATTAAAATAATATCAAAGGTAGAAGGTAGCATTTCCACTGACCTGGGATGTTAGGGATGCACAAGTGGAGCCAGATCATAGGAGCTAATTTTCCTTCCCCATTTTACCTTCTAATGAAAGGCAGCTGGGATACGTGTGTCTCTGTATAGTTTGCCTCGATGTGTCCCCTTTTTGGCAGGAAAACGTTAAATAAGGAGGTTTTGGAAATTTCTGAGTGTTTCAGAACTCCAGAAGATCAGACTCCTGTGATGCAGTGGTTTTATGTGGGATTTTTTGCGTCTGTGTGTGGGATTTCTGGATCCTGGTCTCCCAGCTGGCACTGGTAGGAATGTACCCTCTGCAGTGTAACTTCTGGATGTGTCAGGTTTGCAGCGTGCAAGTAGAATTAGATTTGTGTAGGACACACCTCAGGTTTGCTCCCTGTGCACTCTGCAGGTTTGGTGTAAGAAATATTGCCACGATGGTGCCTTTGTCAATAGCAAACAGTGCCAGAAGCCTGGGCGTCTCCTAAGGCCAAGCTTGGAGGTTGTTTTGGGGACAATTACAGCATGGACAAGACTCTTCCAAAGTAGTTTGTCTTAGGTAAGAGCAATTTAAACACATAACTTCTGTACTCAAATACCCATAAAGTTTGCATTCTAGTAGTGTTATAGAATTTAAAGAGCCACATGTTTGATCTCGGTGCCTTCTTAGTCCTAAAAGTTACTCATGATATCACCAGCAAGACATGCTTAGAAAAGACTTTTAAGTCTCCTGAGTTTGTCTGGAAGGGCAGGGATTTTCTTGGATCTTGGACATGAAACCAAAAGGGCAAGAGCTGTTGATAGAATTTCTTCCCGGGGATCCCCACTGTAGAAATGTTGACTCTGGCTCACTGCTAAGTTTAGAAACCATGTAAAACACGTCCCCTGCACTTTATACCGAGCAGATGGTACAACAGGCTTTACTGGTTGCAGTGTGTCAAATAACAGATTGTCTAGAAAAGTTTGCTTGCTTTTGGCAGACAATTTAATTCAGCTCAGAGCGTGTTACTGAAGTTCACTGTGCATCTCGGCAAAAGTAGGCAGCTAACACATTTTATGTCATCTGCTATACCAAAAGTTTCTTAAATAATAATAAAAAATGCTAGAAGTTGTGTCCCTACTTGTTCTCTTGAGTGGAGGTGGAGAAAGGCATATCGAGTGTGTGAGTAGAAAAAGCAGTCTGAAATCCACAAACTTGATTCATATTCCAAAGCCACAATCCCCTTCCAGTTGGGAAAAAATTCATTCTCTTTTTAATATACCTCTTGAAATAATTCCTCCCTTTATTTTGGAATGGGAGAAACATAAACATCTCAGATTTTATTGCAAAAACTGTAGAGATTCTACAAACTTTTAGCATCTTCAGAGAAGAGCCTAGTGGGTTTGGTACCAGGACCATGTTTACAGGTGATATCTGAGGAGCTTGAAGTCCAAGGAGGCTGTGGTTGTATGTGATTCCAAGGGATGGCAACGACTTTAAAATGGACTTTAACAAATACCTGTAGCTGTGAATCACCGTGCACGTTTCACATTTCACTCCCCTGTTGCACATGTTGCCTGTGAAATCCCTTTGCCGAGGTGTGTGTTCTGTGAACCCACGTGTGCCAGACTCAGAGATGGAGTCAGTAACGTTACCGAGCCCTACAACTCACAGGTTTAATTCTGCAAAGCACTAATGCAGTCGCTGCCCTGGCCAAAGGGGTGTGTTGGGTGCTGTGACTTGTCTGTAGGTGCAGGGTGACGTTTTTGTTGGCGAGGACGGGGGTGCTGGGGAGGAGGTGGACTCCTCACAATGCGCAATCCCTGAGTTTTCCATGGCTCAGACATCAGCAGGCTCCCTCCACACAGACCCAGCCCGCTGCCAGACGGTGCTGTTGCCAGCTGGCATGCTTTGATTAGGACTTTATTATTAATCAGCATTTGTCAGTTTTCTCCCGCTCAGCCTGTCTGCCATCCCTGGCTCTCACCAGCAGAGCTGCCAGTGCCCCCAGTAGGGTGAAGGGACTCTCGTTCCTGTACCCCCTTGGCCGTCTCTTGGGGAAGGCAAACCCTGCCTGGACTCTACAGCTCCACAGGATGAGGGGAGGTGGTGTAAGCTCTGTGAGAAATCCACCTGCGAGAAGGAGCAGCAAAGACCCCGTGGCAGGGCAAGGAGGGAAGTGGATCTGAGAGCTCTAAGGGGAAGGTGTTACCTGGAGGAGGAGAACAAGGGGACACAGGTAGCCTGGAGGAGGAAGAGACTTGGCTGGTATTGGGAGGTGCACAGGGAAGGTTTGAGTTTTCCCGGCAGTGTCACAGATCTTCTCGTCTTACCCTCGAAGAGGCTGGTGAGGGCGGGAGGACACAGTAATACAGGCAATAAACCTGCCTGAAGCTCGACCCTGGGTGGTTGGGAACTTTCCAGTCTGTGTCCCTTAGAGCAAAGGGCTCAGTGACCAGCAGGCTGAGCACAACCTGCTGTGATATCAGCTCTTGCCAGCTCCGAGGTCCCACCTTGCACTTCTGCTGCCTGAGACAGGTGGCCTCTTTCCTGGGGCCCAACTGGGTATAAGATGTCGCTTCCATTCTATGTTCAGGGCAGTACCATTTGGGGAAATGCTCGTGAGCAGACAGTACTTCCAAAGGCATTTTTTTTAAAGGTTTGATTAATCAAGCGTATCAAAATCCATCAGCAAACCATCTCACTGGGCGTGCTGGAACATTCTCTGTTCTCTGACTTGTCAGTGCCTTGCTCCTCGTGAGGTTATTCCTGCAGAGACTGGGTACGAAAAGCTGCCAGCACACCCTGGTGACACACAGGCAGCTTTAGTGCCAGCACTGAGTGACCACACGGTACCGAGGGCAGATGACAAGGAGGTCTCTCAGGGGTGAGCGTGTGAGGAGAGGTGGAGTGTGTGCCAGGGCAGTGCCTTCCCTCCTCCCTCCTCTCCCCAGAGGAGGCATTGGCACTATCCAAAACCGGTGCTTTCTGTGTCCTGTGGGCGTTGGTTTCTTCTTTTTTTTCCAGACACCCACCACTGACTTAGCTGTGAATTCAGTAGGAGTCGAACCAAATTAGAGCATCTTGGAAAATCCTGTTCAAAATACGGAGTCTGCCATTTGTGGGGATGTTGCATGGACGCCTTCCAGAGCAGCTCCCAGACCACGCAGGATTGTTGCTCAGTGCCTGGGAGAGTGACAGACTCCACCAGTGGGACACAAATGGAAGGCAGGGTGGGATGGGCGTGGGCACCTGGCTGCTGACCTTTTACAGGGGGGCTTGGAGGCGATCCCACCTCCTCCGCACAACCTTTCTCTGGAACAAAATCTACCATTATAAACCTGGTGGCTCTCAGAGAATCCATTTGCTGCTGGCGTGGGGCCAGTGCAATCCAAGTAGAAGCATGAAATGTTCCCTCCAGTTTTGCTCCTGAGCTGTGTCTGATGGACTCAGACAATTGTGCCGACTGCTCAGCACCAGCCTCCGCTCCTACTCGGCCACACTGGCACGGAGCAAAGAGTATTGGAGCATTAACAAGGATATTTCCTCATTACTTTCTGCTATCTCGGATTTCCTCTCGTCCAAGCACGGAGGCAAATCCAGCACTAGTGGTTTAAGAATTAATTGTCTATCGGGGAGCTGAAGCAAGCAGTTCCTGGAAATGCTGCTCACATTCTCTTTGGAGGAATGGCTGTGGACAAGCAGTGCTTCCCAAGCAAGGGCTTTGGTTTTTAACTGATTGCTAATCAAACATGGCAAAATCCATCAGCAAGGAGCCTGAATTAGTGTCCTGGAAAATTAGCTAATAGCTGGAGGTGTGCTCCCCTCTTATAATTATTCTTTCTGTGATTTGACAGCTCTAGTAATCCGATTGCTCCGAGTTCAATTTCCTATTTTACTTTCCATGAGGATGTGTTTTAATGCTTGTTGCCTTCTAATGAAGATTTTTATTAAAAACAAACAAACAAACAAAAAACCCCCCAAAAATTAGAATAGGAAAGCCAGGAAAGCCAGTGTTTTTGGGTAAGGTGTTCCTCATGCCCTGAAGGGCAGTGGTGCCCCGTGCTGCAAGCAGGTGTGGCCACGGGTGGGTATGTGCTCTCATCTCTCTTTCTGCAGGCTAAATTCTGTATAGAATTGCATTTCAAAGTGTCTAAAGGAACACAGTGACAAACTTGTGAATAATCCAGTAAATGAGACATTTCAGAAATCATTTGCTGATCTGAGAAGTGAGAATCTGAACAAACATATGCTAAATTAAAGAACTTCTTGCGAAGGGAGAGGTACCAAGTTTACCAGAAAGATTACAGCTAATTGCAAACCCACATTAATCCATGATTACAAATCAAGGCAGAGATACCTTTTTACTGGCAAAGGAAAAGAAAAAAGCACTAATGTAAAACAGTACCTCTGACAGAGCCGCTCTGCAGTCCCTTTGTGTTAGACACTTGGAAGATTTCCACGGGCAGAGCCATTGTGATCCTGGTACCTTTATATTCCCTTGAGGAGTGGGGGGGAAAGGCTTTGAAGTGGTGACTGAGTTGTATTTTTTATTTTTTTTTAAATTCTTCAATGATTGCCTCAAGAAGGTGAGAGAAAATCTCAGATAATGGGTCTAGAAAAATAATAGCATGAAGGGCATGCTCTCAGTAATTCCTAATAGAAATATCCAGGCTTATTTGCTTTCAAAGGATACTCCACTGCCTTGCTATTTTTTAAAAAGAGGGGACAAAAGCTGCCAACCTTTCCTTCCCACTCAGACTCTAATGCCATTATCAAGTTATTTGTGTACTGTTTTTCCTCTTTCTTCTGGGTGTTGGGTTTTTACCCCCTCTTTAGGCTTTGACTGTCAATAAATACACTAAATGCAGAATCTGGCCACAATTTTTACATTTTCCCTGGCTTTGCCTTGTCCTTCCCTCTGCTACGGGGAGGCTGGGACAGGGGAAAAAAGAGAAGTAGGGATGTGAAAAGAGGGATCTCTGACATTTCTGCTGCTGTTGTGAACTTCTCCCAGAGTTTTTGTGGGGCTGAAGAGAATCACTGTGCCCCCTTCATGCCTCTGTCAGTATTTTAGAGAGAGAATCATCCCTCCCTCAGAGGTGTTTCAACCCCAGGTGCCACTGGAACAAGGGGTTTTGTTCCTCTGCTTTCATCCTGGCTCTCTCTTACAGCTTCTTTGCTTGGGAAAGTGGACTTAGAAATGAAACAGCTTCATAAATAATCTGAAGGCAATCAAAAAATCATGCAAGGGAATGGTTAAGGAGGACAATGGCACCCGAGAGTTAAAAGCCTGAAACAAAACATCATGTTTTAGCCTGGGAAGTGAAGCAACAGAGGAATATTCCACAAATCAAGGAGAACACCAGTGGCGCTTTAGTTTCCTGCAGTGCACCAGCCCATCTTGATGCATGCTCGGGCAGCTCTGCATTCTCAGTACAGCAATACAAATGCTCCAGCAGTGGAAACTGATTGAGGTGCTAGAACACGATGAGAAAACACGAAAGGACTACCTGAGAATTTCTGCCTTTATTTTTAAATGACATTCCTCCTGTGATGTTACATAAAATCATTGGATGGGAGGACTTGGCTGTATTGCTCTCTTTCTTGGGCACAGGGACCCATCTCAGGTGCTTGAGCTGAGATCTGGAGCTGTGTGAGACCACAGAAAGCAAAGCTGTCCCTGTCTAGTGTCCATCCTCGAGGTGAGGTCAAGGTGATTCTGCTGCCTACCACAAGACTTTGCTATCAATTTGTGCTTTGGGTCAGCAACAGGTGGTTTGTCAAGAACTGGACTCTTTTTGGACTTATTCCTAGTCTTAGGGCAGGAGTGTGTGTTATCATCATTTTCCCACAAATACCTTTCTTCTTCAGACTGCTGGAAGATGCCCTGCCACTTTTCTTCCCTAAATCTTCCCTAAAGATTCAGCTGGAAGAGTTTTGCACTTTATTACCAGGAAGGAAACTTGTAATTTAGTGGAATTAATGCCTATTTAAAGGCTCCTAAAGGTACTCACTGCCTTGAGGTGGGCCCTGTTTTCAGCACTTTTTTTCCAGTAACCAACTATGTAATTAAAATATTATTTACCCGTGTATTTAAGCACATTAGTCAGGTTGTTGCCAAAGCACAATGTTGCAGCTCACATCCTACAGGAATGTTTGCACTGCACTAAATAAATACAGAGGATGTCTGACTGTGTTTCCTGTCCTCTTTGCCGTGGCATGTCATGACTGATATCCCTTTCTTCTGCAGAACTGCAGTCAACTCAAACAGGCAAAGATGTCTTAGGATGAAGCAGGTTTTTTTGAGACAGAAATGTAGATTAAGGTTCCTTCCTTTGCCCCTTTGACCATGCGCAGAGAAGAGAGCAGTGCCCAACACTTCACAAATCACCCCAGAGACATTGCTTATTGCTGCTGATACTTTTCTGGGAGGCAGCTTTGCCCTGAGGAATAAAAGCCCTGCAAGAGTGAGATCAGCATGGAATTAATGCTTCCCAGGAGGAAAATGCCAGTCTCTCTGTAAAGAAAAAGAGGGAGATACACAAACTTTAATAACAGAAACAGCCCAGCACCCGCTGAGCCAGCAGCCCTCTTCCCATGTGTCTTCCCTTCTTTTCAAGCTGGTCAGAGCCTAAAACATGTCTGTGTCTCTTAGACAGCAGGGGTGAGTGATGCTTTGTGCAGAAGCTTTGGAGGGTGGCTGCCCACAAGGATATTCGTCACTGGGATTTGTGTAGCCAGGCTTGCTTATGCATGGAAAGAAAGGCCAATATATCTGGAACTGGTCACACACATATATCTTTCTAATGCAGAACATATTGTAATTACACTGGGAAGCTGTTTCTGAAGCAGAAAAAGGAGAGCCCTGCCAGAGGTCTGGTACACAAGTGGATGTAGGGAAGCTAAAGGATGCTGCTAAATCCTTCAGAAAAGCAGGAAGGCTGAAACTTAAACTGGAACTGCATAAAAGTGCAACCTTTAAAATCAATAGCTAGTAGGAAATAGTGTCATTTTATAGCAGGGGTGTGGAAAGGAAGGATGTTCTTGTATTTATTAGTGACTATTAATTAATTTGTCTTCTTTTAGGGTGTAACTTGCTCCTTTTGCTCTCACACTGCAATTTGCTTTTTAGATCAGTTGATGCTAGGGCTGTAAAACCCAAAAGAATGAAGCCATACACCAGTTTAATTGAGCATAGCAAACTAAATTGCTATATCACAAATAAATAAACTAGGGGAAACCCATTGGGAAAGAAAAAAGCTATTTACAGATAATGTCACAGAAATGGGACTGTTCTTAATGAAAGACTTCTGAAGGAAAACTGACTTTCAAGAGCTGTGTTTGCCTATTAAAGGAAAATCAATGTAAAATCATGCAAAATAGCTTTATTTTTACATTTTCCTCCCCTTCTCCACTTTCCTTCCCTGCAGACAAAAAAAACCTCCCTCACTGCCTGTTCCCTTTGTGACCCAGGTGTCCAATAAAGGGAAGTGAAGTTTTTAATTTGCAACCCCTTCTCCTTCATGAAAGAAGGAGTGAGGAAATCAAAATATTTACTTTTAAGAGGCTGCTAAATGCTCGGTCAAAAATATTTCTAAAGGGAATTTTTGTAGGGAAAACAGAGATTTCTGGGCCGGTTTCAGTAGTGAAAAGACAACCTGGAGGAAACACACTTGATTTCTCAGCATCTCTGAACAGACTTGGCAGATGACAAGTATTGAGGGGGAGCAGAAACATCAGTGATGTCCGAGGAAGGGGCTGGGAAGCTGCTGCTCCTGGAGGGAACGATGTAGACAGACAGCAAACACACAGTTGTTTTTTGCTGAGGGAGAGGGAAAAGGGGTTGCAGGTTTGAGGAGACGAGAACAAGGATCTTGTCTAGATGCACATACCCAGCCTGAACCTGGTGGAGCCTGGCATTGCAGAATGAGACTTCACCCAGGCAATGTGAACAGAGGCTTAGGGGGGCGTGCTGCTTGTTTCTATTGGATTTTCAGGCTTTTGCAACTCAGCAGTGTTAAAACCTGGTAGTCCAGAAGGGAGGGGTGTTAGGAGAGGGATGAGCCGGTTGTGACTGTTCCTCACGGAAAAACCTGAAGGTTCTGGTGCAAGGGAGCTGTGTGGTGGAGATGCCACTCCCTTCATCCTGCCTGCTAACAGTGGTAACAGGGAGTGCAGGAGAGCCAGGACATCCTCACAGCCCTGTTTTAACCTTGTCTGTCCCCACAGTCCCCAGACTGACCCGTTGGCGTCGAAGCCCAGGCAGTGCTGGGGTGTTTGTCCTGAACCTCCCCCACAGCCTGGAAGGGGAAGTTTTCTAGATGGATTGATATTCCCCAAAGGCTCCAGGTTGGGCAAGGGACTCTATTTAGTGTTCCTCCTTATTTCCTTACTGTGCAGGACTGAGGCGTGAGAGCTGATGGCACCGTGCAGTGAAGCAGGGCCACTCTCCAGGACCATGGACAAGCCCACAGCTGATACACCTGCCTGGCATGGTGCTGGGGAAACACACAAGCAACATCATGGACTCAATACATGGAAAAATCCCAGGGAACTGTTATCTCCAGCAGAATCAGTCCTTTTGGGATGCTTTGCTGTCAGGACTGGTGGGCACTCAAAGAGCTTCCCCCGCCCCAAAGTGCAAATCCAGCCTGTGGAAGGAGAGCTGCCTCTGTTAATTACTCAGTAATTCTCCTTTCTCCAGGGCCCACAGCAGCTCTGCAGAGGTGGTTCCTGCTGGCACAGCGTGAGGCTGATCTCCCAGCAGTGACCAAGCCTCACATCACCGCTCCTCTTGGCTGTGCTGAGCCTTCCCTGGCTCCTCACCATGTGCTTTCTCCTCTTCTATTACAAGTGTGCTCATTTGCTTCCATTCAGTATCCAAATGGCAAGGATGGAGGACTCCCTGGAGTGGAAAACCCCTGCCAAGCTCCCTGTTGTCATTTATATTTGTATTTGTTTGGTAACTCCCAAACACAAGCACTTTACATTACAAATCACTTTTTTTCTTCTTTTTTTTTTCTTTATTTTTTCCTGAGGCTCCTGAAGTGTTTCAGAAATGCCAATTAACCCACCTGCGTGGATTTGCCATGAGGTAGCTGTGCTAGTTTGGGGCTGAGATAGACTTAGTTTCTTCACAGTAGGTCATGAATGTTATGTCCATGTTATTTATTAGCAACCTGTTGAAAACAGAGGGTTATTGGACCTAATTCCCCTTCTACCTTTTATTCCAGTTACACTGAATTTGTACTCTACCCAGGTGATATCATCTGCTTTCTACTCACTGAGCTTATTTCAGAGCTCCTCCCCTCTGAGCATGGCCTGGATTTCACCACAGAATAATGTTATACAACACACTCACCCCTGTGTACATATATATATATATATACATTATACCCTGCTATGACAGAATTGTTCTCTGACACAGCCATTCCATGGGACAAATTGCACCATTACTCTGTTTTAATCTGATATTTTTTCAAAATTTTCTTTTGTGTCGTTCCATTATGCTTCCTCCAGTGGCATTCCTACTTTGCAGTTCTCCACTGTTTATCTTTAACACTTTACAAGCCTAATTTTTCTTAATAAACCTGCCCCTTTCTCCAAACCTTTGTGTGGGATTTCACTGACACTTCACAGGAGACACAGATGTGTCTAAGTACTAAATCCTTAATGTGTTACTGTCACCTGTCCACCAGTGGAGAAGGGATGACTGGGAGTCTTACAAAGAAAGGAAAAAAATATTTAAGAAGCATGTTTCTTTTTAATGAAATTCTGCAAATTGACTATTTAACTAAGAAATCCCAGCTAATTTAGCTGGAAATGGGATTTTGTAGGGAATTGCTGTAAAACAACATCTTACAGGGGCTTAATCCTTTACTAGTTTCTATTCTGGTTTTGTTTGTTTGTCCTTTTTGTTTCATTTTGGGGGTTGTTTTGGTTTTTAGTTTTTGGTTTGGGATTTTGTTATTGTTTTGTTTTGTGGGAGGGGTCTTTTTATTTTATTTTTATTTGAGGGAGGTTGTTTCATGGTTTTGTTTGGGGTCTTGTTTGTCTTGGGTTTTTTGTTCTGGTTTTCTGTTTTTTTCTTGTTGTTGCAACAGAAAAATAAATCTCTTCTATTAGAGAGAAATCCCCCTGCAGTGAGGCTGAAATGTGCCTGGAATCCCAATCCCCTATTATAGCTGAGCTAATCATGGAACCTTATCAAATATCTCACGCAAGTAGATATTTTCTGCAGCATCTGTTTAAAACAGACTTCTGTGCTTATTGGCTACAGCGTTAGCAGAGGCAAAAAGGATCCAAAGCTGACTCTGCCTGTCTGATCTTGTTTTCTCTGGTGTTCAACCTCTGTAATGAAAAAAAAACTGTAATAAAAGGCCTTTCTCAAAGCCTAGTCACTCTCAAGGGCTGAGGCACTGAGTTCTGCCCAGTTCTTTTCACAATTTTCAGTAAAATAGTGCAAAAAAGCCAAGTGCCTCAGTTTGCTTATCTTGTGAAACAGACAGACCTTCAGAAAGGTGTTAGGAGTTTGAAATTTTGGGGGGATTTTCCAGATCACATCAGAAACTCTTCACGCTGGATTCACTTTTTGCTGGTTTGGAGGTTTCTAATTCCCATCTAACTGGACCAAGGGCGAGGGGCATTGCTGGCGTGCAACAAATACCTGCTCCCTCTCACTGCAGGACCAGCAGCAGCACTCTCTCCCTGTGCAGGAGGACTCCCTTTGGGGAGTGTTTAAGCAGGAACATGTGCTACAGCAGAGCTTTTCATGCCTCAAACACTTCACTCCCCTGCTGTGGGAAGCCGGCCAGCTCGTTGGCGTACACTCAGTTGTAATCCAGGGAAATCACTTCAACAGCCAAAGGCGTATTTCCACGATGATGTCTTACGTCTTACCGAGGACAATCCTTTGGAGTGCTCTCCGAATCTGCCATCTGATGGAATTTAGGGTTTAGAAACGTGCCGCGGAAATAACATCTCGGTTTGGCTCTTTTTTCCTGACTCAGTTTTGTGTGGAAATGGCTAGGAAGGAGGAATGACATTTTTGCAGGCTGACAAATGTCATTACAGTCTCAGAAGCTCTAAACTGGGAGCCCCAGGCATGAGAAGATGATGGCCCTAGGCTCTTTTCTCCTCCTAAATTCTCAGCATCTCCTCACCGCTGTAATGATTGGTAGAAATCTGAGGCACTCATGGTGAGCCTGACAGTCATTCCATGAATTGTTCCATGAATCCTGACAGTCATTCAGATGACCACATTCCTAACGCAGAAGTTAGGATGAACATGGCACTGAATCCATGGCATGCCCTTGACACACCCTGTGTGTGACCAAACATGGATTTTTATTTATTTATGCATACAGGCTTGCAATTTAAATTTCATATTTATATTTGTGTATAAATACATACAACTGGTATTTTCTATCTAAAATCAAGTTTTGATTTTGTTTGTTTTTCTTCCTGAAAAGTAATTGTGAAATTTTGGAATGGGTGGTGTGTGTTAAGTTGCAGAGGTTCAAAAAGAGGCAATGATATTTTGGTAAGAAAGTAAGAGTTTTTGAAGTTTGGTTTTCACAGTTGTATCAAGCTGTTGTTTTCCCTGCTGCTTTCACACCAAATCTGTGGTTGCCTGAGGCACAGAAGAAACTCTGAGTATCAGAAACCTGTGCTGCAGGATGAGGAGCATCCTTTGATGGAGACATCAAGACATGCTGCCTTCTTGCTTTGTGCTTTTGTTGGCAACTGTTAATTTATTTATTTCTTGCATCCCGAGAGTTTCTCATTTAAATTTCCTCCATAAAAATCAACAATTGCTTCAGAATCAAACTAATCAAGACCCTGTCTTAGAAACAGCAGAGTTCAGCAGAAAGCCGCAGCTTCTTGGAGAGAACAATGTATGCACCAAACTGGGTTTCCAACCAAAAACTCTGAAAGCTTCCAAGTCAGGGAGTGCCATCATTTAGCAAGCTTGGACAATTAGCACTGGCTTTTGCACATCCACAGAAAGGCTGTCACCACCACTTGTGCACCTTTCCACCTTCTACAGAGCTTCAGCAAAAGAACTTGGTGTGTACCTGTCCCTGGTGCACTTGCTGGGTAGTGACTGAACAGGTGGGTGCCTAATCAGGACACTGTTGTTTTGCCCTGGGTGTCGATTCTGCCCTTTCCTTTGGCAAAACCCTGCAGGAACTTGGTTTTGTATGATTTTTGAACTTAAACTTACTGACTTCTTCTTCTTAAATGATATTTTCATTCAGAAATCGACTTTGCTTAAATGGCATTTAAAAGGTCCGTAAAATAATTATCCTGTTAGGAAATAAGTTGTTTCTGCTTGAAAGAAATGGTGCCAGTTGACTGGAAATTCATTTGTTCTTTTTAAAACACTTTATATGGCTGTTTTGGATAAACCAAATAATATTGATCTACGTATAGAAAACCCAGGTTTGGCCACTAAGGCATAATAATAGTCCCAGTGGTGACAGTAGTAGTAGCAATAATAATAATCACAATAATACACAAACAGCTTTCCTTGCCCAGGACTGTTTCTATCTGATCCCAGCTTTTCAGTGGGATCACTAATTTTGTCCTCCCCTGAGACTCAGGCATCTGGATTTGCAGATAACACTGAGCACAGCTGGAGTCAAACTACTCATGTGTATATTTATTTTTGTATTTGTTCACTGGTTTGAGGCCATTTATTTGCTGGCTGCCTGCTGCCTGGACTTTGGTGATACTCCTGTTTGTGTGTGTCAGCTGAAGTCGTGGCAAAGGACATGGAGCAGCCCCAGCGTGGTGCTGAGGTGGGGCAGCTGCAGGGCTGCAGTGACAACCAGAGAGCCCTGGGGCTGGGGCCACAGTGGTGATGCCCTCTGGGAAGCAAAACCAGCGAGGGAAGAGGTATGTTCACTGGAAAACAGTGAGCCTGGGACTTGTGCTTCCACCCCTCGCGCTGGAGGGCACCATGGTCCAGCACCCACCTGTGCCTGGATCAACCCCAGCTGTTTGACTCCTCTTTGCTGGTGCCTCCTGCTCCTTCCTGCTTTGGTCTGTCTCTGCCTTCATAGAATGATATAATTTCCTGAGAGGGAAGGGACAAGCGACAATCATTGAGTCCTCATCAATCTCAGCCCTAAACAGGACCATCCCCAGGAGTCACCCCCTGTCCCTGAGAGCATCATCCAAACCCTCCTGGAGCTCTGGCAGCCTTGGGGCCGTGCCCACTGCCCTGGGGAGCCTGGTCAGTGCCCACTACCCTCTGGGGGAAGAGTCTTTCCCTGAGATCCACCCTAACCCTGCCCTGACACAGCTTCGGCCATTCCCTTGAGTCCTATCAGTGGCCACCAAAGTGAGGAGATGCTCCTCCTCTGCCCCTCATGAGGATGCTGAAGACCACAATGAGGTCTCCCCTCAGCCTCCTCTTCTCCAGCTGAACACACCAAGTGCCCACAGCCGCTCCTCACACACTTCCCCTCAAGGCCCTTCATCACCTTCTTTGCCCTCCTTTGGACACTCCCCAAGAGCTTAATATCTTTTTTATATAGTGGTGCCCCAAACTACCCCCAGTACTCAAAGTGAGGCCACCCCAGTGCAGAGCAGAGCGGGACAATCCCCTTCCCGCTGTCTCGTTCTTACCAAGCCCACCCCAGCCTGCAGGTCCCAGACTCCAATTTTGGGATGTACACAGCCTGGCTATTCCCCACCAAGAGGTGTGAAGTGAAGCCTCCCCAGGGTGGGAACATACGTGGTGGCACCGAGCGGGTGCACTTGTGGGCTCTGGAGCCCCTGGAACCCCGTGAGACACGACGAGGCAGAGATTGGGGTGATTTTTGACTTCTCACATCGGAGCTGTTCCACTGATGGCAAGAACAATATGGGCTCATGAAGAAGCACCTACTGCCCTGTTCACACTGCCACCCTCACACAGAAAGCAGCAGTTTTCCCAAAAGATCAGCAGAGAAAAACACATTTCCCATTCACAAGCCCACGTTTTCGGAGGGAAGTAAATTATCTTGCCTGAAGCTTTTAATCTGGAAAAAAAAATCCCCTCCTTTCAGGAAGACATCCAACATCCATCCAGGGGGCTGAAGTGAGGCATGGCTCTGAAAGCAGCCACAAGTGAGGCTCTGTGCAGGCAACACCGAGCAATTTCAATAATAGTTGGTATTATCAGCCCTGCCTCCAAGAGAATTGAATGCATAATGTGAGATTACAGTACAGCACCATTATTCAGCTGTTGCTCAGAGGTGGGGAGAGACTCCTGTTATTATGCATTTGAATTACGGGGCAGGAAGATTAATGATGTGCAAATTAGCAGCATTCTGCTGCAAGTAATTTTTGCTTTCACTCGCCACTATCATCCCCAAATGCCAACATCCGCTTACATTTACCATGTCCAAATGGTGTATTAAATACTAAATTATATATTGACTCATCTAATTTTTCATGCTGAAATGCATCGAATACAGAGAAAGTTTTTGCTTCTGTGAACCTCTGCTGCCCCTTTGTCAACAATTGCTATCAGGAAACATTCACAACGTGCAGCTTGCTTTAAATTGCAGGGCTTTGTGGCTCTCTGGTATTCTTTGGCTTTTCAATTAGAGACAAAGTATTAGCTCTGTCTGCAGGTTGGTCTGCCTTCCTGGTAATTCTCACCGTATCATTATCACATCATCATTTTCTGTTTGCTGCATTCCTTAGGGCAAATGGATTTTTTCCTGGGGGATTGTTACAGGGAATTACTGCTTTGACTGTCACAGTGCAGTATTCTGCTGCCAGGTATTTTTTACCGTGTAATGCAGCTAAGAAGCGTCTGCAGTTGCCTCCTTCCCTCTCAGATTATGTTGTCTGTGGCAAACAAACCCATTTTCTCATTAATTTCGCTGTTAAANNTTTTTTTTCTCTTAATGAACTAGGGCAGGACTCACAACATGAAGATGCTGACCTGAAACATGCCTCTGGCAGCTCTTCAGTGATTTGAGGTTTTAAAAGGCTCTGAGCAAGTTTAAAGTTCTCCTTCACCCCAGCTTTTCAAACAGCTTGGAGTTACTTAAAAGTCCCACTTATAAGGACAATGAAGGAGAAGGAGCATATCTCCTGTTATTTCTTTTATGCACTAAACATGAGACTGTCATTAAGGTAGGAGAGTGTTAGCTCAAGGAAATATGGAAAGTATTTAAGGCAATTTTAAAGAGAATTAATTTAGGCTGTGAACAATCCAGGAGAACCTACCTGAAACACTGAATCATGGTGATAGTGAACTTAATACTTTTAAAAAGAATGACCTGGATTTAATATTGCCTTGAACTTTATGGAATGCAAAAAATTATATTTTACTGTGCTGGCTATAGTTAGTTCTATGCTAGGATGTTGCTAAAGAAGGAAATATTTTCCATTCATAAGATAGCCTGTAACCAGAAGCTTTAGAAATGTGCATCCACCAATGTTCATGCCCTTGTGAGGTATTTTGGTTATTTTTAAAAAGGATTTTAGCCTAAACTAGGAAAAAAAATAAAAGAGATAAAACATTGCAATTAGAACTCATGGTGGAACAGACCATTTTGGCCAAGATTGTATTAAAATGTATTATATGAGTTGTTAGTTGCCAGCTGCCAGTTTAAAATCTCATTTACGATGTGCTGTGATGATCTGAACTGTCCTGTGTTTCTCAGTGCATGTTTTACTTAAAGAGGGGTTTGTTCCTAGAAAAGGAAGGAAAGGGTGTGGGGTGATGGCTGAAAATGTGTACAACTTCTGAATTCAAGAGCAAGGAGTATAATATCTTTCAATTAAAACTCACAACATGCACATTTCCTTCAGTCACCTGCTGGGCAAATCTTCTTTCCTTTGGTTTTCACCCGAGGTTGGGTGCCTGAGCATTGCCATACTGCCTATTAATCTGAACAAAGCAGCAGCTGGCAGGCAGGAGACACAATCCAATACTTGCAGGGTTTAATTTCTTCTGTTTCTTCCAGTTTAATCTGGCATTTGTGCAGTATTTAAAAGGTCTACAGGCTGCGTGGTAGAACATGACATTCCCTTCATGGCTGAATGTTGTGTTGGCAGGGTTGTGTCTCCCAGTGTCAGTAACAGCAACTCATTTTTGTTACTGCTGCTGGTTTCTTTAGGCCCTTTGGGAGGAAACTGAAGAACGTCAGTTACAGGATACATTTATGAGTTTCATGAGTGGATGCAGTATAGAATTAGTTTTATAAGTAGTACATTCTCTAAAAGTGGGCACCAGATCACAACCTTTATCCAGTGGTGCTGATGCACAAAACCTTGGCTACTGGGATGACTGGAGAGCACAGACTGCAGTGATCAGGGGCAGCAGTGCAATACTGGAAGGTGTTGGGATGGGCTTGGGTCCTGTACATTTTAGTTTTTAAAATAACTTTTAATATGTGTCCAATAAAGAAAAATTCTGAGCGAACCTGGGCAGGCACACCTGAGGGCTGCCTAAGGAAAAGTGATCATCTCCTCAGTATGTTGCACAGATTTCTGAGTGGGAAACAATAGATGGCACTCAGGTTTGGAGGATGCAAAGTTCAAAGTATGTCACTTCAGCCCCCTTGAGAAGCCAAACACCTTCTGTCAAATTAGGGTACATGACTGACATACTGTTTTGGTTTGAATTACCTTTGAATATATGTCAGTGTCTGTGGAAGTATTTTTGGCAGCTGCTTTGTTGTATTATGATTTTCCACTTCTAATCTCTGGTTTTATTTTTAATTAAGCCACTGGAATCCCATGTTATATGTATAAATAAGGGTGACAAGTATACTCTTAGCAGAGCTGAATCAATAAATCAAGGAAAGGGAAAAGAAATCAGGAAGGGAAGAATAGTCAGAGCAATAATTGGAAACCATCCCCGCTGAAAGAACAGTAGAGGCACCAGCCTGAACCCCGGCCTGGAGCCATTGCCTCATCCTGCCTGGGTCAGAGCTGGAGATTTAGGCTGGTGCCTGTACACACACATCAAAAAACCCCAAATTCTAATTTGCCCCACAGAAGGCGTACTGTTTGATTTTCATACCCATATCTGCACATGCAGGTCTAGAATTGAGAGGAAAATACTTCCTTTGGTGAAATGATGTTCTGCACGAGGGGGTGAAGTGGCCACAGGCTTGGAGCAGAGCCTCAGTGACACTCACAACTATTAATTGATCCAGATGAATTAAAAATCAGGCCTGTTAAAAGATTCTAAGTTGCATGTCAGGGGCTTCCACACAACAAGGGCTTTCACCTCATGCAAATTAACACTAATGAACACATGCACACGCCCCCCACCAGTATACATTGAGACATCATGCAGGATAAACAAGCCAAACACAGTTATTAGCGTTTTAATTTGACCATATTGTAGAAATGTCAAAATATTAGCTGGGAAAATTAATTCCTCCAATTCAGCATATGGTTTTTCCTGAAGTGAAATCAAGGGTAGCAGTCATCTTCCTTCAAGTCCTCCCACGGTATTTCTGGAAACCTTTTTGCAAAACTTCATTTGAAACACCCTCGTGCATTTAACTGGCAGGAAGTCAGAAAAGAATTGTGTTTCTGCGTCCCTTTCCTAACTTCCCTTCTACTGGAAGGGCAAACAGGAGAGAGGTTGTGTGGGTTGGTGGTGGTACCTCCATCCCAGAGATAATCCAGCATTGGCTGGAGGATGTCCTCAGACACCTAAAAGCACTTCATGAACAGTATTATTCAATTTTATGCTGTTGGAACCTTAGGAACTGCTTCTTTCAAGGCTTCGCTCCAGGACTTGGGGAGCTGAAGGTCAGGAAGGTCCCAGGAGGGTCTCTAATTTCCTTCTGGGTCAAATCACAGACCCTTTTAAAACCATATATGCTTTTGGTTTTTTTCTGGGCAAATGTCACAGCAGCTTCAAGGTCCCAGAGGTGTCAGAAATGGGGGGTTTCTGGGTGTGTTCAATATTTACTGAGGAGAGAAGTCAGTACTTGGAGATAATGTATTTTGGATAATGCACTAACATAATATTTCAAATTATTACAGAGTTTATGCATTAATTAGGTTGCCTTCATGTGTAGGTTGGTTTTTGGTGTATGTATGGATTTATGACTGAGGTGCTTATGCTGCGTGGTAAACTTGTACATGGGGTCATTTTAATAAAATAAAATAAAAAAAAGAATTCTTGGAATCTTTTTAAGGAAACACTTCATCACTCTGCCCTCCTGAATTATTTTTATCCTCATCTGTATGTCCGTGCAGCTGGGAATTGGATGCTCCAGGGAGGTGTGCTGTGAGCATCAGAACACTCCTAATTGTTCCAGGTAAAGAAGAAATGGATTGAGGGGACTGTAGTGAGAGATGTGAAGCAAGGTGGATTCAGGCAGGAAACTGGTGTCATCTCACACTTGTGAGAGACGGTGACTTCCAGATCCCAGCCTCCGAATTTACCACGACCTGAAGCAAAATCATATAAATTGATGATTTTTATCGAGGTATCTAAACATTTATCTTCTTTGTGAGTATGGTATTCATACCTACAGATTGCCTCAATACCCCTGCCTTTTACACAGCATTGTGTGCCCCTTCTTCTGCCACTGACAATGAAGTAAATGTCTGTCCCTTTCCCCGTAAAACTTTAAAAACCCCTTTTTTTCATTAGAGCTTTGAGTGGTCTCTCCTCTTAGAACAGGGATGATGTTGACAGCAGTATGTCTGCTTTTTCCCACTCCTCTTTTTGTGTTTCTTCTTATCAGGTCTTCAAGCCACTTTTTGACTTCCCAAGGAGCAAGAGATAAGCTGAAGGGTCCAGTGCTGCCATACCTGGGGACAAACTGGAGAGGCTGAATTAATGGCACTTAAGTGTTTGGAGAAAGGGACAAAGAATGTCAACCTTCTACTGCTTCTCTACCTTTTCGCATGCTTTTACTTCTCTGCTGCAGCTCTGAAACTGTGCCTGCCGAAATCATGTATTGTTTCCACTGGAAAGACAGGATGATAAGGAAAAATCCAAACAAAACGAAACCAGTAATAGTTTCTGAACACAAAACCTGGCAAAAAAGCATTTGGGCAAATTAATAAATAAAGTGCTTTGCTTTTTCTAACTGGATGAAAAATTGTTGATTAAAAAGGTGTATTGTTAAAGAATTTCTGCTCAGCAACATCCTGTGCTGCTGCAGCATTCACTGTGCTGCAGTTCCTCCAAGAGGGTTTCCCGTGTCCAAGGACTCTTGCACATGGATTTTCTTATTTTCATCTTCCTCCTGTACATATAACAGGCAGCACAGGCTTTAATTCCTGAAAGGGAGATATTTACACAAAATTCAGTGATATTAGCTATTTCTTTTGAGGAACATGAGAAGGGTTGAAATCTCCCTGAGAACAGGTGGCTGAAAAATTAAGAAATCAAACTCCAGATTAATTGGAGCTAGTCAACTGATGGTGTGTCTGATCAGCACAAATTGCCTGCCCCTGTGGTTTTCATGGTTGCTGGGTAGCTAGTTGATGGCATTCCTGAAACTAAAAGTATAATATGATAAACCTGTGACTGAGTGTCCTTGTTTTGGCTGGGGTGGAGTTAATTTTGTTCCTAGTAGCTGGAACAGTGCTGTGGTTTGGATTCAGGATGAGAAGAATGATGGCACACCAGTGTTTAAATCGATGCTGAGCAGTGCTTACTCTCAGCCAAGGATGTTTCAATTTACCATGTTCCACTAACAAGGAGGTGCACAAGAAGCCAGGAGGGAGCACGGCCAGGACAGATGTCCTGAATTGTCCAAAGGCAATATTTCATACCATAGGGCATCATGCCCAGTATGTAAACTGGGAGGACTTGGCTGGGAACTGGTCAGGAGGTGCCCAGCAATTGTATTTGGCATCACTGTTCTTCCTTGGGGTTTATTCTTCTCTCCTTTTCGTTACATTCTATTACTGTTGTTAGCAGTGGTATTATATTTAATTCTGTTTCCATTAAACTGTTCTTATCCAACCCCCAAGATCTCCTCTGTATTTTTTCGTTTGCTGATTCCCCTCCCTGGTGTTGGCAGGGAGGGGGTGTCTCCACCTGTGCTTAATTACCAGCTGGGGTTGAGCCCCTCACTGATGGGTGTAACAAGTGACACCTGGGGAGGCTCAGATTGCTGCTCTGTGGAAGGAGCACACGCAGGCACACCGAGCTGTTTATCTCTAAGGAATGGCTTGGATTTAAGAAAAAATTTCCATCCCTTTCCAAGGCCATCCCAGTTGGTCAGCAAAACTGTGCCATGGGGTCAGTGGTTGCTCAAAATACGCCTTTAACACTGAGCAAAGTTGTGTAAGTTCAGTGCTGGGGAGGAACCCCCAGGATGCAAAGGGCCTTAAATTGGAGCCAGGTGCAAGGGGGAAGGTAATCAGGTGTTCCTGAGGCGTTACCCTGGAGGGAACAGGAGGTAAGAAGCTCTTGCTAGGTGGACTTCATTTTTTTTGGTAATTATTTTTATTTAACATTTTATTTAGTGGCATAGGCAGAAGAATTAACAGGGGATCAAGGGAATTTGCTTCTGGCACAAAGTTGGGAGCATTTATCTGTCTGGGGCTGGAGGGGGAGCAGGAAGGGAAAGAGGTGTTTGCACTAATAAGGGAGTAAGGCAGAAAGGGATGGGTGTTTGTAACTGGCTGAAACTGCCCAAAATATGAGATTTTGAAGTAACCTTCTTGTAAGGATAGCAGAGGAAAAGCTGTTCTTGAGATGGAGGTTGGAGGGCTACAAAATTATTTATGCCATTGCCTGGGAGCAACAGCCTTGATTATTCTGGAGGGCCTTCCAGCACCCTCCTGTTCCTGTATTCCCAGCCATGCTCTTTCAGCTCCACTGCATTTTGGAGAAGAAATGCAGGTAGCAAAGCTGGATTTTCCTTTGCCAGCCTGTGGCAGAGTAAGCCAAGAGCAAATAATATACTTGGGCAATGTAGCTGCCAAACTCTTTCTCTGTAAAACGTGTCGAAGTTATTGTACTCAGAGATGTGTTATTAGCCAAGTCAGTGTAATGGTTTGCCAGAGTGGCAAAGGGATGGCCAAATACTGAAATAACCTCTCAAAATTCATCATATCAAATTCAAAGAACATGAGATATCATGGAATCTCACTGGGTTCTCAGTAAAACAGTTTTTCAAAGCCTTAAATAGCAAAGTGATGTCCCCCTCTACACGCACCCCAACTGTGCACCATTATTACTGTCACATTCACAAAGCTGTTTACCCTCCAGCCCTCTGTATTCCATGAATTTGTGCATCATGGAATGCATTTCCATAAGGAGAGTCAGGCATCACCACTTCCACTGTTGATAAAATGAGGAATTTTTTGTCATATATTTATTTACTAATCTTTTCTCAAATCTCTGCTATTAATAAGGAGAAATGAAAGTCCCTATTGCTTGTCTAGCACATTCCAAAGGTATTGAGACCCACAGGATTTAAGCAAAACATTAATATCAAATGTATATTTCTCTGCTTGGCTGAATAGGGATAAAAACCTGGATGTTTGGCTGGTTTGAAGATCCAAGGACTGAAAGACTGGGTGAGCTGATTTGTTGAAAATGAGAAGGAAAAAGATCTAAGGTAAGATTAGTTTTATTTTCTTATTTCTCCTCTTAACTTATGGCACACAGGAGGCCACTGTAGGATGTGGGAGCTGTTCCTCTTTGATCACAATGACAGCAGCTATGCCAAATACTGGGGAAACCACTTTGGAGCCGATGTACTGGATAGGGGGTGAGGGAGAGAAAAGGTGAATAATGTGGTGCTCGGCTCAGGGACTCGGTGTGCCTTTGGTTTTCATGGGACAGGAATGCCTGAAAGTCGAACTGTGGTTTTTGGATGTTTTGTCACATAACACTGAGTCTTTTTGGAGACTTGAAAATGTTAACTAGCTCCAGGGGGCTGTTCTTGGTTGCCCTGGAGCTTTGGTTCCTTGGCTGCAAAAATAGATGATTTATTTATCCCTTTCCTGCTTTCCTATATTTAGAGTATAACACGGAGTATTTTTAACTTTGTGAATAGGCTGTGATTGCTCCAATGAGGCCCTGGTTGAAGCTGTGATTTCCATGTGCCACGATACTCTAATGGTGTAACGATTTCAGGAAATTATGGGAGTGATGAGGGGGGATTCTCACGTGGTTGGTGTGCAAAGGAGACTGATTTTGGAAAGGAGAAAAAAGACAATGTGCAAGATGCTGAGTCTATCTAGGATTTTCCTCTAGTCATTTAGTCAGCTGCTGCTTTATTTTATGCCCTGCTGCCTCTGGAATTCATCACTCCTATGCAGTGACAGCTGAGTTGTGTTCTGGGTCTGCAGTGGAGGTGTGCTGCCTGTGGAGCGAGGAAACCACTGGCCCCCAAAGAGTTTGCTGGCAGATAAATGAAACAAAAAAACCAGAGGTTTGACGTGTGTGATCCCTCAAGGGTCAGATTCAAACTGGAATTAGGACCTGTTTTTGCCCAGGGTACCAAGTCAGATCCTACAGAGCTTCTTTCTGCCAGAATCTCATGAATTTTGTAGGGGTGCAGTGGTTTGACTTTTATTACTGGCCTGATTTGGCCTAGTTCCTCCTGTTTCTTCCAAAAAACCTCTTCCCAAAAAATAAAATTCAGTTTCCTTGACAGCAGCTTGTTTCCCCATGTGATCAGAAGGGGAAGCAGTGGTTGCAGTGCAGTATTCATTCCGTTCTTTGCCTCAGTTTTAACTCTCTTGCTTTCCCCTCTGCTCTTCTGGCAATGCTCCCATCTGCCTCCTCTGTGGGATCTGGTGTTTTACTCACCTCAAGGGCCCTTTACATTTTATTTTTTCATTTTTTTTTTCTCCTTTACTGTTGGCTGCTCTTTGCTTTTCCTTATTCTTCCAAGCTGGCCATGGTCTAGCCCCATCCACCACCACTGATCTATCTCCATTCATCCCTAGTGGAAAAGTAAATGGCAAACATAGCACTGTATCTTTTGGATGTGTTTGGGGTTCTTTTGTTGTTGTTGTTTTTGAGCATGGTGTTATTTGCCTTATTCTTGAAAATGTGCCTTGCCCAGACTCCTTGTCCTTCCTGACCAAAAGCCTCAGTTGGTATGGAAGGGCTGCTCATTATGAATCTAATTGGGCTGTGCCTGCCGTGACTCACTGTCCTCGTTTCTGTGTCTAACAGTGCTGGCTGTGCTTCTGCAAAGGCAGCAGTTTGGTGCTGTTGTCAGCTGGCTGTATTCTGTAGTAAATACAACATTTTTAAAAAGGAAAAAACTGTTTCTTGAGGCTGAGAGCTCACTTCTGTAAATACCTGAGTCTGCTAAGCTGTTATAGCACAATACCTTGTTGTCAAGGGAATCTCTGCCTTTCCATAGTAAAGTCCTTCTGTTCTGCTGTGGTGAATTTGAAGCACAGTAGGAGAATTCCAATCTTAAGGATCTAAATCTGCAAAGGACCAGTAGCCCTGATCTTCCTGAAAAGGAGGGGCAATTAAATCTGGAAAATATCATAAAAGATAGTGATGTGAGAAAGGGAAACAACTATAGTCACGCTTGGAAGTTGTTGAAAGAAAAGAATTCCCAATGTGTTCCATCTAATAAAGAACAGAATGTCATGAAAATAGGTTCTCGCTGTAAGGTCCTTCAGGAAAAACAGGCTCCGGTGGGAGGCCATTGGAAAGGACATTTTTCCCCATGAATATGTGTCACCAGAGCAGTGCTAGGTGGTTACATGGGGGAAGGGCTCTGAGTTAGTTATTTCAGTGCACACAGAGACAGATTTGGCACCTTGGGTTATTCCAGATGCTGGATTGGTGTGAAAATTGGCAGGTGTAATTTTGTGGTGGTAAGATTATAACATTCCTGATTTTGCAGTTGTGCTGGAAGTAAATGGAGTTAAGGACTTTGTTGCCATGAAGGTCTTTGCTGTTAGAAGATGTAGGATGGGTCTAATCTCATAAAAAATCAGATTGCCTTAAACTGATTGTGGACATCCTCTCTGTGTTTTTGGGTGGTTTTTCTTAACATAAATTTGTTTTTTTCATCAATTTATATTTATTTTTTTCTTTTGGTGAAGATTAGCATAGATTTTTGAAGCCCAGGTGCATCTGAATCTAAATTTTTGCCTGCCACTTGTGCTCAAACACCCCTTGAGCTCCCTCAGGGATTTATTTCATCCAGTTCCCACAAGCGCTGGGCAAAGTTCATCTTTGAGACCGTCATGGACTGGGGAGCAAATGCCTTCCACTGAGTCCTTGAAGAGCTCCTGGAGCATCAAGACTGATGGCCCTGCCAGACGTTGTCTCAGCCCTGATTAGATCCTGCCTTGCTTGGACTGAGATTTTCCTTAGAAGGAAGATGAAATCAAACAGCTGCTTTTCCATCAATTCTCATTTGGGAAAGGTAGTGCTGGATACAGATCTTTTCAAAATTAAGGCCAGAAGATCTGCTTTCAATTCCCAGCTCTGCTTTTCATTCCTTCTGAACTCGGGCAAATTACATGTTCTGCCTTTCTTTTTTTTTTTTTCTTTTCCCCCCAGCATTTTTGATTGAGTTTCTGATATTATCTTTCCTCAGCTTTCTTTTTTATCTATTTATCTAACGGCATGCAGTCAGTCCTATTTTGCAGTAAAGGAGCTGGAGCACTGATGCCCCCCAAGTCATGGCTTTTAAAGCAGTTTTATTCCAAATATGAATGAGAGGTGTGTCATAAAATGTCAAGGCACCCAGTTCCTCTCGTCATCAGGGGAACGTGCTGAAGGTCCCATGCACTGGGCTGGGGTACCCTCCTACCTGAGATGGTGGGGTCCCTCCCAGTAAAACCAGAAGAGGTGTTGGGCAACCTTTCTTACTGGGAGCTAGAAAATGACAGTGTGTGAAGAGGGTAGAAAGGCATATTCCCAAAGTCTAATACCTCAATTCAAAATTACCTTCAAGGCAGCATGATGGATAGCCAGCAGAATTTAATCTTTAATGAGTTTTTGTCTCTGACTTCATAAAGCCCAATATGGCTTAATGCTTTTTATCATCTTTGGTTAAAATACAGCATCCCTTTGGATGAAATTAATGTTCAAGCTGAGGAGATAATTTTTTAACTCACAGTGGGAAAGAAAAGCAAAGAAGAATGGAGATACTTATTTAGGTGTTGTGGGCGATTTTCCTTCACTAGAGACGTAAAACAATATATTAAACAAATTCTTCTTAGAACAATAATTTTTATTGCAATGCATCCTCTCTAATTGTGGCTTAAATTATCTCACAGCTAGCACATTAATTTTTATGATTCTTACATTTACTGCTATTATTAATCGATGATTATTATTACTTGAAATAAAATTAAGATGACATGCTGACCCACTAGATTGGAAACTGTTTTCTCATCTTTTTCATTCATTTTATTACTAGAGTTTGTAGAAAGGATTTGTGTTTGTGGAAATAAATAAAATACCTGCCAACAAGTAACCAGGCAACGGAGTGGTTTCCAAAATTCGTCTTTAAATCCTAATCAGCCATTTTCAAAGCTGTCTGGGAGGACAAATAATAATCAATGACTTAAGTACCTCTGTGGGATTTCCTGGTGCTTCTGATATCCTCAGAGGTTGATAACTGTGCCTTTGTCTCACTGAACAGAGATTTGGGTTGGAAGACACCTCTTTTTTAGACCCAGTTTACAGTTTAAGGATATAAGATGAAAGGCAACCTTGAAAACTTTCCTTTGAAATCAGTGATGTTACATCCTCTTAAACCAGACAGATAAGTCTCAAAAGCTTTACGTGCCACATATTGTGCTTAGCAGCCTAATACTTAATGTATCAGTGCAATTGTGGGGAGAAATAATTTGTCATGGAGACAAAGAGATTTTTTTAAAGGTTTTCTGCTTGCAGGATGTTCAGCAGCTTATATTATATTTATAAGCTGCCACTCTAATTAGTGTACCTGGTTTGTGAGCTTTTTTGTTATGCCTAATGGAGAAATATGACAGAAGGAGGGAGTATGGTAAAGCGAACTCATTTCCAATAAGTATTGCAATTAAATTGTCCTCTATCCCTGTCTTTGTGATAAGGAAATTTTGCTGAAATACTTTCACCCCTAATTAAATATTAGAATGTGCACAGCTTTTTTTTATTATTATAATGTTCTTTCATATAAAGACAAATAATATTTGGGCTTTGATGGGAAAGGAAAGCCCCTTCTGAAGTCTAGTCCTTTGCTCTTTTAATTCTATTGAACTTCAGTTCCCAGGATGAGGGTGGCACCCTGCTGAGGATGCCACACTGGCAATTTGGGTCACATCCTGGTAAGACCTTTTAGCCATTCTTGCTTTGCAGGCCCAGCAGTTTCAGACTAACCCCCATTTATCAGTCTGATGAGACTTTGAATGCTAGCAGGGCTAATTTTGGCTGATCAGTAGTTCTTTTGATAACTCTTGATGGATGTTAGTCTTATAGCTATAAGCTCTTGAGCAGATTAATATTTTAGATGGGGAAGAAGAATGGGAGTGTGTAGGAACGCGAGAGGAAAGGAGACAGAGCTTGGTGTTGTGGTCATGCTTTGTAAACAAGGAGCTGGGGGGGGGGAAGATTAATTATTCTGCACATGATTTCTCACTCCAAGACAATATTTGTTCAGGTTTTTTCCCCAGTCCAACTTCAGCAAAAGCAGCTGGTGGAAGCAGACAGGATGGGTAGATCTCATTTCAAGAAATGACTCAGTCTCAGTTTTCCACTCTAATTCCCATTAGCTGTGTAAGAATAAATGGCCATTTCAGGTGGTTCATTGATAGCTGTGTCACTGTGCCACCAGTCACCCCGCTGCTGGTATTGTGAGGGCTTATCTCACTGCTAGAAACCTGCAGAAAATGCCAGGAAAAGGGACATTTGTGCCCTTAGTGACACCTTTTGCAGCAGTCCCGGGGGCAGCTTGTGCACCCAGCAGGGAGGGAAACCTTTCAGCAGCATCTTCTCCATCCTAGTTTGCGGGGGAAGTGACAGATTTTTGCAGACTTGTTGCATCATAACTACAATTTGTAAAGACATTTCGTGAAATGTAATATTTGAAGTGTGATATTTCCTATTTGGAAGCCTAAGTGAGCAAGCGAATCTTGCACAATGGCAGAGTAAATGCTGGTGAATTCATTGACAGGGATTATTACCAGCTTTTGGAGGTGCTATTCTAATATCAAAGACCTCAAAAAACCCCACTGCCACCACCCCTTGAATCAAACTCATTGTAGTTCTGCCCTTAACCAAATGACAGCACACACTTTAAAATGCTCAGCATTGGCCCTCAAAGGAGCCCAGATTTTGGGAGTGTTCTGCTCAGTGCCTGCAAAGAAGCTGCTTTTGGGAGCCATCTGTGTTTTTACTGATGAGAAAGAATTTTAACTAATGAAAACTTCAGTGATGAATGTTGTGCATATTGCAGCAATTACTCAGTGTGATTAGATTTTATGTATTAACATAAAAAAAAAAGGTGGAAAATCCTGCATGGAACATCTGCCTTATCTTGAGATGCAGTTTGGGTGATGGTGTTCGGCTTTTTTTTGTTGGGTTTTTTTTTTCCCTTCCTAGTTCTGAAATTATATATCCTGCTGAAAATTTTCAGACAAATTTTGCAGAAAAGAGCAAACGTGCCAGAAGTGAAGTGATCTGTGACAATTAAGGTCAGGATTGGCAATTATGTCCTCAAAATCTAAAGATCTGCACTTTTTTCCAGTGCAACTTACAAGAGCTTGTTAAAAGAAGTGTGGACAAAGGAAATCCTGATGGTGATTCATCTATATATATTTATAACTATATAATATATGTATAATAACAACTGTTCTGGGATGCTTGGAGGAAAAAAGCCCCAAAATATCAGAAACAATTTGGACTGCAGTCTTTATTTTCTGTGAAGGGATTGATGTACACCAGTGGATGTTAAAGAATCCCATCTTTCCTCCCTACCTTCAGCGAGGGCTCTTCTGGCTGCCTTTATCCTACTGGAAATGGAAAAGGAGATCCCTTAATTCCTTTTTGGTAACCAGGTTGACATTTTACAGCAGTGATTAGCTGGAAGCTATTTCCACTCCCCATTCCCACCGCCACCACCTCTTTTAATCTCATCTGTGATGGCACAACAATGCAGAATTAGTAGCAAAAGTCCTTGCAACTCATTTCCGCTTATCAGTGCCATGTTATTTTGGTTCTTGGTGATGTGACCCCAAGACACCATTTCCTTGCTCTGTGTGATGTTCTGTAATCCTTTGCTTTACATAAAAGAAAGCCCAGCTGGTCTGTTCAGTGTGTTTTCAGATAAACTTGCCTGAACATGAAGCAGAAAGTGGTGAAAGAAATGCAGTTTCCAGCCTTGAGCACCTAGGAAATGCTGGATGTTTAAAACCTGGAGTTTAAAAAGCGAGTATTAAGGATAAATATTAAAGATTGATTCTTTCTTTGAGATTTAGCACATTCCATTATTTTAGTTTTTCTAATGGGGAAATATTAGATGCCTTTTTTTTAAATGAATGTCAAGATTGACTTGAAAGAATGTAAGTCTAAGACATGACATTTAGAAGAGGCATCAGATGTGCTAGGAGAGCTCCACGAGGGTGTGGGTTTATTCTGTCACATGACAGACCCCAAGCACCCAGCCCCTTTCCCCACAGCTCTGCTGCACTTGGTTTCTTTCCAGGTGGGAAGGAGATCTTTTCAGAAATAAATCTAGAAGAAAGAGGAGGGCTAGTAGAAATAGCTTGTGTTTTCCTTTTTTTCCTTGATGACAGGGGAAGGTGTGTGGAGAGGGGAAAAAATAAAATCCATAAGTGAAATGAAAATGAATGTTCTTGCCCAAGGACCTGGTCACTGCTATCTAAACCCAGCACTTCAACCCTTCAGACTCGGGGCTTTGGGTAAACACGATTACCTCTACAAGGCTTACAAATTATTAGGATTTTGAAGGTAGATTATAACACATCATTAAAGAGAAAAGAATATTTTCAGGGCTCGGTTAAGTTTTAAATTGTACCCTTAGAGACCATAAATGACCTTTTCCTGTGCCTTTGGACAGGCAGCAGTGTGTGAAAGGTGGATCAGCATGAGATGCCTCTCATGGAGGGGCAATGGATCATTAGAGGGGCCACGTAGAGTTCCATGTTATTCAGCTTTGAAATGGTTTTCGGTATTCTCATTTTCTGGCTTCAAAAAGAAAGAAATACAAAAGGGCTTTCTTATAAAATGGTAAGAAATTGTGAGTCAGAGACTGAATATACACACGAGCTCACTTGTTTTAAGCTTGGTGTTTGGTCTGAAGGAACATGTGCAGCTTTACAGGATGACAGGGAAATTCATGAGATGGCAAGGGAAGAGAATTGCCCTCTTTGGTGTTTTGTTATACAAGTATGATTCCCTAGGATTTGAATTTAAAGGGATTTTTGGTAATTCTTTTACTGATTCTGCTGTTATGAATAGTTAAGTCTTTTTTTTTAAGTTGCCAGAACTTTGGGGAAGACAATGAAATACTATAAATTCTCATGAAGAAACTAGCCCTAACAATTCAGCAGTAGAATGAAGAATAACTAGAATAAAAACTACGCTCTGTATAGTAACATTATTGCAGTTTTTCAAGCATTTTATACTGAATTCTACAAAAAAAGGCATGTCTGGGAAGAGGGACCTTACTTATGTGGTATCAGGATGTTTGGAACTGAAAGCATTGCTTTGTAAAACCTTGTCTTTATTTTGTGGCTTTAAGTTGGAAGAAATTGATGTGGATAGCGAGCTGTGAAAACAAAGGAAGTCCTCATGGGCTCATTTTTGGAGCTGACACACTGCACTGGCTGAGCTTTGTCTCCAGAACTTTGGGGCAGCACCTTGACATTTTCCAAGAGTATCTTGAGCATTGTGAATACATTTTCCCTATGTGAATTCTGCATCTGTAAGCAGCTCTGTGGGCAAACCATTTAGCCGGCTATTGAACTGTCTTGTTTATCCTGAATAATGATGCCTTTAATTAGGAGGCATAAATATAGGTGCCCTTTGAAAAATGTGCTCTTCAATATCAAAGCAATGCAACAAATGAACCCCTTTTAGTTGTTGCCAAAAATGAGCCTGGATCTGGTGTTAACTTGCCCATGTAATGATGCTTTTTGAGCACAACTTCTCCACAGGACCCACAGCTCCTCACACCTCCGTAAGTGGTACTGGAATACTTTGAATTGAATAGATATGATATATCCCAGTATGCTGCAACATTATAGGAAATTAAAGGCAGGAGGCAAAGACACCTCTTCAAACTGAACTCATATGAAGTGATTCCCAATGGGCAGCGGAGGGAGAAAACAGTCAAATTATTGACAAAGCAGAAGGCTGGATAACCTCAAGAAGGTTGCCAGGGGATCTGAACTGCCACATGAGCACAGGATCTTGATTTTTCTCTCTCAAACTCTACTTCACCAGTGCCTTCACCAGAGGGATTTTTATCTTTGTTTAGTGATTGCTGGTCCAAGGCCAGGATTTAGAAACCTTGACTGTTTCTGAAAAGTTCATATGGGTCTGGTGAATACAAGTGTTTTCCCATCTTTTATGCTTGCATCCACATCACTTCAGCATCTGGTTTCTCATGGGCTGCAGAGATTAATCCTGAGTGGTTTTTTTCCTGAGGGTCAGCTTTTTTTGTATCTTTGAAAGGAACGCAACCTTTATTTTCCAGACTTGGGGAATCCTAAATCCCAAAAGTTTCATAGCAGAGTGTTTAGAAAGGCCTAATTCTATTTACAGTGAAATTTTAAGGCTCAATATTTTTTAGGATACCAGAACATGTTTTGTTTTGCTCGTTTTGTTTTGCTCTGATGATTACATATAACTTTACTTCTTAATAGATCTGAGGTTTCCTCAGATATGAAGAATTTAAAGTAGGTTTAAAGTAGCTTTGTTTTTAAGCTAAATATGTTAATTTTCACCTTGAACTGAACCAAATTCAGTGAGTCCCAGAATCTGGACCAGTGAAGATTACGGTCCCATTTTCCTGCTAACTTTGGTTTATGGGGAAATGTTCCTGTTTGAGGCCAGGCTGGATGTTGTCCCATCCCAGGTGCAGAATCCATCACTTCCCCTTGTTGAGCTTCCCATGGTTGGTGATTCTCAGCCCTCTGACCTGTCAAGGTCTTCCTGCCCTCAAGAGACTCAACAGCTCCTCCCAGTTTAGTGTCATCACCAAACTTAGTATTTCATTTGAATTCTGCATCCAAGTCATTTATGAAGATGTTGAAGAGCCCAAGATGGAGCCTTGTGGAACCCCACTAGTGACAGGTCACCAGTGATGCCACCCATGAGCCAGCTGCTCACCCATCACATAACACAGTTATCCAGCTGTGGGATGGACATTTGACCTGCAGGATCCTGGGGCAGACAGTATCAAAAGCTTTGCTGAAGTCCAAAAATATTCCATCTCCTGGTTTTCCCAGACCAGCCCGGTGGGTTCCCCTGTCATACAAGGAACTGGGATTTGCTGGTGCCTTTGCAATGAAGCTTTGCACAGGTTATGAGGGGAAAGGGACTATCACACAACTTCAAAGTACACTTCTCTTCCTCTGGTAGGTATTGGAAAGGTCTGGTCCCTGCTCTTCAGGCTTGTCCCTCTGATTTGAAGGACTTCTGGAAAAGCAGGAATAAATAAACACCAGAGTCACGTTTCCCCTAACACTGGTGCTCTTGCTCAGGTAAATGGTGGACCCATTTGTCTTCCTGGTCACATCCAGTGCCTCTTCATCCCAAGAGCTGCCGTTTTCTGCCTGTGCCTGGCTGACTCCCAGTGCCTGACAACACCTCTGTCTGCGTGGCCTTACCCCCAGCTTTCCAATTTCAGCCCCTGCGTGCAGAGCAATTTCACCCAAGGGATCTTCTGTCACATTCACCTGACTCGATTGCCCAATCCTAGATGCCTGTGCCACTTCGGATTGACACTGGCTTTAAGGCAGCTAACTCCAAATCCAGATTTATTTTGCTTCTCACACTTGTGACTGGGCTACTCGTAGCCAGGGACTGTCTGCAGGAGTGATCCATCCCTTGTGCCTGGTCATGCTGAGCCACTTCCTTACGCCTCTCCAAATTAATGCTAATTGCATTACACCACTATTCTCATAAGAAAAATTAGTTGTATGATGCTGATAATTTCCAGTAAGCTAAAAAGCCTCATTTGAGAAGGAGAACTCCTGGGATTTTACCTCCTGAGCCCTACAGCTGTGTTTTGTGTCTTCTCAGGGCACATTTTAAGGTGTGTTGTTTTCTCAGTAACTGGAAAGTATGGAAAGGGCTGGGGGTTTGTTTGAGTTTTCTTTATTCTAGGATATTAGAATTTCAGTGTACTCCTATATTTCTGGGAGCTTTGAGCAGTGTGCCTGACCCCTGCATTCTACAACACAGTGTTCCCTAATTTCAGTGTGCGTTTCTGGAATGTTGTTGAAATGTACAAATGACCTCATGGCCTCCTCAGTACCCTCTTCCCTTCATCCCTTTGACTCTGGAAAAGACACTGTAATGATTTATTTATTTTATTTATTGATCTATTTCCCTTTCTTCTACAAAGGCTACACTAATGCGTGTGTCTTTAAAAAGAAATGAAGTACATCCAGCACTCTTGGGTAAAGGAGGGCTTGCTTTTACTAGAGAAGAAAAATTTCTGCATGAAAAGCTTATCTGTTTGTTTAGTGGTCATAATAAGGTGCAGGAACTTCCACCACCTGGAGAACCAGAACAGGAGAAAGGAAAGGGAATTGAATAGCTGCTCCCTCCAGTAACTAACACAAAGGCCGAGTTTGCTGAGAATAGAGAGCCCTATGATGAAATAAAAGCAATTTTATTTTTGGAAAGCTAAAGAAAGGATAAAAGGCTATTTCAATCCCACAGGAAGGGTTAGGGGGGTGACAAAATAGGTTAAACTTGGCTGTGGCCCTCAGGAGACACAATTCCATTTGTTGGTTTAGCACTGGGCAACAGCCTAGTGCTGCCTCAGTTTTTACAGAGTCAGTGCTCAAATCTCCAGCAGATGAGTTTTGCACTGAGCAACATCCTGCTTGTTTGTGAATAAAGCCCCTGATCTAACTGGTGTCACTAGAGCTGCCTTGAATGTGCACGTTGGTGATCTCTTCTGTCATCAGGCAGATGGGGAAGAATGGGACACAAACTTGGGGGGGGGGGGAATGGGACAAAATATGTCTGGAAAATGTTATGTGACAAAGCTGATCCGAGAAAGCTGTGGCTCAACACAAGTGTCATTGACTCAGACATCCCGGAGGTTATTTTCCTTATGAGATAATATAATTACAGGAATTACAAATGAAAAGAAACTATTAAAGTAATTTTGTCCCTTCCATGGCAACACAGTGCTCCTACATCGCTCTTCCCTGACTCTCTCCACATCTACGAGCACTTAGCCATTGAGTATTACTTTGCTAAAAGTAATCCTCAATCCTTTATCTGATCCTTCTGGCTATGAAATAAACAACACTTGGCTTTCTGGTAGTTTTGGAAAGTTAACTAAATTAGGTGAAACCACCCAGGAGATTTTTGTTATGGGGAGGAGAGTGCAGGGCTGGGGGGAGGGATGGCTGGTAAAGGTTTTTGCATCACATGTAATCTCTTGTATTTAAGTTCTGTCACTGCACTGGTGTTTGAAAGTAGACAAACTCTGCAAGAGCCTTTTAGGGAATGGATCCTAAAACGGGCCAGAGAGCACCCTTCCTTACTTGTGAAACTGTAAGCCTCCTGGAAAGGATCTTGTATTTCTTTTCCTCCTGCCATGGAAAAGCCTAAACTGCTGCATTCCCAGGGGGGTACTTGCAGTGCTGGTGCACTCTTTGTGCCACCTTGTTTCTGTGACCTGTATGAGCAGTTTTGAGCAACCAGAGTCGCTTTGCCATTTCATCTGAGACTGGGAAGACTTAAAAGAAACTTCATAGGATCAGTCCATCAAGGTCAAAAAAACCCCCAAACCAGATTTCTTTCAGTCTGTGGAAGATAATGCTCAAAACCCAGCAAGAATGAGACATCCAGACATTATTGCATATAATGGTGTCAGAAATGTGCCTTGGGGAAATTCAATCTGGTTGTGACCACTGTGAGACCAGAAGACAAGCAAAGCATGCTAAACAACAATAACTGAGCTCCAATTTGTGTCGTCAGCTTTGAAAGCTTTGGCCTGAAAGGCTTATTGTGAGTTTTCCCAACCATCTCCATTTAAAAACACTTGTGTTGTTTCATCTATTTGCATTCACAGCGATTACTCTCTATTTACAAGAGAATGCCCTCTAGATTTCAGAATTTAGTCACAGAATATTTATATTAAATGCCTGGAGTTGGGCAATGTCCTACTGGCATTTATCCTTCCTGAGCTTGGAAGTGGTTCTTGCTTCCTGTTCCAGAATAAACATCCTGAAGTGCATCCACGTTCCCAGGGGATCCTGCATGGTGACAAGTGACTAAAAGTGGGGGGAAATGTCATGCTCAAGGTCTTAGTTCTGCCACAAACTACCCAAGTAATTATTTGGGTAGCACACTTGAGGTGTAGTTTGACTGTCTAGGCCTGGGGTCCTGATGCCCATTTATTGAATCTCAGAATGATTTGGGTTGAAAGAGACCTTAAAGATCATCTAGTTCTTTGGACACCTTCCACTAGCTCAGGTTGCTCCAAGCCCCATCCAACCTGGCCTTGAACACTTCCAGGGATGGGGCAGCCACAGCTTCTCTGGGCAGCCTGTGGCTGTGCCCATCGCCTTCACAGGGAAGAATTTCGTCCTCATATCTGCTAGAAACCTGCTCTCTGTCAGTGTGAAGCCATTCCCCCTGGTCCTGTCACTCCAGGCCCTTGTGAAAGGTCCCTCCTCAGCTGTCTTGTAGGTTCTCTTCAGGTAGTGGAAGGGGCAATAAGGTCACTCTGGAGCCTTCCATTCTCCAGGCTGTGCAATCCCAGTCCTCAAAGCCTTTCCTTGTAGGAGAGGTGCTTCATCCCTCTGATCAACTTGCTGGCCCTTTGTGGACTTGTAACATCTTAATTAACCTGAGACACTTGGCCCCTGATGGCAAATATGCCAAAGCTGATGGGATTTGAGAAATACATCTCCTTCTGTAAGGATGGCAGCTGGAGACTACGTGGGACATCCCATTGTGCCTGAAATGATGCAGGATGTTTCAGTAGCTGAATCCCACCCTTTACAGGCAAAAAGGGAGAATTAGGAACAGTCAAAGAACTGGGACCTTGGTGTAGCTCTCAGACACTCAGACTCCATGGGGAAAAGAAACCTCTGAGCAGGCACTTGGAAGTGCAGGAGGACATGTAAGGTGTCTCAAAATTCACCAGATCAACTACATTTATCTGGGGAGGGAGTGCTGAGCACAGGGTTATCTTTTAAATCCTGTTCTCCTCATGGAGTTAAATCCCCCGGGTGCTTCTTGGCAGAGCCTCACAAAAGTCTGCAGCCTGAACCTCTGTCCTGGCAGCGCCTGGGACCTTGTTAAAGTGCAATAGTCCTCTCCTTGTTGCTCAAGAACCCTTGAATAACTCAGACAATTTGTGTCTTACCAACAAGCTGTCAGTTTATCCTTCTTTAAAGGATATGATCCTACCCTTCCCCTTCCTTTTCTCTGCTTCTTCAGCTGCAGTAATCTCCCTCTGAACATCTAATATTAAAGGGTACACTTCTTTTATCTCGGTTAAAATGTTTTCCAATAAGTTCTTGAAACCCTGGTCCTCTAAGTCCCTGCTTTACAAGCTCTGGCGCAATAATTTGAGTTCCTCTGGGTGAAAATGAAACAACAAGGTGCATGAGAGTGGCACCAGGAACCCGTGACGATGCTCGCTGCTGTTTTGATAGTAACAATAGTTGGAATCAACAGTAATCTCTAGGGATGTTTTTCAGCAAATGCCAGAGATTTGGCACATAGAACTGGGCAGATTGTGCAAGGAAATACCTAAGGCTGACTTTCTGAAGGCAGAGTTTCTAGCCCAAGCCCTGCCAAGCAGGAATTTTGTCAGCTCCTAAGCCAGTATGTTTTATAAAAGAGAAGATCTCTGCTTGTTTGCCTTTTTGGGGATAGGTGTGCAAGAGTAACATCTTGGAAAGGTACATCGAGCAGAGGTCAGATGGTACCCTAAGCTGGTGATCTGTGGGTTCTGTATTTTCTGTTCAACCTTCTTGCACAGAGAACAACCCTGATTTCTTTGGTATTGCAAAGAGTTGTGGTTTCCTGGAGGTTGGGCAGCTGCAAGGAAGAAGGCACAAGGAAGTGCCAGGGCTGACATGAACCACTTCCTAAAGATTAATGATTTGGGTTGAATTTATGAAAGGTAAGAGGCAGTTGGCATTGTAAAAAAATGTGTGGGAGTGTGGCATTGTAGAGAAGGAAGGAATATGTTGTCATAGAGGAAGAAGGGAGTGCGGCATCGTAGAAAAATAGGGAAATATGAAATAATGGGGGAAGGAATGAGTCTTGTCCTAGAGATAAGTGAGTCAGACATCATGAAGGAAGGAGAGAGAGGCTGGAATCAAAGTAGAGCATGACATAAAATAGGAAGGAGAGAGCCTGACATCACTGAGGGCAGAAGTCTCATCATAGAAATAAGAGGGAGTCTGGCATCATAGAGGAAGGAAATTGTCTGGCATCATAGGAGCAGTAGGAAGTTTGAAATCCTAGATGAAGGAGGGAGTCTCATCACAGAGGTAAGAAAGTCTGGCATCACAGAATCACCAGATGAAGGTTGTAAAGGGTGAAATCAGAGGGGTTCTTGCTCTCTGCTCAGTTAGGGGAGGCACAGAAGACTGATATCGTTCCATGGGAAACAGCTTGTAATTTGTTTGAGAAAAATTGCAATTCTCTCCTGCTTCCAAAAATAAAAGTGATGGTGGTTATCCATTATTTTTTAAAGACTCCCTATCTGAAAAGGAATTAAGTGGCAATCCCCCTGCCCAAACACAGGGGAGAGAGGAGGATAAGGAGAGGGTTGCCAGAAAGCCCAGAGCTCTGTCTCAGGGTGTGGGATGCAGCCTGGGAAGTGCAGTGGGGCAGGGAGGCTGTTTGAATCCATGCAAATACATGGACAGTCACTCCGTGTGTGTGTTCACATCCCATCTTTACACAGCCAATGTCCTGTGGGACTCAGGGGGCTCTTTGCAGTGCTTTTGGATACACAGGAGGGGCTGTTCATAGAAAAGTAGGGAGCTCAGGGAAATCTTCATTCTCTCTCTCTGCCCTGCCTTTCCTATGTCTCCTGTTCACCAAGTCCTTGTATTTCTGGCTCCTTACACAGTGAAACAGAACTGGGCTTTATTTTGTTTCTAGCTGTTTTATCTCTTCTCATGAATTAGCACAATACTGCAAAAGCTGGACTGCAAATGAAGCAGAGATTGGGCTCTGTAAATGGGAAATGGGATCTACTTTGCTTAAAAAAAAAGTGATAACTCAGACCTAAAAAAATCCTTAGAGAAAATTCTCTGAGAGCATTGCTTTTAGATAATTTAATTTCCATTTACAAGAGCACCCTTCATCCCTGGTATGGGCTTAGTGGAAAATACAGATGAAAGAATTTTATAAATATTTTTTAAGTCATACATTCACGTCCTAATTTTTATCTGGGACTTGAATAAATCTCTGTCAACTGCCTCAGCACTGGATTTTCCAATCACTTTTCAAGTTACACCTTTACCATGGAGCATTATTGAGCACCAACTGGCACGGTAGAACAACGTGGATTTCACTCTTGCCCCGTTTGCTTTTAATACCACAAATACAGATGAGACCTACGTGACACAGTAATTTCATACATGGTTTTATAAACAGATTTCTCATCTGTGGTTTGTTCTGCACATCCAGCTGGAGATCAGACAAGGACTGTGTGAGGAAGTGAAGGTGAAGCTGTGCCAGGTTTCAGGCTGTCTCTGCTGAAGGGCAGCACCCATGGAGCAAATACAAACTCCAGCCCATCTCCACGCTGGAATGCAGAGTCTCACAGTCTCGCATGGAGACACCGTCTCTGAGCTGTCAGTGCTTCATTGCCAGCCTTGTGGTTTGCTGTTCCCGATCAGCTTGTCCCTGAGGACTTTTCTGATGGAGAGGATAGGCAGAGGTTTGGGAGGAGTGAGGTGATGGTGACAGCTTGGGGATGACAGCGCTTCCTCACTGCTCACCTTCACAGCAGCTGATGGATAATTAGCAAATCCTGCTGCTGGTCCCACTGCCAACCCTTGTTGTTTCCTACTCACTCTCATAATTTAACTTTTAATACGTGCCATTCTTCATCTCCTCGTCTCGCCTTCCAAAGCTTCTCTGCCGGGTTAGGAGCAGTGCACAACCAGCACTGCATCCCTGCGTGTGTAGCATTGCCTCTGGGAAAGGTCACAACCCCCTAGAATTTGCCTCCTGAGCCATAAGAGGATGCTTGGAATGTATTGTACCTCTGTGATACCTGTACAGCACAAAAGGGGGTGGTTTCTCATTTGCTTTATGAATCTCTTGTTTAATTTAAAAAGGTGGTTGTTAGGATGGTGGATCTGAATGTGTTGGTCAATCAGAGGTTGATGGAGCTGAATCTATTGAAAAAGGTACAGGGAAATAATGTATTTGGGACTGTGCTGGTTTGGTCTGGGATACAGTTCATTTTCTTCAGAGTAGAAATTATGGAGCTTTGTCTTGGATTTTTGCTGGAAACAGTGTTGATAACACAGGGATGTTTTCGTTTTTGCTGTAATTCCATCATTCTTTTAACATTTGCAGCTGACTATTATGGCTTTGGATTACTAGTGGGTGATAGGTTAAATTTCTGCTGTTTGCTGTAGTCAGTCAATGAGTCACACACAAATTGATAGCCCTGTTTCCCTCTTATTGTGTTTTTACCACTTTGTTTTGATCCCCCTGACTGAGAGGTTTAGATGCACTTTGGTTTAGGGCTGTATTCGAGATTCTGCTGCTTGTTTCGGTTTTCTTTACTCTTTATGGCAAGAGGTGACAGAGGCTGACCACCACCCATTTGTAATTTTAAGATTACTACATGCTGCATGTGGAGGAGCTGTGAATTAAAAAAGTAGGGTGAAACAGTTGAAGGAGTACACCTGGCACAGAATAAACTGCTTAAACTCATAGAGCCCCAATTTGCAGAGTAGAAGAAGCTGTGCAGGCACCCCAAAGATGAGGTTCAAGAGAGCTGGCGGACACAACCCACAACCCTGCAAATCTCTGAGAAAAAGGATCTGAAAGCTATGCTAGACCTTCATAAATTTATGGAAGGGCTTTTATAACTCAGCAGAGAAATTCACATAAATAGAAAATACAGCTCATGGTTCATGTATAGGTATTTCTGAGGGGTTGTAGAAGGAGACTGGTTTGCTGTCTGAATCATATTGGTATTGTACTAATCCCATGCTTTAAGATACAGCTGGTTGCTTGCTGAGAATAAAAAGGAATTTATTTTTCCTTGGGCTATAACTAAACCCAGGAGATAGTGGTGCTTGTATGTCTTAGTGACTCAGAGTGAAAGATGTCATCACATTTGGAGACCAAAAAGGTGGTTTCCTCAGGTGAGACTGGCAAGGACTACAGGAATTCCGTGCTGGAATTTGACTTTCTGTAAGAAAATGGAGTGTGGTTAGTCCAGGTTGTTCTGGGCATTAAATCATACATGTTCCTATTATTACAGGCATTTAGGACACTGAGAGATCCCCTCATCTCCTTCACATCCATTCCTTAGAGATTGGTGCTTTTAACCTTTTACAAAACATTGATTTCCAGGCACTGGTGCTTCCTTTGGGGCTTTGAAGTAGATGTTGCTCCAAAGGGTTCTTCCCAGACTCATATCCTTTTTTCCTCTGTTCTCTGCACTTCCACAGCTGAGCTTACAACACTCTTCCCTGCTCTTTCCAGAGACACCTCTACTGTATTTCCCTTCCTCAAACCTCTGTGAATTAGCTGCATCAGGCTGTGTGTGCAGGAGAGCAGAGCCTTTGGATCTGAGGATTTTCAGGGTAGCAGAGGAACACTTTTTGTGAGCTCTTGACTCAGGTTTTGGTTCATGTTGCTCTCCAGGTCATTCCCTCTTCACTTGGGGAAGGCAAATGATGAAACTTCAAAATGTAGAGGAGTTTCATTCACCTGTTTTTAGAGTTTCCACGTTCTGGTCTTTTCCAGCTGATCCAACCTCCTGCTGTGGTCACTGCTGGGCTCCCAGCTGGGCTCAGGTGCACCAGACTCCTGCTGGAAAAGGGCTGAACTCCAAACCCAGGGTGCCAGGGCAGCTCCGGCTGCAGAGGAGCAGGTGCCCCTTCTCTGTCATGAGTTTGCCAACTCCATGGTCCACTGACCTTTTGGAGATTCAGATCAAGATCTGTGGGTTAAGGCTTGGGCTCTCGTTAATTCATCTCACAGATTTAAAAGCAACAAACTGTATTACTGGATTTCCATCAGTTAGCACAGTGACTGCTTTCTTTTTATTTTTTTTTGGTTTTTTTGCTGCTGGTTGGAACCATTTAGCTGTGAAAGTGTTTCTAATAAAAAAAAAAAAATCCTTTCAAATAATGGCCAAAAGAGGATGCTTTCACCCGTGACCTGGAATATTTAGCATTGCAGATCAATGAGCAAAAAGGTAACTGTGAAGGTCCAGGTTCCCTCTGCTTTCAAAACAATCTTTTTTTATCCTCAGCAACTTTTATGGTTTCCAAAAGGAAAACTGTATTGATCAGCACAGAAGCTTTCTGAAAGGCTTTGAGGCAGACACAGATGCAGAGCAAGGGTCTGACAAAGGATAAAGATGCTAATGCATAAGGCTTGTCAAGCTGTTGCTGACGAGCAGAACAGAAGTAATCAACTCTTCATGAATAGTTGAATTTGAGGAGCTAAGAGGTGACTGTTCCACAGCCAGCTTAGCAAAATAGCTGCATCCTGTGGGCTTTGCCATGAATTTAGCTGAATTTGGAAAGCTGGTCCCATAGTTCTAGTCAAGCTGCGCAAATACGCTGAGCACATTTAATATATGTAAATTGAATTAATGTTAAATCGCTGTGTCTCTGTGGCAGTGAATAGTACAGAAAAAGCAAATGGGATGCACAGCAAAAGGAGGTGATTCAGCTGTCACGCTCCGTGCATGAATATTTCCCCAAACTCTTCTCTAAATGGAGAGATTACAGAAGTACAGTTTTATTGGAAAGAGCAAATATTTAATAAATTCAGAAATGGTGACACTACTGTGTTTGTGCTTGGTCCTGTACTGCTCTAGCTTTGGCTTTAGTGTTCAAACTTGATAACTTAGTTTTCTAAAATTAGCCTGCCATTTCATTATTTTATGAACACTTCTTTAGACATTCCAAGTCATAAAAATCAGTCCCCAAATTCACATATTGTTCCTTCCTTGGGCGGATGATTTATTGAGATTGGACTCTTTCGGTGCAGGAAGTTCTGATGAGTTCAGTTTTGCAGCAAGGATTACAATCTTGTCTCTCTGAGCTCTCAGTGCAGGCAAGTAGATGAGGAATAAAACTGATGTACTATAAACTGATAAAACTGATGAATTATAAATGTAATAATGCTGATAAATACCAGGCTAAGGGGAAAGTGGCATTTCAGAAGGGTACACATCCCTCAGAGCCTGGTGCAGGTTCAAGGTGCTGCTGGGTTTGGCATGCAGCTCTGCTTGGGTTGTTGTCAGAAGCAGAAAGTGGCTCAGTTTTTGTCAGGGTTGGCTCTAAGGACTTTCTGTCGAGGCTTTTTTGTTTTCTGGTTTTTGTTTTGTTTTTAAACCAGTGGATCCTCAATATTGACATGCACAGACTTTTAATAGGAGTGGGTGCATGAATATGAATGATTCTCTTGCTGCTTCTTAGAGAAGGCACATTAAGTGTGTGTTGTATGAAAAAAAGGAAGCTGTTTCTAGGATACTTTTAAAAAATAATGTGTAGTATTGCACAATTAGTTGGGAGGGAATTGTTGAAGTGTACAAATGCTGTTCTAACTGAAGAGCTGCAGTAATCAAGCACTGAGGGACTTCTTCCCCTAAAGACCCATTTTTGGTGGTACTTCTCTGTTTTTTAAGAAAAACTGGCAACAAAAAGCATAGATAGGAACAAAACCCTATTCAATAAATCAGGATGTTTAGTTTCAAAATTACTAGAAGGACATGCTGTGAAGTATTATTACTAAAGGAAAAAAAAAAAAGAAGGTGATTCCTGCCTATAAATATCCCGGGTTGTAACCCTGAGCCAGGTCATCAGACACAACTCTCCAGTGAGCAAGAAGAGGTTTGGGTCTGTGCTTTCCTAATGTTGTTTTGCCTCAGGATGGGGTGAAGCTCCTACTGCACCTTGCTGGGATGTTGTGCCATAATGGGAAGAGCCTTACTGGAAAAGGTTGTAGCTGGGCTGGACCTGCATGCCCAGTGGTGGAAGGTGCTGTCTGAGCAGCCACAAGGAAGGCTGGATTGTCAAGTGATGGCGTTGGAAATGATGGAACTTTTCTAATTTTTTTAATGGCCCGAATTAACTTTTTACTTAGTTGCTTTAATTAACCACAGGTTGTGTGTTAGGCCTTAAATAACTTACAGCCAGCACATGGCAAAAAGTTGTCATAAGCAACTTTTGTGAGAAGATGGCTTGGGAAAAGTACTGAATTATGTAATTTAGAGCCAATATAAAGAGGTGAAAAAGTGATGTATTGGTGTCTTGGAGGCAGGATTTTTGTCAACCATGTACACACCCAGCGCTGTAAATAAAGCAATGCCTTGCTCTCTAACGTTAAAAAGACACACAGCTATTGTTCTTCTGGGTGTTAATGGATAATGCTTTAATTAGTGCTTGCAGCATCATCCCTGTTTGCAGAGCCAGGGGTCACTCATTGTTTGCCAATTATTTATTAGGTAACTAATGGACGTAAAGGAAGCCTTTATGTAAACATATCCAGTCCAAATTTATGCTGGAATGATTGATATTACAATAGTTGGCAAGGGGTTTGTACAGAGGGGGAGCTCCCGTGAAGTCAAGGACAACCCCAAAAAACAGTAGATGCCTCAGAGCGGTTGATTTAAATAGGTAAGAGCTACAATGGGAGGGAAGGAGAGGAGCTGAGATGGGCTGTTTGACCTGCTGGCACAGCAGAGACTGTGGAAGGAGCTGTTTTCTCTCAGGAGGTGCAGCATTGGGAAGTTCAGATTTCCATGGGGATGTCTCAGCCACTGTCAACAGGAACAGAGAACTAATTCCAGTGATGCTGGCATGTTTCCTTTTAATGTGTTTACCAATGTCCACCTTCTGTTCAGGAACAATTGTGCTGAAAAATCTTGGCAGGCAAACATCAAATTACTTGGAAATTTCTGCTCTACAAGGACATTCTGAGTATTTCAAAGCCGACACTGGAAAACAAAACAGAATCCAAAATCTGCAGCCTTTTCCTTCAGATGAACCAAGTTTTCTGCGTTGGTGAAACAATAGTATGAGGGCAGGTCTTGCGGAACTTTGTTTCCCCTGGGAACACAAAGCCTTTGAATGCTCAGCTTTGCAGAGTGCCCATTAGTCATTGCTGATGTCAGGCTGCTGCACTTCTCAGAGCAAAATCGCCGTGTGCAGGTGTGCTGGGACACCATCCATCCCTGCTGGAAATGCTGTCATCTTTTTCTGCCTCTGACACAAAAGATCAGAGCACAGGAGATCTGCACCCCACGGAGGCAGTGCCAGCGCTCCTTTTGGCATTAACCCCTCCTGAAGGGGGGACGTGGGGCTGGACCCGTCTCTGGCAGGGGGAAAACCAACTTGTTCAGACCTGGAATGTGTCACGGAAGCTCTGCTGGTCTTCAGCTGAGCTCACAGTCCAGATTTCACCCCGTGCCATCAGCTTGCCCAGTGTCCTGTGGCCAGAGGGGTGTTCTGCATCACCCTGAATAAATAAGATGGGAGGCAAATGGTGTCACACTTTGAAAGCCAAAGGGAGGATTTCTAGATTGACATTTCTAGCTCATTTCTATTTGCCTTTGTTGGAAAAGTAAAATATCAGCTTGTTTGTTTGTATTTTGGTTTTGTTTTTTTAAGCAGTGAAGGCCTTCTGCTTTTCTCTGGGGCCCAAAAATCCCTTCCCCAGGCTGAGTCTTCATGGTGGCTGCTGGACTGGCTGTAACTCCCGTGGGGAAATCTCCTTTGACACCTGAGCATCAGAGTGGAGCTGGAGATAAGCTAGGGTTGTTTGAGTGTTGAGGGTGAGAGGCTCGAGGTGCTTTCCCTTGCTCAGGCTTTGAGGACAGTTTGTATGGGTGGAAGACCATTTCTGTGTGTTCCCACCACACGAAGCCCTCTGGGGAGCCTCTTGCCTGCAGCTGAATGCGGGTGGCCAAGAAGCCCCGTGGGGTGGGTGGGTGGCCGTGGAGCTGCTGCTGGCCGGGGAGATGGAGTGGGAGTTGCTGTGTCACAGACCCACTCTGGAGTGTGGGGGGACTGTGTGGGCCATGCAGAGCTGAGGACCCTTGGCTTTGAGCTGGCAGTGGTCGTGAGACCCTTGTTTTCACACTCTCCTTGCTTAGCTAGAATGGAAGATGCTCTGGGGGTTTATTTGTTTAGTGGGTTATACACCACATGAATGGGAAAGCAGTGAGATCCCAGGAGAGCTCTCTTTTGTGATGATTAAAGCAAATAAATAAAATTTGAGGTGCTCTGTTCCTTTTTTTTTTTTAATTTATTTTATTTCAGCTACCTCAGTATAACTGCACTTGAAAGGATTGCGTGCCATGAGGGCAAACAGCAAATCCTTCCTTTCAGAAACGGGGGAAGGTACTTCTTTATTTATATAGCTGGGGCCAGATTCATTCCTTTGATCATGAATTGCAGCTTGTCTGTTACCAGTATTATTTCATACTTCATCTTTTCTCATATAGTTTCTTTTCCTTTTGATCTTGCTCTGTTACTTCTGCCAGTTGTGCTACGTGACAAGAATAAGCAAACTTAAGATCTGAGTTGGCACTGGAAAAACACATCTCTCGAGCCAGAAAATCACTTCTGTCAGATGCCTTGGAAGTTTGACCAGGATGCAAAAGCTTAGTGGTTGTGCTGGACAGTGAAATGCAGAGTTTGTGTGGCCTCCACCTGGCACCATCTGCAGAGCGTTCCCTTTTGGCTCCGTGTGGCCTGGGCTGCTCTGGTGCAAAGCAGGCACACAAATCTGCAGTGCCTGAGCCCTCGGGAGCAAATCCCAGGCAAGACTTGAGGACTCAGTGACCTTTTCTTCCTGCCAGGAGCTCTGGAGACTGCAGTGTGTATTTTCTTTCAACTCGGAGGATAGGGCAAAAAGCTTAAAGGTGCCCCTTGTGAAACTTAGAAGCATCAAGTGTATTCATTCAGAAGCATTTCCAAACTTCTCCTTGTACCATATTGTAGGAAGTAATGATCTATCTCTGCAAATCTCCTGAAAGACACAAAGGCACAAATCTATCACAAACTCCTGAAATGTGGATCGTGAAATTTACTCAGTTGGTTCAATAGTAGGTTTTCTCCCCACCCCTCCTTTTGAAGTCCCATCCTCTAGAGGCAAGTGACTGCCTGAGAAATTTGACTTTGATTTATTACAAAAGAAGTCTTCAAATATAAGATTAAGAATTAAAAAGCATTGTCAGGTTACAAATAATTAGTTTTAAGCTGAGTCTCCTACCCAGATAGAATTAGCTTTTTTGGTTTCAGAGTGTCACAGGCTGTCAGTGCTGTTCTCCACTACAAAACTTTTCCTTGTAAAAGCAATTGGTGTGATTTCCAGCCTGATCAGTCCTATGTTAACCAACTTTTTAATTCACTTTCTTCTTGTTTATGCAACGTAATAAGGTGCAGTTATTGCTTTTTTTCCCTTCATGTGACAGATATCCCCAGCATAGTCAGGAGGGTCCAGGGACATATGTGGTGTGTAGGGCACATTTGCAATGCTTGAAGAGTCTTCCCAGCTTTCACTCCAATGTGATGAGAATTGGAAACACACAGATGCTGCATTTTGTCCCTGTTTTTTATGTCTGTAACTGGCTGCACTGCTGATTCAGATCCCCTCTTTCAGCTGTAAAGAGCTCCTTCTTCTTAAATTTTTCCTATAAAGACTAATTTCAGGACACAGAGCTACAAGATCCTTCCCTACAGAATATATAAGTATACTTAAACATGTTGACTTCTACAGTTTTAGATAGACCTCTTTTTTCACCTTTTAACCCCAAACCCACAGAAAATCCTGGCTGGAGAAGATTTCTTTCCTTCCCAACCAATGGCATTTTACCTCTGTTAGTGATAACAGTAGATATAACAGAAAAGAGACTTTGTTTTGCTCAGCTCATTTAAATGCAGAAATTATCCTGTGCCTGGTGGGAGCTTCTGTGTGCTGCCCATGTCCCCTCTCCTCTCTGGCTGTGTGATACCCTGTGGCTGGGTGGAAATCTCATGTAGTGTTAATTGTAACACAATTTTAGGAAAATAGTGCCAGTCTGCAGCTGCAGGTGACCCCGAGGAAGCAAGCAGTGTGTGACCAGGTGTTTGCTGCCCAAGGGCCCTTGTGGGAAGCCACAACAAATTTTCTCGCTGGCATTTAGCCCTTGGTGATGATTTTTTGTCTTCAAACTTCACGTTAGGCTTAGCTTCCAGGCGATTTATTCACAACTTCCTATTTTTTGTACTTTTGGGAAAAATGATGCATAACCTGCCTGTTCTCATATATATTTTGGAAGTGGGACTGTGTTATCCTAGGGCTGGCAGGGAAGTTTTTCCACTCAGTGATATTGGATAAAAAAGGAGTAAGACAACTGTCCTTTCTAATCCCAGGCAAAGATCTGGGGAGTGGTGAATGACTTTCTGAGGAATATGCTCCAAAGAAAGCCCCATGGCTGTGTGTGCTGGGCTGGGGGAGCACAGGAGCAGCTGATCTCAAGGGATGGGGGGTTTGTCTCTGTGGCTCAGGCCAGTCTGGAAGCTTTTGGGGTGGGCTTGGTCCTGTCTTTGCCCTGGGCATGGATGATGTGACCCACCAAGATTCCTGTTTTCAGTGGGTCTGGGACTGGCTGTATTTAGACTTCAACTCTGCTCATCTGCTGCTTGAGATGTATTTCAGTCCATGGCTCTGGCCTTATTCACTCCTTTTTGCTTTCTGTAAGCTGGTGGAATACTGGCTGTAAGAAAAGGATTTTGGTGTTTGTTTTTCTGCTCTTGTATTTATTCCCCTTTAGAAGTGCAATGCTACTTAAAGGTGACGTGCTGCTTTCCACGTGCACTGTACCTGCATCAAACTTATTGTAAATACAGGCAGAATTGTGTTTAACTTTGAGCTGTATTTATCTAGTCATCCAATAATTCTCATGAAGATATAATATTACAGCAAGCCCTGATCTGAGAGCTCATTAATGCTCCACATAATCCGGGCATGCAAGTGGATGGAGAGAGGGACAGAAGAAGGGTTTCTTGGTCTGTGGCAATTTAGGCGCTGTGTTGGAGTCTGTGTTACAGTGGAAAGAGAAGAAAGCAAATAGGCCACAATGGGGGCACAAAATTCTCCTTTAATGCTGGCAGAGGGCAAGTCCATTCTGTCTGTGTGTTTTAGAAGCTGCAGCTGATCTTTATTGTGTCACTTATTGTTATTCCAAGGCAATAGTAATTGACGTGTCTTTAGCCTGCTGCCTTACTGTTCTCTATACGTTAAAAATCTTTGAATAGTGATGCAGTTATGCAATTGAGAAAAGAAGGCAACAAAAGGGTAAAAATACAAGGGGAAAGAAGAAAAAGACTGTAAGAAAAAAATGGAGGAAAATAAAGTGGATAGGAAATAAAAAGAGTGCCATTTCCTCTTGCTGTCAGCAACATGGTATGAAAAGGCACAGGGGATGGTTGTGACTGCCCAGCAAATGGAAAGCCTGGGACCACATGGAGGATGCTGGACAGCAGCAGGGTGAGGGCACCTCTTAGCATTTCTGCATCCCTCAGAGGTTTGGAAAATCCCAGCTACCTACTGATTTCCATCCGATGCCGCAGCCCGAGAGATGTTCCCACAGGGGGAATGCAGCTGCACCAAGAGGAAAGCAGCAGGGCCAGCTTTGCATTCATGGACAGTCTCAACCCTTTATTTGTTTGCCAGCATCTTATTTTCCTGATTTGTTGTTTTTACGGTGCGAGTGAGCACCGCGTCAGATTCCAAAGTGAGCCACAGAAGGCTCTGGATGTTGGTGGGAAAAAAACCGCCTGGTAAAATAAACCAGATGCTGTCATAAAACATAAAGCAGAAGGTCTGTTAAGTAGAGCTTCCCTTGAAGAAAAGGAAAGTATTTCATGCAGCATATATTGAATTTTCTGCGGTTTATTGTGTTTATTTTGACCTGTGAAGCCGCTGCAGCCTCAGCCGGGTGTGGGTGTTGCTGTGAGGCTGCAAGTGCTTGGAAGGGCTGTGTGTCCAACACGGAGAAGCTGCAGAGCCTGAGTTTTTCAGGAATACCTCATTGTGCTCTCTGGCTTTCCAGGGGAGGCAGCTATTGAGTTTTATATGCAAAGAAAAAGACTTGAGGAGTACAAAGTTTGAACTCAGAGGACCCCAACTATTTTTTTTTTCCATTTTTTAAAATATATATATTTTAAAAGAACAAGATGCTTTTTGCAGTCTGCCTTTTTTGCAAAGAAACCTGCCAAGATAAAATTGATAGAAGATGTTGTGAGGAGAAGGCCAGTTGCTGTAGTGGAAACCCTGCAGCTTCAGGGTAGGCTCTGCTCTCTGGAAGTAAGGACAGATGAAGGCAGCATCAGTCTGTGGTACTCCCTGAGGGTAAATTTCACAGCATTTTCAGGAGGTGAAATTCAGATTTGGGAGCAGTGTCTTGAGAAAGGCTGGAATATTGTGAATCCTCTTTTTCTCAGTGGTCTGCTGCTGCATTCCAGACTTTGGTGTTTTTTGTGATTTAATCCATACTTAAACCATCCAGTTGGATGGACTCATGTCTCTAATACGTCACTGAATTGCTGCACTCTCAAGCAAAAGCACCAGCAACTATTGATGAGCAGGAAAGGAGGAGGTAGAAATGGTTTTGTGGGAGTGATCCAGGAATAACACCAATATCTGAGCCTCTTTTCAACCACTTTGAATCATGTCATTAGTAGTTTTAGCTTTGTTGACACGTTATTTTGTCCAAGACACTCACATTTTAAGGTCTCTCACTCTGTATTTTTTTAATTGGCTTTTGTGGTATGGTCTGTACCATGTCTGTTATAACTGAGCCCTAGCAGAATCAGCAGGCCATTGAGAGGAGCTTGGATATTGCAGTGCCCTGGACATTTGGGAATGTCTTTCCCTCTTTGTGTAGCATTTTTCAATAGTTCCTTAGGGGTGGCTGGTTTGGATGTGGTGAGACTTGTGCTCTCATTTCACAGGGAAACACCATCAGACCCAAACCCCAAGCAGACAGATTCATGTTTTAAGGGTCCTCTGATCATTGTTTTTACACAATTAATTCCACAACTTCTGTGATGTTTGAATTTCCTGTTCCTTGTCAGCACTTTACAACCCTTCAGAAGTTACTGATCATCCTGAAGAATTTTCCTAGTAAATTGAAGGGAGGGGGGAACCAAATCTTTCCTTCTTTATTAAAAGAAAGAAAATATCAACAAACAAAAGTGTTACATACTGTAATATTTAAGGCTGTTTCTTTTTAATGACCCCACAAAATGAAGATGATGGAAAATGTCCATTCCTCCTCTTTCTTTGCCCTAGTTGCTGGCAGGAGGAATGCCCAACAGGGAAACATTCCCTTCTTCAGCTCCACTTACACTTCCCTTTTGCTGTAACAGACACCCATTTTTGGTGGATCAGCACAGACAGGGATCTGAGCAGGACCTAGAGTTCCATATCTGCTAGCAGTGCCCATCAGAGAACAGGCTAGTCTGCTCTGCAAAAAGCTGAGATTTGGGGGGAGCTCCCCCTCCTCACTCCAAGTATTTGCAGAGACTCTGTGCAAGAATTCATTTTATCTCCATTTTAAACTTTGGAAGAAGAAAATGTAATACAGTACATACGGCTTGAAAGATTTTTTTTTATTTTTTTTGAAATTCATTTTGGAATACATCTTCCTGAAACATTTGTGATAGAATAAGGTCCAACTTCATTTTCATGAGACTGTTTCACTCTATTTTCTTCCAATTTTGGTAGAATTGAAGCAGCATTTTCCACTGAGAAAACTCCCAGTTAAAAAAATCGATTTCTCTTTGGTTCATGGGCTTGACCTGATCCCTACCCAAGCAGGCCAGTGTTTCTGCAGAGCCTTCCTTTAACCTCCCACCACATCACAGACTTTTGTGCTGCTCCAGGAGAATTATCCCTGCCCCTCTTTACATGTTTTCCATAGAGTTGGATATTGGTTCCTCATAATCTCATAAAGAAAAATACCTTATATCAGAAAGCGTGTGATTATGACTATTGTAAATCAAGAAGCTGCTGGTTAATTAAATGTGGAGGGATAATAACTTTGCTTTAAACAGTATAAAATTCCTTTTTTTTATTTTTTGTAAGGAAGGGTGACACAGTGTCAGCTGTTTGCTGGGAAATGACAGCAACTTTGCCCTGTAAAACCTCCATATGGTGACTACGTAAATGAAAGGTTACAAGGGAAAAATAGTAAGTTAAATATAGGCAGGTTATATTTGACAGTGTATCAAGGAATCCAGTAAAGCCCTGAAGGATGCCTTAAAAACTGGCATGTCAAGACCAGATCAGAATTTACTTGGCTGTTTTTTTTTCTCTCTGTTCTGATTAAGGATGTTCTTGTTTAACTTTTCAGCTTGAGGTGAAGCCATTTCTGTTATTGGTGCATCAGTTCCCACGCTGATCTTGTCTCTACCCACCTCTTAATCCATTTAATCTCCTTGTATTCTGAATAATGCCAAAAATCAGCAGAGTACCTATTTTCACCCTGCCTCTTTTTGTTTGTTTGTTTGTTTGTTTTTCCTGCGGAAAACAAATTCACTTCATTGCTTTTCACTCTGAAGGAATACTGTAGTAATTGTGTCCAAATTGAAACTTTTTTTTTTTTTGCTAATATGTTATTGTCAAAAGTAGTTTGTTTGTTTGTTGTGTGTTAATTTTTGGATAAAAGAGAAAAGTCCAGAGGCAGCTGGATATACATTAATCTTAGCTAAAAGCTTTTCAGCAGATTAACCCTGGAAGGCAAAAAGGATGTGAACACAGCTGGAGTGATTGTTTTCTATTTCATAGAAATATCCAAAAAGCTCTTTATTTGGGGCATTCACACTGAGTATTACAAAATTATCTTTTTCTGCCTTTTTTTCAGACTTCCTTTTATAAGTGTCCCAAGGTTAATTTTCTGTATATAAATATATTGCTGTAGAGCTAATGAAATGTGTTGCCCAAATTCTTCCCATCCCTCTCCTGGACTATCAGTCGTACCTCTGATTTCTTAGGGATTTTTATCTGTTTATGATAAATTTGCTGGAGTTCATTAATACTAAGACTAAAATCAAGGACTGTGGGGCATATGTGTAGTTTGGTGCTTGTGCCACACTATTGTACCAACGTGCCTGTAGTTCCCACCTTTTTGTCTGGTCCTGGAGGGACCCCAAAGCCCTCATGGGGACATGATGGGTAATTCCTGAGCATCCAGAATGAAAGCACAGAGAGTCAGAGTTTCTTTTTGGAGGCAGAAACTGAAAATAGGAGGAGTCAAGTGAGGAAATGAAATAAAACTTTCATCTTAGACTCAGAGACAAGTTTTTTGGTCTCTGGGTGTTGTGTCCTGCACAGGTGTACCCGTGCACACAGGCAATGGAGAGGAGAAGGGTTTAGTTCCTCTGCCACGGTGCCTCCACAAGGCAGGGGACAACCACCTTGCGTTCTCATTGGCTTTGTTCTGTTAAATTTCACCAGGGACCAAACCCACATTCAGTCAGCCTCAAGCTCCCTGCTTGGTTTGTTTGGGCAAAAACACATTTGGAGGAGAGAGGGAGAAAGGCAGGTGCAAGCCTCTGCCTGGTTGTTGGCTTCTCCCGCTCAAGTGCTGGGTGTGCAGCTTGAGCCGAAGCACTCGTGGGCTGGTGATCTCTGACCCTGCAGGCAGTGATGCTTCCTTTGGGCATTTCACACTATGACTCTCTGGTACCGAGGCTGCCAGCGCACCCAGTGCCAATAAAGTGAGCTCTGGGTGGGAAAGGTGAACACTTGCTTGAGAGAATGTGCCACGTGCTCCAGCCTCCCCCTCTCCTGGCACTCAGGACCTTGCAGTGCTTTGCTCACTCTTTTGCTTTTGGTCAACCACACCAGACACACCCCACTGCCACTGTGCTGCTGAAAACCCAAAGCGAAAACCCAAGGAAACCTCCAACTCTAAACTAGAAAGCAAACAGCACTCCCCCCCTTCCCACACGGCTTTGATCCTGAATGTTTCTACCTAATCTTTCCATGTTTGTGACGTTCCAGTTGGCTTCCAGAAAAGTTCACTGCAGAGGAGGGTGTTGCAGCCATTCCAGGTGTGTAGAAAAGGCAGTTTTCAGGTGTCAGCTGAGGGTTCCAGATTCCAGCTGCTCCCAGGGCTGCTGTGACAGAGTGTGACCTGCAGGGCAGGGCTGCACGGACTGATGGATGCAGCACCAAAACCTGAATGTCACAGCTGGGCTTGGGGGACTTTGCTTGTGGAAAGGAAGCTGACACTGGAAAAGGGCATATCAGTGATGGAGACGATGCAATGACTCCTTTAGCAACTTCCTGATGTGATGCAGGAGGCAAATTTGTGTCCCTAGAGTTTGGAAGAGAGGTCTGGTCAAGCATACTTTAAATTAAATTACAGCAATTTTTTCTCTTTAGCCAGCATCTGACTGAAAAATCCATACAGGCTCTGTCTTTCTCTGTCATCTTCATCGCAGCATCTGAAAGCTTCATGAAGGTTTCCAGTTTGTTTCCTTGCAGTCCTGGACTCGGCCACGTGCCTTTTTTTAGGGACCTGTGCTGGTTCTGGCTGGGACAGGGTTAATTGTCCTCACAGTGGCTGGTGTGGGGCTGAGTTTTGGATTTGTGCTGAACGCAGGGTTGATAATAAATACAGGGGTGATTTTGGTATTGCTGAGCAGGGCTTGCACAGAGCCAAGGCCTTTTCTGCTTTTTGTGCTGCCACAGAAGTTGGGAGTGCTTAGGGAACTGGGAGGAGACACAGCTGGGACAGGTGACCCCAAGTGACCCAAGGGATATGCCAGACCTTGTGACATCATGCTCAGTGTATAAAGTGGGGGGAAGGAGGAGGAAAGGGGGATGTTTGGAGTGATGGAGTTTGTCTTCCCAAGTCACTGTTGTGCATGATGGGGTGCTCCTCTCCTGGGGGTGCTGAACACCTGCCCAACCATGGCAAGCAGGGAATTAATTCCTTGTTTTATTTTGCCTGTGTGCTCAGCTTTTACTTTCCCATTTTAAACTATCTCAACTCATGATTCTTCTACTTTTTACCCTTCTGGTTCTCTCCCTGGTCCCACTGGTGGGGCAGTGAGTGAGGAGCTGTGAGGGGCTTGGCTGCTGCCTGAGTTTAACCACAGCAGGACCTTGGGTGGTGAGAGCTGAACTGTGTGCACTCCAAGGGCTTAGAGAGCTTCTGACAGCCAAAAACCCAGCCCACCTCTAGCTGTGGTCTGGCTTTGGGGCCATAAAATGTGTCTGCCACATCCTCGATGACAGATTGATTTCTCAAAACATTATGCCAGGCAGACTTGGAGAGAGGTGCTTTAGATAAAAGTGATAAAAGAAGCATTCTGAGATGGACATCCAGGGGTGATCTGTGGTCTGTTTTCCAACAGCTTATTGAAAAACAAAGCATAATGGAAAAAAAATTTAAATTTTACTGCCTATGTGACATCATATTTCCTATTGAGCTAAGTGTTTTGATGAGAAAAAATTACAATTGGGTTTTAGCTGGTTCTTAGCACTGTTTTGGTAGGGATTAACTGCTGCTGGCTGAGGATATGTGTGCCTGAGCTCCCACTGCTTTCTGCTGGAGCAGACAGGGGAGGAAATGTTCCCCTGCTTGACAGTTTATAGAAATTGGATAAGTCTTTGCTATTTTAGAGATGGAAATGGTAAGAGAGACTGTTATGACAGCTGCCTAAAGTGCAGCTCTGCTGGTCACCCCTGAGGAAGCCGAAGCCCTTTCCTCTCCTGTTTCCCAGGAGCAGAGCACATGGGCTATTGCACACCTGCTCCCTGCCACCTGGACACACCACTATGGACATCCAGGTGTTTTCCAGGTGCTGCTCCAGAGGGGCAGGGCCCTGACCCACCTCCTGCTGCGCTGCCCAGAGCACACTCAGACCTTTAACTTGCTGCTTGTTCTGTTAAGTACAGGGGTGCAAACTCCCTCCTGATTCCCAGTGCAGACAGAAATCTTCCCCACTGTTCATTTATCACCATTACAAGAAATACCTTGAGCTCCCTGGGGAGGGGGATCTCAAGAGGTTCCTGTAATGGGGTAAGTTCACAACAGAATTTTGGCTTCAGTCTCAACATATGCATTTATTTCCTTTGTGCGTTTCAGTTTATGGGAAATGGGAAAAAAACCCAAAACCTTAGACCATCTATTTTATTCTTTCCTGGGGTTTATTAATCACCAGAAAGCAAGCAATACTTCCTGTAGAGTGTGGTTATTATTGCTTTGTTCTTGGTTCTAATATAAATATTTTTGAGTTGTCTGTCCCTCTAACTGAATACGTTTGCATTAAATCAGGAGTTCTGCTCTGTTTATTAAAACCAAACTTTCCCTTATTGAGTATTGTTGTAGAATTAATTACCAGCCTGTTACTGAGTTCCTTTCCAACAAGGGAGGATTAAAGCAGCAGACACTGGGAATACATCAGCCCACAGCAGTTTTCAGAAAGCTCTGACCGAGGCATTGAATTTGCTGGTTTGTTCTGCACGTGCCTTGACCTAGAGATTAGATGAAGGCAATAGAAGAAATCCCTCATATTTGCATCCAAGAATTCTCTCCTAGGAGGGCCTGGAGAGAATACTGTGTAGTGTGGGCAGTTTTCTTGGTGTCCTCCCTCTGAAACAGCCTATGGCAGGAAATAACCCACCTTGGCTTTATGTTCTCTTCTGAGAATGCCCTGCAAACTCCAGGGGTGATGCTGACCTCCTAAATCTGGTTGCTGCCAAAAGTAGTCTCCCCCAAGCTCTGTGATCTGTACCTTGGAGCTGGACAGCACGTGGAAACCCGTGTCTAGTTCAGCTAAACCCAAAGGCTTTCAGGTACAGCAGGGTAAGCTTTTTGGATGAGAAACACAACTATTTGCCTGAAATGGCAAAGGAAAAAATAATCCTGAAGTTGCTGTGGTAAGAGCGTCATGTTTTTGCAGAGGACCGACCAAACCCATCCCATTTTATATTTTCCCATGAGTTCTGTGTGTCTTTCACTGAGTAGCACTCACTTTCCTGCAGCAGTTCTGGAGGAATTAATGACATAAGTTGCACAGGATTGACTGGGACAGCCGAGCCGATGGCTCGAGCTGGGAGGTGGCACAGCAAAGATGAGCCAAAGCCCCTCAGCCAAGCAGGCTGAGACTTTCTGGGCTTGGGCCAGGTCATTCTTCATTCTTCCAGACACATCCTTGGTATGTGCTCGCACAAACCGGGCGAGAGTGGGGGCTACTTTTGATCTGAGGCAGGCTCTGGATGTTTGACTTTGCAGAGGGAAAGGAGCCTGGCTGAGCTATGCAGCTGCTGCTTGGGTATTGCAAACAGCTGGGCTGGCAACAGCTGGGCTCGGGTTCCCTCTGGCTTAGAGGGGTCCCAGCTCACAGTAAGCAGGGACTAACTTTGGCCTTCCTTCAGACTCTGCTATTTTTACCCTCCTCTGCTCCAAAGTTTATTTGCCAGTTGCCAACTCACCGAGGTTTGCCTTCTCAATTCCTGGGCAGCAGCAAAGCCAAAGCCCAGCCCTGTGGTACAAACTGGGTAGCAGAGAGTGGATTTCAATCACAGACACAAGAACTTACTGAAGCGTTTTAACAACCACTTCTTCCCCTTAGGGCCTGCAGATGTTTCTGGCTCCAGGGAAAATGGAGGGATGGAGTGCCTGGTGATGGAGTGAGGCACAAGAGCTGTGGTGGGGCTGGAAAACCACTCCTGGGGAGCCCTGGCAAAGTTTGAGGAATTGAGCCTTGGAGGAGAGGGGCAGCATGAGGGTGAAAGCCTGGGAAGCGGCAGTGTAGAAATCTGCCCAAAGCATCAGGCTGCAAGTGTTTTACACTGCTCTGACAGAGTCTCTTTTGGGAACAAGGCTTGTTCCAGAGCACGCTGGACCTCCAGTGTGGGCCCTGTGCTGGCATTGCATTTGGGAGGTCTCTGGTGAGCACACAGGGGGGGCTGCAGCAGAGAATGGGCATTTTCACCAGCTGGAGAGAGATGGTGAGCAAAGACCACAGTCCAGCCGAAATATTCTTTGTTTAACTGTTGGGGAGAAATGAAATGGAAAGCTGGATTTGCCCACTTTGTCCATTCCTGCCAACAAGGAACGTGTAGGCTGTGGGAAGGTTTAGTGCATATTTATTTGTGTCATGGTTTGGGAGAAAGATTTCTTAATGCTGGTGGTTCTCCCGTGTAATAGCACGGCTTTCTTTCCTGTGTCTGAGCACTGGAAAATGGGAGGAGGAGAGGAAGATGTTCAAGTAATCCAAGTATTCCTACTTTATTTCCATCCTGAATCAGTTTTGTGCACTTTTTCTGAGTGTCTGTCGTTGTGAGGCTGAAGAATCCAAGAAAAAGGAGCAGGTCCCCAACCAAAGCCATCAGTCAGGATGTCTTGGCTGCACAGAAAAGCATCCATGGATGGGCGGGGAAGGATGGGCAATGCTTTAGAAGGTGAAGCAGTTGTCTTTGCTTGCTGAGCACCAGGAGGCACAGCTGGGTCTTGGGGAGGGTGGGAAAGACTTGAGTGTAAAAGCACTGCCCGCTGTGGGTAGAGAGGCAGCTTGTTGTACACGGGCAGTGCAGGGAAGAGATATGAAAAGGAGGAATGATGACGGCACAGCACAGACCCCTCCTGTGCCACTCACCTGCAGCCAGGAACTCCATCAGAACGGGACTCTGGCTAAGCAGTGCTTTTTATTTATGTGGCATTTCTGTGGGTAGGATAACTAAACATAAAATCTGTGAGACTCACAGCGTTGTGGGATTTCTTCCCCCTAGAGTTTGAGGCTTTTGACTTTTTTTATTAGCTAGAAATGATTTCTGTAATAAACACCCATGCAGCTAGCGGAGAGGAAAGGGAAAGGCTGTGAAATGTCTCTGAGCTCCTCTATCTGCATAATAATAGCAGGTACAGCACAGGGATGCTGTGTCCCCTCCCTAGATAAATTCTCAAGCGGCTTTTTCTGGTGGCTGCTTAGAGCACATCCATTCTGGGAAAAAGAGCAGGTGGGGTTGAAATGATAATGGAGTTTATACAGCAAAGCCCAGCTATCACTTTGTCACCAGAGGTGGCACTTCCTGCTGTGTTCCCACCTACCCCAGCAGCATTTTGCAGCATAAATTCTGCTCCAGAAAGGTGGCTTTGCAGTGAAGAGTCTGGTATTGCACATTAATAGTATCAGTGATGTACTTGATTCCTGGGACAGCAAATATTGGAGAACAGAGCTGGGGAGCAAAAAACCCAAGGTCCAGTGGAACCCAGCCTTTTTTTTTAGGTTTCGATTGTATTCCATAGCCCTACATGAAATAAAGGGCATGTTACAACAGTTACTATAAGGCAGTAAAAAAAAAATGAATTAAAAAACTCTAATTAATGAAAATGGCTTAAATTAAGTCTGGAGCATGGCTGGCCAAGAGGAGAGGACTCTCAAATGTTACTTAGGTCAAGCTTTTTTTTCCTTATGTGTTGTCAAACTAAGGATTTAAATCCAGTTGTCACTGCTAGTTGTCACCACAACAAAGCAGCAGCTGTTTGTGCTCAGGTGCTGTCCTTTCTCGTGGCCTGAGACTCCCAACATCTCCTACCAAAACTTCCCCTCATCCTCTTCATTTCAAGCCTGCTCTGCCTTTAGTGCTGAGGGGCTTTTTTTATTGTGAAAGACTCAACAATGAGACAAAAAGCTCGTTCCAGTGGGACAGCATAGTGAGTTTCCCTCTCTTCAGATGACTTCTCAGTCCTTTATAAAATCCTACTGGTTTCTCATTATCCTTCCAAATAAACACCAGTGATGGAATTGCACTTAAGGATGAAATGGTGAATTCAAATTTGAGAGGAGCTGGAGGGTCTGTACAAATTTAATTAAAGGTTGAGAATAACTTAGGTGAGAGTGACAGGATTTTTCTTGGAAATAAATATCAAAACATAGATATCTTTTCTTTCCTTGTCCTTCTGTACATGAGATCAGGGCAGTCTCTGCTTCTAGTAAGAAAAAACTATTTAAAGGAACTGGCTGTGATGCTCCTGTTTGTTTTTGGTTTGGTGATAATGGCTTGGTAATGGCAGTCTGTAAGTCACTATCAGCATTTTAACATCATCTGTGGAAATTCCAGAGATATTTAATTTGCTTCTTGGTATATGAAAGCTATTCCTGCTGAGCATAATGTGTTGAATATAATTCTTACTCAATTACTGGAAGCACACTGTAAAAATTGTTGAAACTTGGTAAGGGAGCTGTAACACACCCAATACACTAATTTACCACTTCCCTTCTCATTTGTCTTTGTACATTTAGCTGTTTTCACAACTCCAAGTGCAGTTTGAGAAGGGGAGTGGGTTGCCATTATTTGTATTATTACATATTTGTGTTTTTAAAGTTGCTTTTTGTCCTCTTTCTTTCTGCATAAGCTTTAGCACAGTGGGATGCAATTATGGTCTCTTACAGTCACAAAACCCCTAAGAATTCCTGAAGTGTTGCTGTAATGAAAATGATACTTTTCCATTTTTGAGCCTTGTTATAGAAGATGCAGGAATGAACTACGGTCCATAAAATAAGTGACATTGCACAGGATTTCTCATCTTTTCTTTAAAGCTTGGCTTTAAAGTTTCTGTATTTCTGACTGTTTAGGTATATTCCTACATCACAGTCTCCAGTCTGAGGTTAGTGATCTGATACCCAAAGAATGATTTCTCATGTGATAAGCTTTGTAAAATGCTATGATTTCAGTTGGCCATCAAGGTTTTGGGATGAGCCAAGGAGGACAAGAGCTGGGCAGGACTAGCTGAGGAAAACATGCTGGGTAGCAGCAGGACAGGGAAGAGCAATGCTGTTTCTGTTGGGGAAAACAACCAGTAGCAAGAGGTGAGAATCCCCTCTGGAGTCTCCTTCCTGCCTGTGCTCTGTGTTAGGACCTCAACACCCCAAGAGCATTACTGACATTTTCTCATGGAGTGGATGGATGGATGGATGGATGGATGGATGGATGGATGGATGGATGGATGGATGGATGGATGGATGGATGGATGGAGGCTCAGCTGGAAGTATAAGCAAAGCTGCCAAGAGAAAACAGCAGTTGTTTGTTGGTGGTTTTTTGTGCGTGCATTTAATCCAGTTGTCAGAACTGCTGCTTTTTACCAGCAGGAGGGTTGAGATTTCAACTCAGCATCCTCAGTGTTTTGGGAACACGGGGAATGATTCCTCCTAAACAACAGGTGACAAAGGGCCTCCAGAGAGCATGGTGTGTTTAGAAAATCTAACACTGTCCAAATCCTTCAGCCTGGTGGAAAAAAAAAAAGGGACAAGATCTCATGTTGTGAATTGTTGGTCCTGCCTTGTTGTGCAGAGCAAGTCAAGCTGTGTTTGCCCCTGCCCTAGGGCAGGTGGACCCACCAAAGCAGCCACGTGGGACAGAGTTCTTTGTGTGTGCAAGTCAAAAAATGTTGCTTTCTTTCTGCTCCGATGCAGTTTCTTCTCATCTTGCCTTGAGTAATGGGAAGATGATTATTCCAGAGCAGAGACTGCTCAGGATCCCACACCTCCCTCTTAAATATCTGGTGCTGGAAACGTGATGCAGACTAAAGGCACTGTGTATTTAGTTATGCAGTGGCCTCAGCCATAGTTTTGTGGTGTGGTTTGGTTTTTAGGGGCCTCTTCCTCCTCTCTCAAATCCAAGCATTGTTCTTTGTATTAAATATGCTGTCTTAACTTTATCCCTGTATAAACTATGGGGTGCTGGTATCTGAGGATTTCCTTTCTCATGGGAAGGAAACCAGAGATTTGGGAGCTATGGAAATACACAGAAGCTCAAATCTCTACAGCTATTCCAGACAGCCTTTGAAACACTAAAGCAAGTTTTATTACAGAGATTAGTTTACATTACACTCATTTATTAAAACCTAAGGACATCTTTATAAAAACTACTGTATATAAAGACGAGAGCAGTGCAATAGCAGTGTAAAACACGTTTTTGGTTTACTTGGCAATCACTTTAGAAAGACAACATGATTCATAATATGATGTCAGAGAATGCTGCAAAAAATAGGACAAGATTAGATCAAAAACTAGATTAGCAAATCACTGGACACTGGCACGTATTGATTTCAAACATCAAGTGTTATGTAAACAGTATTATTGTCAATGTATCAATAAGGAGAAATCACTGCAACCCTAGAATTTCTAGTTAGCTTAATTAGCCTAAAATTTGTCTGCTGACTATTAAAATAGACTATTGTACTGTATATATTATCTTCTTAGTAATGTACTACTTTTGTAAAAGGAGGACTAGTAGAAATGCCTGTCTTACAGAAGAGAATTTTTGAGGCTGAGACAAGATGTCTCTTCCTGGTGAGTGGTTGAGGTTTTGTTTTTGTTGCTTTACTTTTCATACACCATCACTGATGGTGGTGAAACAGAACTGACTTTAAAAAATCACTTTGACGTGTTGCTTTTTCAAGTGGACAGTCCTCATACAGAAATTACAGTAAAACTATAAAAACCAGTTATCTAAAATAGCTGCTACAATACGCTGAAGTAGACATTAAGAGGCCGGATTATTTTCACTCTGTCTTTGTAAAATTGATAACCAGGCACAAAAGATGGTTAATTACAACACCAAGTCCTGCACAAGCTTTATTACTTATCTTTTATTGTCCTACGCTATACACAGCAATTATTAAGAAGTTGGACGCTGAGTTCTCAGTAAAACTGGAGAGAGATAATGAGTTGGACAAGGAAAGAGGTTTCTGGAGCATGAAGGTCATTAATAGTCACTGGGACAGACAGCTGCCATTGTAACGTAGGTTGTAAATGTTAATTTTAGATCCCTTATTTTTCCAACCAAATCAGGATGCACAGAGAGAAAAATCTATCTATTTTAATCCAGATCATTTGTTATAGAGAAAAGGGTGTGTTTGAACCAGTTTCTTTCTGCAGAAATGACAGAAAAATTCATTACAGTTTATCTGGTTCACCAGCATCAAGTGAAAGCAGGGGGATATCAGAGCGTGGCTACGGAGATGGCTGAGATGTTGAGGTGACTGTTTGTGTAGCCAGTGCTCTTCTCCAGGGTCCCAACCACTGAGGAGAAGGGCTGATAGCATGGAGGCAGGGAAACACATCAAGTGCACTATTTCCCTGGAGTTTAAGGCCCAACTAGGATTAGTCTTATTCAGGATCTTCTATTCTGCTAAAATAGAGAGACTATCAGATGAATATAACAATACAATTGATGAACAGTAGTTCACCAGCTACAACGTGGACTTATCCATAAATTAATTGGTAGGCAAAATCAGAATTTCAGCCAGAGAGTATCTACCTTATATTAACTGGCTCTGTATAGAGAATAAAAGAAAACAAACAAACAAAAAGCACATCCATTACAAGGTATACGTGTACTAGAAGGAAAGCATAAAACTGCTCATTTATAACGCACAATTCCCAGAGGGAAAAAAAGCCTTACAAAATACAGTAAGTCACACAAACCAGTATCTAATACAAATTCCTCCATGAACATAAGCTTTTTACAAAGCTCTCTGTGGCACTCATTGCCTCACAATGACGGTATATGCTGGCAGAAGGTAAAAGGAACAGAGTTACTGCAAAGTGCCAACGTAAGGCTGATTACTGTAGCTATGCACTTTTTTGAGTGTAGATAAGCACTTTTTGGGTGTCTGCAGGAGTTATGGATCTTGGAGACAATGAGGGAGTGTGGAGGGAGTGTGATGTTAGCGGGGGCATGGGTGGCATTGCCTCCAGCCACGTGGTTTCCTTTGCTTTGCTTGTGAGCTGGCACTAGGAGCACCACCTTCCCTCTCCCAGGATCAGTTCTCCCACCCCCAGGAGCACAGACCCTTTCCCTGCAGAACCTCTCCTCCTCAAGGACTGTCTGCCAGGGTCTGCAAGCTACTTACAGTATGTCTTTGCTGAGGGTCCTTTTTGCTCCCAGCTGAAGTGCTTTGGATGGCTCTGCAGCGCTCTGGTGACACATTCTTTTTGGAAGGTTCTGCAGTGCTCTGATGGCACGTTCTTTTTGGAAAACTAGAAGAATCTCTTAGGTTTAGTGTGAATCAAGGTCTGAAAAATACTGGCCCTGTTTTATTTGAAGCGCTATGTCACTCACAATGTAGAGCAGCCCAGCTGCACTGTGGCAGCTCCTTTGGGGCTCTACAAGCTGAGTTGTGTGCCCAGGAGCTTCTGTGATGAGTGAGAATGGGCCAGGCATCAAGCTTAGCTAGGACAGGCTGCAGCCTAATGCCTGCAGGGTGGCGCTCCCACCTGTGGCATTTGAATTCTTTCTTTTGGCTCTTGCCTGTCCTTACTCAGTGATACCAGGCATGTTTGTAAAGAAAAGGGGCTTGTGTATATTGATATCCTACTCAGGTCTCGACCACTGGGTCCTCCAACGCTATTTATTCCTGTGTAGTTTTAGTCATGCACCATCACACACTCCAGTAGTCATGAATTAGCTCAAATCACTCAGAAGAGTGTCCCTTTTGAGTTCATCAGGAGAATAAAATTCACTCTAAGAGGTCCGAAAGGAAAGCTTGATTATGCATTGACAAGATGTTCCTTGTCTGGGCTGTACAGTAGAATGTATGGTCATTTGAAAGGTGTTCAGCTTTGCAGCACAAAATATTAGAAGGATTAAATTGGTATTATTATGGCTTTGTGTTATGGTTTCCAGATGAACTCCTCTGGTTGTCATTGCCAGGTTCTCCATGTATATATATAAAATAACTGAATTTCACATAGTTTGCTCATATAATTGATAGTGGGTGATTTTAAAATAACCTTGTCCTGTGGAAAGTTAAGTTAACCTGGTGACCGAGTACTCCACGTACTTCTGTGGTAGCATCATTGTCCTTTTGGCTAACAAATGAATTCTTAGATCTGTGACTGAAGCCAGTCGGTGACTGGGGGAGTTGGACTATTGCCTTGTAAGGCAGAGGGAAAATGGCATTCTTGCTTTGAAACACACAGTTTGTCTTTTTTTTTTTGTTTCTTTTTCATCTTCAAGGGGTGGAATGGGGTGTCTGTGTTGCTTCCTATTAAATCTCCCCTGTGGGAAGGTGTGCGAACCTGAAGTTAAGGTGTGCTCAGATGCTTGATGTCTGAGCAGAATCATTGCCAATGATCTTAAAATTGGCAAATTAAGGTTGAAACAATTGCCACCCTGCAGCTGGACTCGATGAAAGGGCTTTGCTTACCTTGCAATGCATATGATGAATATGGATAACAGTGATGTGGATTGCCAGCATCTACCCTATTGTGACAAGATGTTCACCAGAGAACTTTGGAAAAACTCACATTCAGTATTCTGACACTTAATTAGGCTCAAATGGTAATAGATGGATGGGGAGGCAAAGAAAAGTTATCTACCACAGGTTTGTCTTGTGATCTTTATTTCACCTTGGTGTGGATTTGCTGGAGCAACTTGATTTTCTTCCTGTTGAGTTTTCTCAAATATGGTGTTTTCTTTCAGAGATAATACTGTTGCCCTAGAATTAAAATATTGCTTACAGGCTACTTTCTCCTGGAGACTCTCTCTGAAACATTTCCTTACAGAAATTGTCTGAATGATGTTTGTCTTCAGGTGACTTGCTCAATCTCCCTCTTGTAGTCTTTTTCTCTCCTGCTTATCCATAATTTTTTCATGTCTTGTAATTTAGTTGATTTTCTTGAAAGCTGCTCCTTGAAGTCTGGTCTTACCTCTCCCATCTTGAGGCACATCAATATAATTTTCTGGAAGACATAAACCACAATTGTTTCATGAGCACACAACATCAAAGTATTTCCTGTAAAGAAAAACTTGTTGAACTCTCAGTCGTGGATTTAATTTGGGGAGGCAAGAAAGAGGAAGGAAAAGCATGAGGAAGAAAGAGGAGTTATCAGGAATCCTGTACCTTCCCTCAGTAGTTCTGTTTGGTCCAGTGTGAATTGTTGTGCTGTGGATGGCTGCATTCTCCTCTTCTTATTCTATACAGTCAGAATGGGAGGCTAAGCTTGCTTCTCCCTGTTTTTATTAAACTGACCCTGCTTCTACAAAACATTATTCACAGAGTAGGTGTGCAAATAGCTTATTCTTCCCTGTAACCTGCCTGGGTCTGGGTGTGTTTCTGGGGTGCTGCTGATGTGCATGAAGAGGGAAACCATGGGAACTGGGCAGTGAGGTAAATGCTTGGCTGCTGCAGACAGCAAGGCTACCTGATAAAAATCAGATTTCCCCCCAAATCCCTCCTTCTGTCTGTGTCAGTGTACCCATTCCACGCTGCTGTGTTGTCTGCTACCTGAGAGATGAAAAGATCAAATCCTTGCCTGAAAAGGTGAAAGAGGAAATGCAGGGAACTGTAAACTCCTCATTTCTAGTGTTCATAGTCTACTCTGAAAGCACAAAGTGCAGAGGGCTTCCTTCTGCAGTCATAAATTTACTTTGAAGCCCAGACAGCTTTATTCATCAATGTCACAGGAGTGAAATGTGGCTGTGAACATGTGTAAGTGTCTTAAACACGTGCCATGGTGTCTTCATCCCACACTCCTCACCAAGATATGCACCAGAGCAAGCACAAGCTGCTCACTCTGACCCCAGTCCTTTCGTGTGATGAGAAAATATGCTTCTATGTCCACCTATGTGGATGGATAAATAAGATATGTATGCGCTTTCCTCACAGAAGGGTTGTGAGTATTCCCGAGTTTTTTGCTTGCAGTGCCTCCTGGACATAACAAATGCTTTAAATTTGCCCAACTTTACCTTGTGCAGAGTGTGTGCAAGTGGCTCTGGGATCCATCCATACATGAACTACAGTGAGGTTGAACTGGCTGAAAGCCCAACTAGGGAAAGCTTTCAGATCACCAATCATAGTAATAAATTAAGGAAATGCATGTTTGCTCCAGCAGGCAACTGGTAATGGTACAAATACAAGCTGTTGGAGGCACAATTGGGTATCCAATAGCAACAATGCTCAATTAACTTCTCCCACCAGAGTTCTTTGCTTATTGGGTAATCCTAAATTTATGTGCTTCGTTATACATATTGCATTTGATTAATGTATAAAATATAAAGAAACATGTGGCTCAGACAGCATAATATCTGTGGGCGTCAGCATGTTTGAGCTTATCTGATGTTTTAGCCATCAGAGACTTGAGTCTCAACTTCCACCTCAGGGTGAGTCCATTGAAATTGCAGCAGTGGATGTGCTCAGGTGTGCAGTCACCTGAGCTGCAGCACAACTGTATTATCTTAATTCAGATTTAGAACTGGATTATCTTCACTCAGATTTGGGCATTTCTCACAGTGCTCTTGGCCAGGGAGGACCCCCAAGCAGAAATATGCAATTTTCTCACAACTCTGAGGATTTAAGCCTTTACCCAAAAGTCAGTCATGTGAAACCTATTTCAAGCTCTGACAGCTGATTGCTTTCTAATAATCAAACAGCCCAGACAGCTTTATTCATGTTAGAAATACACAAAAAAACCCCACTGCTTTGTTCTGTTGCTGTCCTTTTTTGACATTGGTAAAAATGCACACTAACACAATGTGCAAACCTGCCTCTTGTGAGTCTGCAGCCAGTTTAAAGTTTAAAATAAGTTGTTTGTACCCAGAAGAGAGTCTCAGGAGACTTAGTTATAACTGATTTAAAAAAAACCCTGGGGAGAGAGAAACTGAAGAGTATGAGAACACATCATGGCCTGGAGGCACCTATGTCCTTCACTGCCCCTTCAGTGTTTCTGTGTGCTTTAGCTCTGATGAAATGCTTTACTAATCTACAATCAGTGTGATTTAATTCACTAGATTGACAGGATGCAATTTCTTTTAGTTATTTATTTTTAAATGAATGTTTAGAGATGAAGCAGGTAGAGCAGGCATTTGGGTGCTCTAGGACAGAATGCAGTTTTAAATGTGTCAGACCCTTCAGCCAGTTACTCTTTTCCTCTACCTGCGAGTCTCAAAGTTGCTCCTTGGCCGAATCCTTCCTCCAAGGTTAATGTAAAATCAGGAGTGTCACTAAGCTGGTGTAAAGTGAGAGTTACTGTACTGGAGTTCCCTGATCCAAGACCATAAAAAAGTTTATGAATATTTCTGTGTAGCACAGAAGTTAAAATATCGCTCCTGTGAGTAGCTTCCCTTCCCTGCCAGTTCCTGTGCTGTGTCTATAACGCTGTAGGAGGATGTGAGCAAGAGACCCCACTCAGATCTCAAAACCTCTTACAAGTTTGAAGTGTTCACCCTGTGTTTTCCAAGCTCCTGGCTGAGCCTGGTGCTGAATTAAAACCAAACCCTGACAGGACAGAGGCTGGACTGAAAGGTCCCCCTCCCCTGGGGTGTGTGACTGATGGGTTGGGAGGTACTGGTTCAGATTGCTCTGCAATACTGGGATTTGACAAAAACACTTGTGTTTTCCTAAGAAAGACAAATGCTGATTTCCATGTGTACTTAGAATTTGATATTCCAGTGTCCCATCACAGCGTGCTTGACAAAAGAAACCCTGTTTTTGTCACTTCTGGTCCCTTTAACAGGGTTTTAATGTATTTAGAGCTGAAGCCTGTGCTCTGGAGGAGGCTCAGGTTGCTCCTACTCACCAGCACGGGTTGTTGCCACTGTCCAGGACCCCAGACTGCCACTGCTGCTCTCTGAGCCAAGCCATGTCGGTGGAGGGTAACTTTAGATTAGGTGTTAGGATGAAATTCTTTACCCTGAGAGTGGTGAGGCCCTGGCACAGGTTTCCCAGAGGAGTTGTGGCTCCCTGGAAGTGTCCAAGACCATGTTGGATGGGGTTTGGAGCAGCCTAGGATGGTGGCAGGTGTCCCTGCCGATGGCAGGGGGTGGAACTAGGTGGTCTTTAAGGTCCCTTTCAAACAATTCTGTTTTCCACTGCCTGACAAAGAAGTAGCCAACCAAAATATTGCCTTCTCTTTCACAGCAATAACTTTGCACAGTGGCTAGGTTCCACCAAAAAAAAAAATTACATCCATTAATAACGAAGGAATGATTCAGAGCTTCAGGAGGGAAGAGTTTTTCAGAGATTTTCTGCCATTTTCTGCCAAATGAGGTAAACAGTTGCCACATTGACCCTTACAAGGCCTCTTGCTAAGCTGGTGTTCACATAAAAGCATCATCCATCACCACAGCGCCTTCAGAGCTCAGATACACCCTGGATCCATCACTTAGGTGAACTGTGGCTCACAGTTCACAGCAAAGCAACCGGGCTCTGCGAATGTCCAGCTCTAACTCTGGCACAAAACTGCACTGCACTGACCTGGGCAGAGCAGCTCTGCTCTGTGACTGCTGAGCTTCTGCTGCAATGCCCTCGAATCTGGGCACGCTGGGAGCAGAAGAGCTTTCACTGCCTTTGTTCCTCGGAAGAGCTGGGATGCCAGGCTGGCAAACAGCTCTCAATAAGAAGCCCTTGGTGGACACATCGATTGTTATAGGCAATAGGAATTCCCTCCTTCCCCAGAAATGGAAGGACAAGGGAGGATAAAGCACAATGCAACAGACTTTGTAAAAGCCTCCCAGGATTGAAAGGAAGGATATGAGAAATTAATTGCAGGAGAAGCACTACATGAAAAGCCATTCAGTTGTCTAAATATATTTTAAACCAGAAAGAAATAGAAAATAATCTAATCCCTCTGCCTGTGCAGTCTGCCAAAGAGCAGGGAACTAATTTTCATAGCTTGGCATCTGTACACTGCTATGGCTGTATTATACATAGCATCTAATGTTATATCCAAAATGTACGTTAATAGGTTGCTTGGGTTACACAGGTCTAATTCTTAAAAGTTGTGAAAGGCCAGAATGAACACTGCTGGTGCAATCTTGGCTGTCTTGTTTGTGTGAAAGAAAATGGAAAGTCTCAGACTTTTTAGGTGGAGCTCATCATCTCTTTTTCTTTGGGAGAACATCAAAATAGCTGAATGATCTAGGTTTTTCCAGTGTAGGGGAAAGCTCGACAACTGGCCTCAGGTTGGCTCAGTCCTGAAGAGATGGAATGTTTAAGTTTTCTGAATTGACAAGGAGCACTTCAACATTAAGCAGTGGCATT